>KZ505948.1:33136-63903 GCA_002844005.1 Limosa lapponica baueri | reverse complement strand
TCATAGCATATCTCAAGTTGGAAGGGACCTATAAGAATCATCGAGTCCAGCTCCCTGCTCCTCATACAACTACCTAAAACTAAACCATGTTGCTTTTTTTAGGATTTTTAGCAGGACAGAACAACTTAATACTTAATTCATCAACAAAACCTTTTCCATTGTGACCCTGCCAAATAAACTGCCCCAAATTCTTTGTAAACATGTTCAGGCCTCTGATTCATACTGCAGAGATTCTTCATGAAGTGATGATGGGGGCAAATTTGCGGAGAGACAGTGCCAATACCTGCTATTTGTTCTATTGGAAGATGTCTCTAGTCAGGGCAGCAGAAAGGAGAGCAACTGTGTGATCTGGGTTTGAGAGCTGCCAAAAATCATACAGAACTGGTTTTCAGAAGGGTTTAGCTAATTCCCAGCTTTGTGAAGTATTAGGACTTCTGAATAGCCATCTGTAAGATCAGTGTAAGACCACAGAGGGGAATTTTAAGTGAGTTGTCAGTATGAACTTCCTAGGGTCACCGTCTCTTTCTCTTACCTTTGTCTTAACTTGGCAACGTGGTACAGCTCCTTGTTCAAGCTGAATGCCACTTTACTCCACTAGTTGTGCCTTTAATGCCAGTAATGACACTTATTGTATGACATGCTATAGGCACCGAGAAAAGGGGTCAGAGAGGCCCTTCCACCAAAAGCTACTGCGGTAAGGACTCATCCTATTTATCTTGTGTGCCTATACAGCTGGGTAATCAAGAAGGATCAACAAGATTTAAAAATAAGAAAAATGTGTTAAAAAATAAGAAAAATGCATTAGAGTAGAGTAATAGCAGGGAATAATCAAGACAGACCGAGTCCCACAAGGACGTACAAAAGCATTTTGCGTTAAATAGATGCCCACGGTTTTGAGTCTAAATTGTGATTCAAGGGTTAAAATGCCAAGCACTCACACTTCCTTTAAGTAAATGGCATCCAGAGGGTTACAAGGCTCTTCAAATGACCGGAGCGTTTCTGTTCCTGCTCCTCTGAAACAGGTACCTGCTGAACTGTTGCTAGATAAACAAAACTGCCAGTAAAGCCAGGCAGCACAAACCTGTCAGCGCTGCCTTCTGCCAGGACAGCAGAGAAGGGGCAAGAGTTTGCAGGATCTATTGTTTCCACATACTTTTATTATTTATTTACACAGGGAGGCGGAGTGTTTTTCCATGTCACCCTATGGTAGCAGGGGGTGCTCTCAAGCTGGCCATCCCCCAGTCACTCTCACCCAAGGGTTCTCCTGAGTCCTTGGTCTGCAGAGCATTCTGCAGTGGCCTCAGATTGCAGGGCTTCTGCTCCCCACAGCATTTTGGAGGCCTAGCTGGTAGCACCCTTTAATACACAGTATCATTTTAAGAGTGTTAAGACTTTTTTTTTTTTTTAAATTAATGACACTGCATCAATTTCAGAAGCAAAATGTAAGAGTTTTCCAAGCCATAATAATAGGCTAAATGGAGTTATTCCCTTTACAGGTTTTTATTACTACTTCTTGAGGCATTTCAGCTGAAACTCTGTCCTTTTATAACACATCATTTCAGCATGACGTTTGCTCAAGGTGGGATTCATCTCATCTAAAGGCGGAGGTTTAAGGGTTGGTTGTGAATGCTGCTCACTGTTGGATGTCACTATAGTTAATGGGGCTCCTCCGGGGGTCTGATTTCTCTCACTTGCCTCAGATTTCAATGGCGCAGAGGGTGTATGTTCTGTCTTTGTGTGGGGAGTGTATTGGATGAGTGAATCCCGCTTGCATTTCACAGGATGCAAGGCAAGGCACAGAGACTAAGCCAGGACTGGAGAACATTTCTCTGATCCAGCATGTACATGCATTCTAGCCAGATACTGCTGCAGGAACCTTGGAGCATGTGGGCTGGAAGGCAACCATGCCTCGCCTGGGCGGAAAGGTCTGCTAGGTGCATGAGAGCACACACCTGTCCCACCATCTGTACCTAAGGACACCAGAGCTAACTGTCTCCCAGACATCAGGTTAGCCCCCAGCTGCACTCAGTAGCAACAAAAGCAGTTCAGGCTCCTTGAAAAGCTACTGGTTTATACACTTTCCTGTTGGCTGCTTTCTCTGTTACGCCTTTAGCTTCCTACTGTACTGGGATAGCCTCTTATCAACTGGGATGGAGTCCTGTCTTGCTCCAAGCTCCTTTGGGCTCCCTGGGAATCAGGAAGGGGCTGAAAACCAGCTGCATCTACAAGCAGAAAATTGCAGAAGCACTTGGCTGATGGGGAACTGCTGTATGGATCCCTGCACCCTCCCCACAGCCCAGGTGTGGGTAACACACAGTGTTCTCCAACAATTCTCAGCTGGCTCTGGGTCCCTAAGTGGCTGCAGCCAGATGGTAGAAAACTGCAGCAGCCCTGGGAGGGCTTAAACTAGAGTATAATGGTGTAGATTCCTCCTACGGGAACTCTGAACTGCACCTGTCCAGGATCTTGAGAAGAATGGTTTGGGTTGGAAGAGACCTTAAAGATCATCCAGTCCAACTGCCGCTGCCGTGGCCAGGGACACCTCTCACTAGACCAGGTTGCTCAAAGCCCCATCCAGCCTGGCCTTGAACACTTCCAGGGATGGGGCATCCACAGCTTCTCTGGACAACCTGTTCCAGTGTCTCACTACCCTCACAGTAAAGAACTTCTTCCCTATATCCTATGTAAATCCCCCCTCTTTCAGTTCAGAACTGTTACCTCTTGTCCTGTCACTACAGGCGCTGCTAAAAGTCTCTCTCCATCTTTCTATAAGCCCTCTTTATATATTGAAAGGCCATAATAAAGTCTTCTCTTCTCCAGGCTGAATGACCCCAAACAGCAGGAATTCTGCCTACTGCATTCTTGGCAGCATCAGCAATCTCAGATTTTTCCTCCCTATCACAGGACTGGAAAACCTTTCCAAAGACTGCATAGCCCAAAGACTGTGAGTTTCTTCACAGGAATGGAGATAGAGGGAATCTTTACCTCTATGAATTACTGCTTTTAAACGGCCCACAAATCTGCTTTGCAGCCCATCAAAGAAAATCCTTTTCCCTGATGCTCTCATGATATCTGTACCTGGCCTGAAGTCCCTTTCCTGAACTCTTGAAAACCACAGGATGTCACAAGACGCGTTGTACAAACACAGCAGGTTCCCTTTCAGTCTCCAGCTCATTTGCAGCTGTAGTAGTCTCCCCTCTCTAAGGAAAGGGAGAAGCCTGTCATTACGCTCTACTCAATGTCACCATGCCAAGGATTATGTTCACTTCATGTCTCTGCCAATTTCATGATGAGGCACTTACTTTTTAGCTGTTGCTTTTTTTTACAAGGCGTAGTCAACCTGCAACTGCTAGGGAACCAAAGGCCAAATACTGTGAATATTTCTGAGTACAGGAGGATACTAGAAAAACCAGAAAGGCTCTTGGCCTCTATAGGAAAGGTACTTTGACTGGAGCCAGGGGCTATACTGCTGGAGGGAGCAGATGAATCCATTTTTTAAATAAGTAATTGTGTGAAGACAGTGTTCCCCAGGAGGGGCTATATTCAAATCTCTGCTCTGAAAAGGGCAGAAGGAGGATTTGAATCTAGTTCTTCCACAACTTAAAGGAGTGTCTGGTCCACTGGGTTAAAAAGAAGAGAGGAAGAGGAATTAGAAAGAGATTTGCCCTGTCAAACAAGAGAACATTGTCATTTTCCCTTGAGTACTTTGTAAAAACCTTATCTCAGCAAGCCCTAGGAGTTTATTTAGCATCCCATGGAACAGATTTTCAGCCAGTGTTACTCTGTATGTAGCCTCTTCTTCCTCCATCCCCTTTAGAGTTTAAACACGGGTTTCTTGCCTTCTGGTTTCTGTTATGAGTATTGTGAGTGTACAGAAGACTGAATCTTGATCTTCTGAAAGTCTAGAGCACTGGTGAGATGATATTACCTATGTGTTTGCAGAGATGAGTGTATTCAGAAATAAGGCAATATGCCATAGGTTGTTTATCATAATTAGAATTGAAAATTAACCTGCCTTGCTTCAGAAGTGTTTTGTTTGCGCATCTCCATGTTTATCGGGTCATTGTGACAATTGTTTTATATTCATTTTGTTTCTTCACTAACAAAGCTTCTCTTGTTATACCTAAGCGTAATAAAGAAAATAGCCCAGTACATAGGAGAAGTTATGGAGGACTCAAAAGATAAAGTCCAGGAAAATCTTCTGGCCAATGGAGGTAGGTGCTGTGAATGTGGAGTTTTTTAATGCATTGATGCTGGTTTTATTTGCTTCAGAATATGAACATGTGAAATTGAAACACTCATACATTAGAAAGGACAACCGTTAGCAACATTTTCTAAGAGCGTATCTGGCCTGCTCCCATTTTTCTCAAAGTTAGCAGAAGCTTTATCTGCCACCAACGTGGCTTCCAGGAGAGCGTTCAGTGTCTAGAACTAGTTTCTGACTGAACTAGTTTCTAACACCAGAGCTGAGGAGTGAAGAGGAAAGCAGGAGACATCCTTCTTCCCTCCTAAAATGACCGAGCACTTTTCTGTGCCTTATATGGACCTGATCTCTTACAGGCAGCTAAATCTCATTCTATATGGCTGCATGACACCTGGTAGTGATCTGCCTTCCCTCCTATGGTGCTGGGATAGATCACGTTGTTAACCACGGATCACAGGTGGACATGTGAGGCAATAGCTCCAAACCACGGAGCTGGGGCTACACTCACAAGGTTGTGCCAGGCGCTGCCAGGACGTGCATGTGCTGCTCCTGTTAGGAGAAAATGTCCTTCAGTGGTGTCCTGCCCTGGCTGGCAGCAGCTGTGTAGCAGAGAAGAGCGAGCAGAGAAGGCAGGGACACTTCTGACATGCCAGCCAGAGGGCCGTGGGAACCCGCTACCTTACTGTATGCTCCCCTACATCGTCTCTAAATACTCAATAAGGTGTTCTTCTAACCTCCATGAGCTAATTTTCCCCCTTTATTATCTCGTATGGTACTCAAAGCCCTAAAGGGAGCCTGTGTCAAGGACAAAATTAACATTTAGAAACTGATGGCTCCTAGATCTCCGCATGTTTTGTTAAACCCTGATTGTGTTTCAGAGCAAATTCCCAGCTATCCTAGAAAAGTACAACAAAATTGGATGTGTTACAACATGCTAATTACAGGCTTGTAGAATGACGCTTGTAAATAAACTAAGAGCACACACTCTATCACCCTTTGACTGCCTGCAGTGTTGTACTTCAGATCTGTATGAGTAAAGGATGGGGGGGTGTGTGTTCTTTTAGAAGTGTTCTCCTTGCATGATGTAAGACTGACATTTGATGAGTGCAACTGCGTGACAAGTACAATAATCCCACTTATTGTGTTTCAGGACTAAAGGATAAAATGAAATGCCTCAAAAGTATGTTGAGGACTGATGATTGCAGTGATGTTACGAGCATGCATTTGTGTGTATTAGTGCTAGAGACAAGTCTTGGTCTGGTTGTAGAGATACAGTGATCAGGTTACGATGGATTTCTCAAGTAACAACCTCGTAGCTTGATCACGATATCTCTATGACTTGAGAAACAACAGGTTTCACTTATTTCCTTTGTTTCTTCTTTTTACACCATTTTCCTTTCCTATCAGCTCTGCATGTGTTGTAATAGAAGGATGTGGAAATTACTTGGATGAGTTACTAATTTCTCTCCTCTGTTTGGATTTGGTCATCCAAACAAACCATATTGAACTAAGACATTTAACCTGTCCAAGATTATTGACTGCATCTTAAAAAACTGAGTCAGCTTTAGTATTTGTGGATTCCCCTCGTACATTCCAGTGTCATTCTTCGTAAGCAGCAGCAACTTCACTGTACGAATTCTTCCTCCTCCCCTTTCTGGTTAGCAAAAGAATCCTAAAGTTGAGGACTTCCTTGAGATTGTGAAATCAGAAACAAAATTAGGAGATTAGAAGACACGACTTCTTGCCGCATGGTCCTGTTTCAGACTATCAGACCATCCCAACTCAAATTTTCTTTCAAGTTACACTAAAACTTCAAGTTTTCTGATTTTGGCTCAGTTGTATATAGTCCTGACAGCAGTTTGGTCCACAAACAAATGAAGGTGGTGGCTGTGTGTCTAGCAGTTGTTTGGTTAGATTTGTGTGAAGAAAAATGCACAGTACTAGAAAATACAGCACTTTTAGTTGAGTGAACACTACTTTCCAGTGGGCAACGGTTGAAAGCAGCCATGTGGAGATGTCTCTCTTATAGAACGAAAACGTGTGTCTGTGTAACAAAGGGAATGCTAGCGTATCACAACAGCAGGAAATGCTTTCTTGCTTATGAGAGAATAAAAAATGTGAAATGTAAGTAAAAGCTTTTCTTCAAAGATTCAGTCCCAGTTCTCTTCCATTTATAGTAATATTAAACTCAAATGAATTTTAAAATTTGTTAAGTGGTGGAATAACTCCAATCTTTATAATGAGCTCAAATCAAAGCAGAATGGGAAGCATAACAATTTTGAAGAATTAAGTGTTTTGAAGGGAAGTATTTAACGGTGCCTCTTACAGCTGGGTGAGTACATCAGTTACGAGAGATTCAGGCTGTGGGGTTCCTGGGCAGCTCTGGGTGCACTGGGGTAGGTAGGAAGCATCTCTCCTGGATGGGCAGTGATGTGAAGTCTTTTGAAAATGGCTTGACAGGTTCCATAAATGGGGGGTGCCATTCCAGGAGCATCAGGGTCCTTGGACTGCTTGGCATTTTAAGCTCAATTCTGCTAATGTGTTCACAGTAGTTTGTGCCATCCCCAAGATCAGGCTGCTCAACTAAACTGCACCCGTGCCAGGGCACGCTGCTCAGGAGGAAACTTGTAAAATGGGCTGAGAACTCATGCTGTACTTATCTGCCTAACATTTTTGTTCTACTGAGCTTCAAGGAATGTGAGGATAGAAGGGGCATGTGTAGGTCTACAGGGAACTTCCATATCTGCTCAGCTGTATGTAGGTCAGAGCCTGTGAATACGCTGTTCCTTCGCACATACCAGCAATGCCATGCTCTTTGCAGGTTTCATTCCCATTGAATTTAGCAAAGCCTAAGCAAGAAAGCTTGGAAGAGAAGCAGCAGGATGAAATCCTTGTGTCACATACCCCGTGCTGAAAACGCTCCATGATTTTTATTGCTCAAGTATTTTTGACCTCCCTACCTTTTCCCCAGGGACCATGAGCAAGCACTGCCGGAGAACTGCACAAGTGGGAGCTGTGTGATAGCTCTCCCTGCCTGCTGCAGTTTTGCCCCCTTCCCACGTGCTTCCCGTGCCGGAGAATTGGCTGATTCCTGATCAGACCTTAGCAGGAAGCGTTGGATCTTTGCCTCGTGATTCCTGCCCATTGGGAGTGGGGGAGATTTACACAGCTGTGGTTTTAGAAAGAGGGGGAGAACACTGTCATGCCAGTGCTCTCTGCCTCCCAGGCAGTTTATCCCTTGCTCAGAAGCCTGTTTCCTCCTAACATAAGACTTTCCATGCTTTAGAAATCTAATAGGGTAAACTGACTCTGTTGTGGGGTGAGAGAAGCCCATGGAAAGGATAGCACTGTCCTGCCAAGGGTATTCGGTATCACACGGGACAGGGTACTACCCTCAGCCTGGTAGTACAGCAATTATACAACTTTTCACATTCCTGCTTGTGCATCTCGTTCATAAAGTTTCCCCCACACCCTGGAAGTCCAGCCCACAATAAATTGTGCTCAAACCTTGCTGTGGGACTGAATTAAGTCTCTGGACAAGGTAGTGAAGAGCACTGAATATGCCCAGGATCCCCCTCCTTTTACTTGGCACCTTGAGCTTGTTCTGCTCCCCAACTCCCCAGGGTGACTTCCCAGATATTCTCCTACAGATATTCACCCTACAGGTGACACAGCCTCGGCTTCTTTGTCTAGCTGTTGAGACCCTGCCTGCTGCCTTTCTCCAGCCTCCCTAACCTGCAGGGGGACAGTCCTAGCCCCTCTGCTTGTTGTGAGTTCATCCCATCCCATAAAGTTACTCAAGAACACTATGTAGGAGTGTGTTTGGCACCCTAAGGATTCTCAGGAGTCAGCTTAGGTACAGAGCTGTCTGATTTCACAAGCTGCTAGAGGAGAATTCTTTATTTGGTACCATAACGTACCAAGTCTTAATGTTTTCAGATCTTAAAGAGCCTTGGTCTTCAAATACGGTGCTACAGCATGATCCTGTTTTAGGAGCTGGGTGTCGTATGTGTCATCTCCCCAAAATTCTGGGAAGAAGCCAGGGCTCCTCATGGTCTGAGGTTGTCTTGTTTTGGGGGGCTGCATGCACAGGGCCTTGCTGTGGATTTCTGTTGTTGGGTGCTGTGACTGGATTTATCCCTTTAGAGAAACACTGTATGGCTTTGTGTGAGATGGGGAGCTCTGTGCACAAAGTCAATGAGGAATTCCTCATTGCCTCTGAATTGGTTTGATTTCTAGTGAGCGCTTGACGGAATCACAGAGAAGGAACATCAGCCATACTCCTAGTATCTTTGATCCAACTGTCAATAATCCTGAATATTACTGATGGTCTTGAGCACAAAGTATTTTTCTGGTAGCTTCTTGCTGGGGTTAAATTCAAGTTAAATAATCAAGACTGAGGTATGTTACATGAAGCTGTTTCTGCTGTGAAGATGATTAATTATAATTCAAAATATTTATAATTAGAATGATGATTAGATTGGGCATATGGTCTGTACGGTTTTGATCTATATTAAATTTCTATGAGGATTCAGAAGTGGGCTTCTGGTTCACTCCCATCTCTAATGTTAATCAAAGCTATACCTAGACTATAGCTGGGGACCACTACCCAAACTTTCACCTGCTGTCTGGTAAGCTGTCTGCTTTAACACATCTTGTTGCATTTTCAGTTGATCTAATTAGCTACCTGACACGGTTTGAGTGGGACATGGCCAAATATCCCATAAAGCAGCCACTGAAGAATATATCAGAAGCATTAGCAAAGGTAAGTTGTACTCCAAATTTAAGCAGACGTCAGCATGGCGAAGCATGTTTTTGGCAGGTTTTTGGTCCCTCCTCTCACTGACTGGCAGTTTGGGCAGGAGCAGGCTTTAATCTGTACTGAAGCATTGATATTGTTTTAATTTCTACTGTAATAATAAAAATCATATGTTTAAACCTATCCAGTCCGTAAGTATACGGCACTTTATCAGATTTATTAGAGTACATTGACATGCTTTCTGCACTTTAATCCCCTTCATTGTAATATTTGATTGTTTTTATCTACTGGCATATTGTTCTCCACTTTGGAGTTCTTTTGTGAAATCGTTGGCCTGACATTAAATCAAACGCACTGCAGGGTGGATGAATTACTTACACTGTCTGTCCATTCAGGAAGGCGTGATGTGTTGTTCAATGTAGATAACAAATGAAACCGTGAAGTTGCCCTTAGGTACAGCTGTAACAGCCACAGCAGCAGCTCACTCCATCCGACTTTCTGCAGAGGCCTTTGCCTCAGGGGAGCTCGGACACCGGCTCCCCCTTGGCCACGCTCAGGGGGTCTTACGAGGGGCTGAGAGCCGTGTCCTTGCCTTAAGGTGCAGAGGGAGTAGGAGGGGGGGGAGGGCAACACCTCAAGCACCGAGATGACTCCCTTTTTTCACTTTGTTTTAGCAAGTGACTCAAATAGAAACAGACCTAAAGACCCGGTCAGCTGCATACAACAACATTAAAGGAAATTTGCAAAGCCTGGAGAAAAAAACTGTGTAAGTGTAACACATGTTCACGTCTGGCACGCTGCACAGCTGAACTGAGGGCAGTGCATGCCCACACGCACTGCTGTGCTGTGGACTATGTGTGTTCTGGTGGGAACAAATTTTTCTGGCTTTGGGGCATGCTGAGCATCTACAGACGCAGCAGAAGCCGGGGCTGGGGGAGCTGGTGTGATCAGCATGTCTTAAAATCAGCTCTGGGAGGCTGCAGTTCCTAATAGGATTTTATTGGCAGTCTGGGCAGGCAGTCTTGGGAAAGAGTCAAAACTAAATGTACTGTATTGTTCTGATGAGATTTCAGGGACTCAGAAATTAGATCAACTGGGTCAACCAGTGGATTCCCTTGCAAGACAGAGCTGTTTCCTATGGGAGCTCTGCAAATGCTGTTCAGAAAGTCGGTTTTACAATATTCCAGGCAAAGGCACCTATTCTCCTTCCCCGCTGTGTCTACCTTGCCAGCATATCCCACTTACATTTTTCTTTTCTTTGTTTCATTCTGTTAGTCCAGGTGGTGATCTGTGAGGGCTTCCCAAATGTTCTCTCTCCTCTCTTCAGCTGCTTATGGTCTTTACCTATATCAGTGCTGATACCTGGATTTTCTCTGGGGTATCATGGGGGAGAATAGAAAATTCCAGTAAGTAATACATTAGAGAAACTTAGACAATGCTGTGCCAGCCCTCACCCAACGCTCTTTCCTACTCGGGCCCCTTGCTGTGGGCACAGGACACAAGTCCTCACCTTCTGGCACCGCAGCCAGCCAGGCTGGCAGCCTGCCTAGAAACCAGCCTTTACCCAAGGAAGATACTCACAGGGGCTCAAACCAAACCCCAGGGTGGCTGGAATTTTGTTCTGAATGTGGAGCTAAAATGAGCACACCTGACCCAACGCCACTGAACCCAACCAGAAACCACAGGAAAAACACTTCCAGGTGGTGGTTCAGAATGAATTTGTCAGAAAACGCTATTCCTTATGGAGACATGCTCCACATGGGGACTGCGGTGCCCACAAGGGTTAGCAGAGCCATGTCACAGTTATGTCTCCCCCTCTGTCTGCTGAGTTCCTGTGTCCATGCCTCATGACCTCCAGCCAGTACCACTGGCCCGTGCTTCCAGCTTGGTATAGACAGAGTTAGACACATTTGTCTCGGGCCATGTGCATGTGGATAATCATGGGCAGGAGGGACAAGGGGACAGTAGCTCCCATTTACCTTTTCTTGGCACTGTTTGAATTCCCAGCCCACTCCTGCAGCATCTCTCCAGCTTCCACGTCAGCTTTAAGTACCTGGAGAGAGGCAGAAGCTCTGTGTGGGGAACATAAGCAGTGCCAGGCCTCCAGCAAGATGATGAGGGAGAAGAACGGAGACCTCATGGTCCAGACCTATCTGCCTCTCACCGTCCCATCCACCTTTAAATGGTGGCGTCTCTGGTGTCTACCAGTGCTAGCTAGCTTGAGCTGAACAAAAGTCTAATAAGATGTTACTGGCCAGTTAATGTTTAGACTGGCACAGCAAACCTGAAACCAAAACCTACTGGTTTAGGTCCTTCTTCACTCCTGCCCAGTGACAGAGAGGGTAGCTGCTCTCTTCCCATACACACCTAGTGCCTACCAGCCATACCCGGACAGCCCCAGGCATCTACACTTCCTAGATGTGCAGCACCAGTGGGACTTAAGGTGATCAAGTGGGCCTAGACTGTGAAGAGACCCCTCCTGCAGATCCCACCTGCATGCAAGACTGCTGCTCCCACTGTCCTTCAGCTGGAGGCATCTCTGTGTGCTGGTCCATGGAGGTTCAGGGTTGCCTTGATGGCTTATGTCCACACAAGCATTGCTTACTCTGACTGAAGCGTGGTTACACAGACAGCTCAACAGGCAGCCTGGAGAGGGCAGGCGCCCCCTGCAAGGTGCTGCAATGACTACACGTGGGGTGGTAACTTCAGGTGCGCACTTCCCAAGTGTCTACACCCTTACTGTAGAAACCACAGCAGCAGAATGGTGTAATTTCACATAATGGGCATAAAGTAGGCTAGTGCTAGTCACCAATGTTCTGCCATTAGTGTTGCTTTTTTATTCTTTTTAGTTGCAGTAAAAATAACTAAATAGCCATTTTAGAAGTGTAGACGTGTCCTTTAGTCACCTCTTTCCTGGCCACCTTCTACCCCAGCATACACTATTAGCGACTATACCCACAGCACAATACCTCTAGTGTGCTGCTAATGTTATTTTTCCTTTGTCTTCTTCACCGTAGGGGAAATCTGCTGACTCGGACCCTAGCAGACATTGTGCATAAAGAAGACTTTGTTCTGAATTCCGAGTACCTTATCACGCTGCTCGTCGTCGTGCCAAAGTAAGGCAATAGTGCGTGCACACGCGGTCACTGTGGCATTGAGTTTCAGGCCTTAGCACAGGATCCAGGCGATACTGGGTCAGGTTGGGGCAGCTCATCAGTGCCGTGGCTGGGACACAGGTGGGGATGGCAGCAAAGAGAAAGAACAGTTTCTGCCAAGGGTGGTGCTGGCACAAGGGAAAGAGACAAAGACTGCTCCAAACTCGGAGCAGGACAGAATCAGGATGTTGGTTTTTAATGGTCACAGAGTGGGTTCTCAAACAGCCTTCTGCTAGGAATAGTATGAGTCAAAAGAAACAGAAAAACAGATTCTTGCTGGAGCTTGGCCACTTCATAAGAGGAATTAGACTTGTCAAACTCACAAGGCCTCTGCTGGCCATGTATTTATAAGTGCCTGCACATAGGATGACTGCCATCTCCATCAGTTCTGAAGTTACGTGATGTCCTTCTCAGAAGCCTACACAAAACCTTTCCTCTCTGGATAGCCCTGTCCCAACACACTCATACAGTAGCATCACTTTTCTCTCTGTGAAAACCATGTTACAAAAAGCTATCTGAGATAAGTTCGTTGAGTTTATTATCTGCACATTCTGTCAGATTCCCCTTATAAACAGACTTCTGGCTTTGAAAACTCTTACCATCCCCTTGACCCCTTTCTCCCAGTGCTGGCACTTGCCATGTTTGCAGTGTAGCACTAGATCAGCCCTGGGATTGCACACAGCAGATGAACCACACCTACCCCATGGGTCAGGGGCAGCTTAGGCAGGGGTCCTGGCGCATGGGACACTGTGTGGCAAAAGCCTCATTCTTCCCACCATCAGCTGCCTGCTCTGGGCCCTTCCTTATGCCAAGACCCAAAGTGAGAACTGAGGGTGCAGCGTTGAGGGGAGACATCTCCCTAGCTGGTGACCAGGAGAGGAAAGGATAGGAGAGGCTTAATGTATCTTAATCACATAACCCAGCACGAAGAGCTCCAACCCTTCTGCCCTAAGCTATTAGCTTAATTAACTGTATTTATCAACACATTTGCTTTCTAGTATATATTATTTATTTACTGTCCTTTTTTTTGTGTTGCTCAAAGGTCAAGCTACGTACAGTGGCAGAAGACCTATGAATCCCTCTCCGATATGGTAGTGCCTCGCTCCACCAAGTAAGTGAAATTCCAGATTAAGGTCCCTGTTTGTTTCAGCCTCTCAAATTGCTGCATCCTGGAAGGAATCACTTGTCTGGTGCATGAGCTCCTTGTTAATATATAGATTTGCCTAATCTCATTCTCAGCTGAAATCAGAAATTACTCTATTGAAGGGAAGTGTAGATGAAAAAAAAAAATCACTTTCTTTTTTACAATTAGCTTGTTGTTCCCTTTTCCAGTAATCCAGTTCTTTCTACTTTCAACCAGGGCCATTGCTTTTCATGTAAAATGGGCAATTTGTTACAGTAATCCAGGCATAATTCAGACACATGCAATCACATGCAAAGAAACCTCTTTTTACAAAGATCAAACGCTATCTTTGCATCTTTAACTGCTTCCTGCTGTAGAATAGGATCATTCATTGTAGTCATTTCCATTAGCAAATGCCATATGAACTTATCCTTTCACCTGGAGTAAAAAAGCCTTCCTGGGAATTAAATTCCACTGTTCAGCTCCCACAGACCGTGAGGTCCAATCCAGGGCACAAGAGGCGACAGCGCTATTATCTGAAATGGAAGAAGTGGAAAGCGCAGAGAAAGAAGAAAGCTGTGTGGTACTGCCTGTCTCAAAAACACAAGTGCATGGAAAGTGGGGAGAACGTTACCAGGAAACAGAAAAAGCAGGCAGGCAGAACGCGCGTGTACCACGATGGGTTCAGGAGCTTAACTCCAGGGAGTGGTTGATGCTAGTAAAGTCTTTGTTCCCTATTTCAGTCACAGCAGTTCTTGAAAAGCAGAGTGTTGGTTCAGTACCATAAAAGAAAAAAAGAACTGCAGAAGAGGAAGGTAAAGAAGGCATGAGGGATTTGCCATGTCAAATCACAGCAGTGGATTTCCCTCCCGCAGGATGATTGCTGAGGATGCAGAGGGGGGACTCTTCACTGTGACCCTATTTAGAAAAGTGATGGATGACTTCAAGGCTAAAGCCAGGGAGAACAGGTAAGGAGCACTGATTGCTCGGCAGGGCAGGCCAGTGAGCAGCTGGTGAGGATAAGGTGAGGTTTGTTCTGTGTGCAGTACAGCTGAATCCATCACTGGTTTTTAGGACTTCCTTACTGCTTGGGCTGCTGCTGGCCCTAAAGCCATGGAGAAGGCAAGGTGGGAAGGAGCTGTGGCAGCAGATACAGTGATTCTATCATTTAAGCACCAGACTACAGATCCTGGAATTGTCCTTCCTGCTCTCATGCTACTGACAGCAGGAAGCTTGCTTTCTGGGGGTGACTTCAACTCCCACCCTCCACCTACTTTAGCTGGTTAAATGGCTAGTGACTTTGAAACATTCTGTACCCTGCTTCTTCAGGGGGGAAAGAAATGAGCATACATATCGCTTGGACTATGGCTTCTGAGAACAAATGTCATTCAATTGTAGGTTCATGGTTCGAGAATTTTATTTTGATGAGAAGGAATTGAAATGTGAAAAGGAAGAGCTGATGAAATTAGCTTCTGATAAGAAACAACAATATGTAAGTAGCTCATCAAGTTGATGGTCCATGTAATGGCAGCCATTGTTACCGGCATGCCTAAGCACCTCCCACTCAGAAATGGCTTTATGGTTCCAACAGTCTCCTGTGAGCTCCACTTAGCCCAGAAAACCGAGGCACAGGGTAAATAACTCAATTTGCCCAAGGTCACTTCTCCCAGCAGCCTGTGATGGCCTCAGTGGTGTGAGCTATGGAGCCCCTGCACACAGCAAGGGGGGTCACAGTACTGCTGTGTCTGTTCTCACAGGGCCCGTTACTGCGCTGGCTGAAAGTGAACTTCAGTGAAGCATTTGTGGCTTGGATTCACGTGAAAGCCTTGAGAGTTTTTGTTGAATCCGTCCTGAGGTAAGTGGGTAAACATGCAGTGCCGGCAGAGATTCCTGGAGAAGTCAAAATGTACAGCTCTCATTCTGGGGCAGTTCCTTCACAGGAGGGAACATCCCTGACACACCATGCTCCAGAAGCTCACAGGAGACAACAGAGGTGACCACAAAAAAGGTGACATGGGAAGCTGATGAAAAATAGTTCTTTGGGGGCACTTACTGGGAAGCGAAAAACAGAAAGGCACTAGTTAGTTGACTTTTGGCTTCAAAAAGAAAATGCTTTCAGATAAGCACACTACCACAGAGACTGTTTCTGCAGTGCACGACCAGCTAGCCTGCTGGGAGACCAAAGAGGTAAAAGGGCAGGAGTGGAAAAGCGTGCCCCTTCCCAGCAGATGATCATGTATGTTGATGTGTTTCAAGGTATGGCCTCCCAGTGAATTTCCAAGCAATGCTGCTGCAGCCCAATAGGAAGTCTGTCAAACGCCTGAGAGATGTCCTAAACGTGGTCTTCAAACACCTGGATGAAGTGGCAGCAGCAAGTATAATGGATGTATGTGTTTGGTCTACGACTGCACATGCTGCAGCTTGTCTCAGTTTAGCCAAATGAACATGTTCACAGTCCAGGGGTTAGAGCAAGCCCCTCCTCACACCTTGCATTGCCAGGACCCCTGGTGCCGCTCTAACACCTGGTGGTTACAGATTGGGTTAGGGTAATGGGTAGACTCAAGATTATGATAGAGATGCATGGAAATTGCTTACATTTTCTGTTGAAGCATCCAATGTTTACAGCTACCGGACTGAAATAGGTCTGCTCAATCATGTCACTTCTTCTAGGTAAAAATCTTCAAGTCTTCTATAAACATTCAGGTCAACACAAGAAAAATTAATTCAGCACTAAACGCTAGGAGTGCAAGGGCTCCATCCCCTTTCAAACTATCATTGCCTCAACCCCGAACATGCTTTCTCCCCTCCATCTTGAGTGCACAAACCAGTAGGCATTAAAACAGCCCAAGTCCAGCAAGATTCTCAGTGCACGAAGGGAGGAGGAAGGAGGTGCTCTAAGAGCTGAAGCACACAAAAACACACATTCATAAACTTGGAACAGCCAAGCATGAATTCTCAACACCAACCGCTTTAGGCAGCCTGAAAGCACCAAGCAAACACCAGATTCTCAGTGATTTCCCCACCTTAAGCCCAGCAAATACAAAACTCCATTCCACCCGTGGGAGAGGAGCACAAAAGCAATCCCCTGTAGCTTTGAACTGTGAACAGTTTGTTTACTGGTACTAAAGTCATACTGTTTCCTTTTGCAGCCTGGCATGGACATCCCTGGTTTACAACTGAGTAATCAAGAATACTATCCCTACGTCTATTTCAAGATTGACCTCAGTCTTCTTGATGGCAGTTAAAAAAAAAATGCTCAAGCTTCATCTATTAATTTTCAAGACCCTAATGTTACAGTAAAACAATCTTTAGCTGCTGAAAGTAAAATTAAAATGCAGATGCTGTAGCAGGATAATTGCATAAGACCTTCCTACCACTTCCACTAATTTTTACAGTGACTTAAACATAAATATCCCTTGTTCATAGTTTTACAAAAACATAGAGGCAGGAGGTACTATGTATGGTAGTATTTATTTTTTTTGGTAAGTTACAAAGATGGGAGTATCTATTGGACTTGAAATAAAACAATTTAAAGAGTGGTAGCTAATGAATCTGCTAGGTGTGTACAGTCCTGTTCTAACAAAGCAAACTTAAAAAAACCCAACAAAACAGAAAAAGTAGAACGCATCAGAGCAAAACTCAATTATTTTTTTTTTTAATTTAAAAAAAGAAAAGCTTAAGAAGAAAAGATCCTCAAAATTGCTGTGGAACTTAGTGTAGTATGATTTCTAGTCCCAAGTACTTACAAGTTTAGTTTTTGCTGAGACATTTCAGTTGGAACAGTTCCATTAGATCTCATCTGCTGGGATGACTTAGAGCTGGAGCACATTTCCTGCCCGAAATCAGCAGTGAAGCTCCTGTTGGCTACCCATGGTTCTTACCCCGCCTTTCGTAGGGACAAGGCATGGGCGATCTCTTACAGATGCTAAATAACAAATACCCTTATTATGTTATTTCCTTGAAAGGAGGGAAAACTTTCAGTCTTTCATTCCCTACTTATAAAAAAGCTGATCACATGAGGGTCACTTCACTGGACAGTGATACACAAGACATTGAGAGCAACAAAATATAAGAGTATTTTTATTAAAAAAAGCAGCAGTTTCCATCCTCATTCCCAGTGCTGATTCCCCTTCCAAGGAAATAGCAATTTCAAATCAAGACAATGCCAGATGGGAAGTGAAGAAGTATTATCCAATTGCTGGAGACAGCACTGTGGTGTTTTTCTGTTAGCACCTGGAAATGCTCATGCCCTATAATGGAGAGTAGCTTCACTGTCATCCTCAGGAAAAGACCAACAGCTCCCAGTGTCTCCCACTGCAGCAGCAACTCCACTTCCACTGTATTAATGATCTTACAAAGTCTGGCACAAAGAAAGAGAAACCCCCTGAGAAGGAATAGGAAGACTAAAAAGCATTGAAACTAAGATTGTCCATCTAATCAGGTTTTAGGCCAAACAGTCAAGATCCTTCACAGCAAGGGAGTGGCTTAGGACTCCCCTCTGCACCAGCCTCTCTATTCTACAGTTCATTTTTTCCCCAAGAGCCATCCAAAATGGGATAGCTTTTATCATGTGCACCTTCATTATTCTACACAAGACTAACACTGTGTGTCAAAAATATTGTTTTATTCTTTAATTGAAACAGAAGCCGACCAGGTTCCACCTCCATGAAAAAGATATCACATTTAAAATTGGTTACACTAACAGCCTCCAGTACACTCAAACAGCACACTATCCACAAAATAAAACCCAAGATGTTCCAAAGAAATAGCCAAGATGTCCTCAAAATATTTGTTACACAGAATACAATCAAGTTTACTGGTTATGACAATTCATAGAATTTCTGCAATGTTTTCTTGAGATGCGTACAGTTCACTGCTGCAGTGCATCAAATAGCATAGTGTGTCACATGCTATTTCTCCATAAAAAGGCCACTGGAATATCCATCTGCTTGTGAACCAGGCTGCAAACTGCTGCGCAAACTCTCCCAAGAAAAAAAAAGTTTCCTGAAGATCTCACAGCTCATCTTTATCCCAGTCATCCAGATCCACATCACTGAGATCAATATCATCTTCAACTGGAAGCTGTGAAAAAGGAAAGGTTTTGAGCACACATTTAGAAG
Organism: Limosa lapponica baueri; assembly: GCA_002844005.1. Classification (NCBI taxonomy): domain Eukaryota; kingdom Metazoa; phylum Chordata; class Aves; order Charadriiformes; family Scolopacidae; genus Limosa; species Limosa lapponica. The sequence goes on along the minus strand of KZ505948.1, from coordinate 45,542 downwards.
TGCTTAACACTGAGACATCACTGACAGAGATGCTTACTTCATCCTGAGAGTAAAGCTCCTGCCTGTCATCTCTTTCATTCATAAGAAATGTATTAAGCACAGGACAAGTGATCAGAGCTCAAACTAGAAGGTTGTTTTCTTCTAACAAAAATACTCCAGATAAAGGCAAATACAGATAAATGATGTAACAAAGCTACTACCATATTCTATATTTTAATTCCATCTCAAGTAGATCAAAGGATTGTAATAACTATTTTTCACAGCAATGTTGAACCTTAAGAACATATTCAATCACTGTGTAATTACACAGGCTTTACCTTACAAACTTCCTGACATTAAGAGTGATGGTAAGGTCAGCATATTGCAGAACCAAAGTCTCCACAAACATTCAGGTCTTGAATGCATCCACTACCACCTCCCTTACTTAGCATAGGTAGTAACGAGTTCCAGCCTCAAGGGATTCAACTTTCAGATTACATCCTAACAGCCAGGCAGGAGTATCATCTGTCCACAATGTCAGATGATGAATCTGGTGTTTGGTCTGGTGGTAGAATTTAGGTAATAGGAAACCAATAGCACAACTTGCCACAATCTTTGAAGAATGAGAATCTTCACATTGCCAGTTCTTAGTTACTCTATCCAGTCACTGCTGAACCTAGCAAAGCATCAGCACTTTTAGAGGTGGAGCATCTCTTACCTCACCATCTTTGCCATCCCAAGGTTCAACTGAATGAATTTTAGGGAAAGCTCCACCACCCACTGGTGCTGTAGAGCCACGACCAACAGACAGTTCCCTGAGAAAAAAAGCCAAGTAAATGTTGAGAAATTTCTCCAGTCTCCATCCACCTAGAACAGTGTCTGCTTCAGATAGAAGGAAGTTAACTTTGAAAACTGCTCACATCTCTGGAAGCAAAACCTTCTCAAATTGAGAAGGAGAAAATGAAGCCCTTAAAGCAGCATTGTGAATTTACAGTTCCATGTGAAGAGACAAACTGTGTGAGCGACACTGTTTCATATTTCAGTAGTGCCCCTTGTAACACTCCTGAACAAACACAGCCCCTTTAATTGTATATTATGTATCACTTGAGGCAACTCCAAGAGGAGTCTATAATTCTAGCTTTGGAAGTCACCTGCAACTGTTACTTGAAATCACTAGTGACCTTTTTTAGTGAGCTCTAAGTCTCCACAGGTTACAAAGGCATGAGCTTCATACCTTAGTAACAGCTTCTGCTTTGAGATGCGCCATCTTGCACTTGCTACTTAGGCTTGCTCAAAAAACTCAGTATTAAAGTCCTGAAGAGCTAATCCCTTTGTATTCTTTCAGAGGCAAGTAAGACTGAATAAGCAATCCTCCCTAGGTGGAGTCTACAGTTTTTATGCTCTTCTCAGTGCTTGTTTCCTTACTTTTGGTTAACACTGTTGAGACTGCCTGTTAGATTTCAAAAGCTGCACGCAGCAAGCCGAGTTAACAGCCAGCTACACCAGCTGGGATTGTACTGCTTTCTCTAGGCAGCACGGCTGAGCAGAAGTGTCAAGTAAGAGATTATTCCAGCAGGTATTGCTCTGTAGTGAGACAATACCAAACCAATTATCTAATGCCATGTAAGCTGTTTATGGTTTACTTTAGCTGTTGTGTCCTGAAAGCACCATTCACCCTCACAAGGAAAGGCTTCACTGATATGGATTTTACAGACTAAGAGAACTTGCCATGTCTGAGAAAGGCAGCCATTTCTCTCACAGGCATTATTAGCAGACTGTCTGGTATTACTCTTCTTGCATCTGAACCCTTTTTTTTATTTTTTTTTACTTAATGCTCTGAGAACCTCCCCTTTTTGGCATTAAGAAGAAAGTCTGATCCCTTACACAGCGAAGAGAATATAGTACTGTTTCCATTAATCCTGCAGGAACGGGGTTCAATTAATGGTGAGGTAGGGAAGAGACTTGCATATCCTTTTGGAATTCTGACTGTCCTTTGCGATTCTCCAAGCAAGGACATGGAAATAACACCGCTAATGTCTCACTGAAATATTATTCCCTTACTCCAATGAATGCTCATCATCTTAATTCTCTTAACTGTGCAAGTCCTGTCTGATCCAGAAAGCCGGGTTTTGGGCTAAAGAGTCACAGCCCTGGTTACAGAAAGATTTAAGTCACTTAAAAGATTTCATACCTGAGAAACTCATTAATCCCTTGCTCACTGAATGATCCTTTCAGAAGGGCAAATTTCATCTTCCGAGCATTAACAGCTGCCATTGCTGGATACCCAAAGCCTCCAATACCCAAAGAGCTCTCAAGATCTGACTGAGCACCTGCTTCTGTCCACAGCCACCTTAAGGAGAAGATAAAATATAAAATGAATAATTAGGATAGGCACTACAATTGTTTAGAAGTCACACATACCCTGCAGAGTTCAAGCTGGGCTCTGAACTGCCCTTGAGGGTGTCAACCCATCCCAGTTTGTTAATGAAGGTAGCAGGGAATAGCAGGGTCCTAATCTTGAGCCATGTAACAGAAGAAGCCCCTCCTGTATAGCACTCTAGGCCAGCCCCATGCTCACAGCCACCAAAAGCTGGATCAGAACAGCCATGAAAGAACTACATTACAAATCCAAACAAATTGCTGCACTTCAGCCTTTATTAAGCAAGGTTTTAAATGGCTCAAGTCACAGATTTAAACACAACAAAGTACTGCCCAAATCCCACTGCAGATTTACAGCCAAAGACTGCAAGACCAATATTTCACTCAGTATTAGTTCCTCACTGGTCAGCTCTTGGTTCCTCTAATGTTTAACATGTCCCCTGAGGAACCTCTGGAATCAGCCAATCTCACCATTTCCCCCCAGGCTTTCATGCCATTTTGCCCTGTTTTTGCAGCAGTGGGTCAGAACAACTCTCACTTCCCACAGAAGTCTGAGAGACCCTAACCTCCACTTGAGAGGAGAAGAGGCACAACCTGCTGGCCTGCTTCTTTGGAAAACAAAATTTGTTAATAAACTGCAATTTCCTTTTTTTTTTATTTGAGAATTCAGTCATACTGGCAGATTTGCCCACCGGCAAAAGATTCTAAAAGAAATTGTATAAATACTGCCCTAAAATATTTTTGAATTCAGGACAAGAGTAAGAGATGCTAAATCTAATCTCATTAATGCTTAGATATTACTTGTAAACACAGGATTTGAGAGGTAGATGAAGAGAAAAAAATGAGTTTATTCTAGAGCCACAGAAACCCTTCACACAGTACTGTTAGTGAAATACCAAGACACACTATCCTGAACTCTTATCTGCAGATAAATCACTATCATACAAATTCTAGTCCATTACCTTTAAAAATGCTCTCATCTTTTCCAAGAAAACCAGTCTGTAGTGACACTTACCCCCACATTTTCTTTTTGTATTTTTCAGCCATTTTTAACATGACATCCAGGTAAGAATTCCGCCCTGAAGCTCCTGTTTATTAGACAGAATTGGATAAGTTAAAAAAAACTACAACTACATGCTTTAAGCAACAAATTCATACAGAAGTATGCTTGCTTGTACATCTACCTGTGTCAAGAATATGAGGCAGGACAGAAATGATGCAGAGCTGATGAGCATCACAGGTGCTCTTCAGAACATCTTCACTAATTATCTAGAAGAAAGTGGCAGAAAGTCAATGAGATTAAGACTTGGTTAGCCAGCTGTGACTGTACTTTCCTCCAACAGCCTATCAACTCCATCCTACAAGGTAATAAGCACTGAAACTTGTCAACAGAAGCTTAAAAGCCTCTCTTACTTCACTGGTTCCCCAACACAAGGCTAATTACAAAGAGTTCACAAAGTCTCCTGTTGAGACTTGCAGCAACAGGAAGCAAGCAGTACCAAACAAGGCTTACAGAGAGCACAGGAAGATGTCACTTCTTGCTCAAAGTCACTGTCCTTGGAACAGGGCTAGAAACAGCATGCCCAGACCTATGCATATGCCTGCAGGTTTCATTCCTGGTACTGCTAGCATAAGGAGAGCCAGCAGGGTGCAGCATTTGCTGAAGATGAGGACATTTGATCAACATGATGGAAAAGCAATTTGAGAAAGTGATGTAGCGATACCTCCAGGAGCTCAGGCGGAGGTGCATTATCAGAGAACAGATCCAGAGCACGAGCAATGATATCAGATCTAGTTCTGCCACCATCATAATCAACAGGGTCTTCTCCTTTCTGGAAGATTTTAATTGTGGGAAATCCACGAATCTGCAAGACAAGTTTAAGCCATCAGCTCAAAAAAATCAGAATATTTATGGTGGAACTTGTCTGCTACTCTGATGTGTTCTAGATTAAGAGAAAGGGAAGAGATTTAACATCTAGATGAATCAAATCTCACAGCATGTTATGACTGAACTGGAACAATCTTCTAGCTTCCTACTTGTGCAACAATTAAAAAAAAAAAGGTAACACACTGGAACACTGTTTCAAGTTTTAGGCTTGATGAATCAGCAAGTTTCAACTCAGTTTAGATGCACCAAGCAGGTTTAAGTACCAAGAGGACTATCTTAACTCTTTGTATTTCTTAGACATTAGTTTCCCCTATTTATCTGTGGGGAGACAGCACTGAGCCTACATGACAACAAACTGACCTTAAGCTCCTTCTGCTACACTTTCAGCAAAACTTGTTCAGTCTTCCTGCTGATTGCCAGCCATGTGCACTTACAGTGTGCTGCTTTGTTTCCCTGTAAACTCCCTGTACTGTATTAAAAATTTAAGAATATCAGTTCACTTTGGGCCCACAGCATAGCTGATCTGGACAGCTAATATTGTTGAGTGATCCCTGACAACTGGCCCTAAGATGTACAGGCACACGTGTGTGTTCTGGAGATACCCAGCCAGCGTACAAACAGTCAAAGGAAAGACCTCTCACTTCAGATAAAGCTATGCAAGACCTTACAGAAATAAACAGCCTTTTTCACCAGCAACATCCAGATTTATTTCCTTTCTCTCACCCCATTTATTTATATTGTTACTGACGTTCAGGAATGAACTATTTCTGGAAAAGTGGTATGTGTCACTTAACATTATTTTTAGCACAGAACATTGAAGTGGTACCAGATTAAGGAACAGTTCAGTAAGCGTTAGAGGGACATCTGAGTTAAGAGATGGAAATTGTAACTACTGCAGAGCACACTCACCCCGTATCGGCTTGCCAGCACCTGATTGACTGTTGCATCTACCGCAGCCAGTTTTACTTTTCCCTTTGTTTGTTCCTTCACCTCAGTGGCAGCAGCTGCCCATTCTGGCTCCAGGCTGAAAAACAGAATATGAATGCTCTAAGCTTTCTTAGAGCTAACAGAAGTATACCACATGCCAACGTTACATAGCATACTCCACTCAGGAATAAATTCTCTGCTAAGAACGATAACTAGGAGGGTTATTCTAAATTAGATTGAAGTCCTGCATCTGAAGGAATGAAAGGATCAATGTAACTTCTAGATCTTACTTCCACTCATAACTGGGAATTTTACTGCTCAGAAGGAGTGCAGCCAGAGCAGCACCATGGTGCTCTGAGCAGGAGAAGCCCACACAGTTGTGTTAAAACACCTTACAGAAAACCCCACTTCTGATATACCAGAGATGCAAGGTCCCTTCTAGGGGAAAGTACTGCATAAAACCAAACACTAATGGGAACTGAATTGTCAAAGAAAAAGCTCATTTACTTTTTGCAGTGCCCACACCATGGGGCATAAAACTCCACCATCCACACATCGTCACTATTTATGACGTTCTTATCAAAGCTGTCATCAGTCAGCTCAATCACATCCTTCTTATCTCCACCTCCACTCTCTCGACTCTGTAAGAAACAAACAGACCTAACATAAGTAACCAAAATTAGTTTCCCAGACAAGCCATCTCCTGTGTGTCATGTTGTATCAAATGGTCTTTATTTGAATGAGATACAAAACAGGCAGTGTTAGGTCATACAACTTCCCCATTTTATAACTGACAATACACATAGCCTACTCCCACAGCACTTTCAAGAACCAGCAAGTGAACCTTCTGTTAAAAACATAACAAAAAAAAGAAAAGACAGAAAAAGAAATCAGGTCAAATAAGAAGATGTGGGAACACTTCCCCAGTTCTTCATGCTCCAGTCTGTCCAAGAACAAAGTGCTCTCCAACTTCCACACCCCACTGTGCCCTGGTTTCTTGGCAAAACAAACCTGCGAGTGCAGTACACCCAGGCCTATCTGGCCAACCTGAGGATGTCGGAGCGTACTTGTTCCATGATTTAGAAACAGTAGTAGCAGCGAGAAGCTCAGTACCTCAACCAGCTGGAGAATGAGGCTAACGGAGATCTCAAAGTTCAAAGGGAGATGCAAAGTGTTAACCCCTGCACCAGTACGTGCTGGGGACTGACTAGCTGGAAAGCAGCTTTTCAAAGAGGGACCAGCGGGTCCTGGTAGACAAGTTGAACATGAGCTAGTAATGCAACCCTGTGGCAAAGGTGGCCAACAGCCTCCTGAGCTGCTTTGGGCAGAGAGCTGCCAGCAGGTCTGGGGAGGTGATCTTAACTTCTGCTCAGCACTGTGTGAAACTTCTGGAGTGCTGGGTTCAGTTCTGGGCCCCCCAGTATAAGACATGTACACACTGGAGCAAGTCCAGCCAAGGGTCAAAGCTGATTAAGGGCTTTGAGCATCTGACATATGATGAGAGGTTGAGAAAGCTGGGATTGCTAAGCTGGAAAGAGAGAAGGCTCAGTGTGGATCCTACCCATGTATATAGATATCCAAGTGGAGGGGTGTACAGAAAACAGGGGCAGACTCTTCTCTGCAATGCCCAGTGACAAGACAAAAAGAGCATCAGCAGAAATACAAGAATTCAATTTAAACATAAGAGAAAACTTTTCTACTGTGAGGGTGGTCAAACACTGGAACAGGTTGCCCAAAGAGGGCAGTCTGTGTGGAGTCTCAGTCCTTTGAGATACAACTTGACAGGACACAGCCCTGAGCAACCTGCTCTAGTTGACCCTGCACTGGGCAGAGGGCTGGACTAGGCAACCTCCAGAGATCCCTTTTAACTTCAACTATCCCACAAACAGTCAGGAGCACAAGCTCTGATCTCCTGTACAGGACGGTCCCCAGTTGAAAACAAACCCATACGTTCCCTCAAATACCTGTTTCCCAGAACTATATCCTCCACTTCTGCCACTAAGACGGTCTTTCACCAGGGACCGAAGAGCACTTAGAGCAGCATCAACAATGGCATCACTTGTCCTGCCACCTGCAACACAGCAAAATGAGTGTTTAAAGCATCAAGGACAGTTTAAGGTAGGCCCTTGACTTAATTACAAACTTAATACTCCCTCACCCTAATGATTTTTCAGGAACAGCAGGACTGGGCTATGAATGATAGGGTACTAGTGGTGGGACGTCACTGACTTAACACAAACAGCAGGATTGACTTGACTTTTTAACTAACCACTTTATCTGATGGGGTTGACTGTGGCAAGCTCCCAGTAAACAGGAAGAAAGGAATAATTCTTTGGAACTGCCTCTCAACCTCCATCAACTACAAACTGCAGGTGGGACTGGTAGCTCATGATAAGACATGCACAACTTGGGTTGAACAAGTCCCACCCATCTGTCTCTCACCCATCTGTCTCTCAGTTACTACAAGCACTTGACAGGAAGGAAACACCACGCAAGACAGCATTAACAGCTACCATAATTACTGTATTCAGGAAAGTTTTTAGACATGCAACACGTGAAAGAGCATCACATTTACCCTGATAATCCTCTGCTTTGTTTTTGTTGGCTCCAAATATCTTGATAGTTGGAAACCCTCTGACTCCATACTGTCCACCCAAGGACTGATGCTTATCTGCATCTACTGCACCTACTTTCACTACACCCTGCAGAAATAAAAACCAAGTAGTAAGACAAGATTTCTACACTGATTTAACACATTTTATGCTCTGTGCATGCTGGAGAGAAAGTTATTAAAAGGGTAAGAAAACAGTCACTAGAAGAGAGGTGTTATCCCCCAAAAAGCATTTAACTGTAGAACACCACATACATCTATTTTTCTTCACCCTGACTAAATTTAAAATTGTTTGCGGTTTTTCATTTGGCTGGTTTGGGGTTCCTTCGTTTGGTTTCTGTTAGTTTGGGGTTTTTGTGTTTTGTTTTTTTTTTTTAAGGGGAATATATTTTACATAGGCAAGAGCTCAGCAAATCACTACATGTCCAAGCTTTCTGCAATTAAAAAAAAATGCTCATCACCAACAGCTTACAAAGCTGTTATCAAATATTCAGTTCATGCTGTTCCTGTACTTCAGAGGCAGGTGACAGGATAGCGAGGAAGAAAAGAAACATGCTATTTTGGGGGATGGCTGGATTCTAATGTCTTCTGGTGCCGTTGAAAAAGGAGCCCTGGAAAACAGTAATGTAACTTACAGGGACTGAATTTACTTGCTTCCTAAACAATTCAACGGCTTCTTTTAAAAAAGAAAAAATCCACAAAAATCCTGACTTTAAGTGCCTCTGGCTGACCACTTCTCTGGCTGGACAGGCATTATTAAAGTGATATGGTTTTAGGGACCAAATCCCACCTCCACGTTCCCAAGTAAGGTGACAAACAGCCAAACTTTCCTCAATCCACTGCCACAAGCACATCTGAAATGTTAAACTTACTTTTAATGCTGTTGCTGCTTTCTTCCACTCAGGGGTTAGTCTTTGACAATGACCACACCTTTTAGGAAAAAAACAAACAAATGAAAACCAAACAGTAATTTGTCATTCAGATCTGACAACTATTTCACAGAGTGGCCTTGTTGGGTTTGCAATTACAGAACAGCTGCTCCCAGCAAACTGCGAGATTTAAGATCTATTCATAAAGAGGGGAAGAGGATATGCCACAACATCACATCATCACTCAGACTTCTGAAAAAAAAAAAAACTTCCATATGTATTATATAGAGCATACACACCCACATACATATATACAGACACCTCTCAAAAGCTACCTGGCTTTCCTAACACAGAGGGAAACATCTGCACCAAAATCCAGATTTGTACACTAGTCTGCTTGTTGGAAGTCAAAATGGACCCACGATGAGGCCCAAAAAAATTTATTGTAGAGGTAACTTCTTAACTAGCAAGAATTTGTGGCACAAAATCTCCTGGATGGATCTGTGGGAGAAGACCAACAGTTGACTGGCAACTAGTGTATAACCACAGCATCACAAGTCTGTGTGGAAAGAGGAGCTGCCAATTTACTTTTTTGCCATTGTTCTGTAAAGCCTCCCGTGCCTGTAAAGTTGCAACAATACTTGAAGAGCTTCCCCCTACACCTCTCAGTCCAGACACAGTCAGGCTGTGGCAGTGAAACGCCCCTTTCCCCAAAACATGGAATTTTGGATGGCAACAGCACAGAGAATTTGCACAAAAATGGAATATACATCACCAAAATTTACATGGAAGATAGAGACTACATGCTCTGGACATGAGCAGAACAGGAGACAGAGGTGTGAAATTAAGACGCACAAAGCAAGAATTTCCAGTTTCCATTGGAAAACACTAAGGGTGAATTCAGATGTGTGTTTTCACCTTTGAATCAGGTTCTGAAAGACAGAAGTGAGGGGCCCTTCTCACTTACTTAGTGCACTTTGATCAGTCATTTTTAATACCAACTTCAGTAGAAAAATTGAAATAGTAAAATGGTATATAAGGTTTTGTTGTTAGATCCTATTTGCCAACTTGAAACACATTCCAGCTTTTTTCCCCCAATGAGGCCATTTAAAATTAGAATCCCAACTACAGCTATTTGGCTAGTCATGAAGCCATCAAACTACCAGCTGTACTGCCAGCAACTGAATGAAACCCTGGACTGATCGGCAGCAGATTCCTATGCTGCTCCTCCAAGATAAGAGCAAGCAAGTACACAGCTGTAATTCTTACCATGGGGCATAGAACTCCACAAGCCACAGGCTCTCGCTCTGAATGACCTCCTTGTTGAAGTTAGTAGGTGTTAGCTCTATCACATCATCACTGGCAGAATATAAACCGTTAACTGCCAGGAATAACGTGCAGCTCACTGTTCCTAGAATAAAAAGCAAAGTAATCAGCACTCCTGCAGAACACTTATGGTTCTCCTGTTGCCATGGTTAAATTATGTCCCTTCTGACCAAAAATCAGCACCAAAAAAAAAAAAAAGGGAAAGGGATTCCAGGGAAAGGGATTGATGCTATAAAAAGGGAAGTTAAGGCAACATTATGTATTCTCTCCCCACTTAAATCATGGTCCTACAGGATCATGTAATATATTTTCCTGTGCCTAAAGCTAGCTGGAGTTATGCCACTCCCATTATTACTTTCCAGAGTGCATTTTATCAAGCTGCAACCCTAACTACTACTGGTACCAGACAAGCAGAACTTCCACAGGGATGCCCACAATCAGCTATGTTTTCCTATTGGTTCTCTCACAGAAACTCCTAATCCAATCACCCACACCTCTTGCAGAGCAGGTACCTAAACACATCGCTCATAGGATCACATCATACAGGACTGTCTCAAGTAATCTTAGTACAGTTACACTGATTTTGAGACCAGCACTTGATGCACTAGTAGTGTTAGGAGCGCCTCATGAGGATCTTAATCTACCATTGATTTGTCTGGAGACAATCAGCAGACTGGAGAACAACAGCTAAATCTCTGGTTAACCACTCAAGCACTCTTAGAGTGTTCAGAAATAATCATTAAAAGGTACAAAGGAATCACTTTCTCTTCAGAAAGACTTCATACTTCTGGATCTTATTATTGCTTGAGACTTTGCACGTAAAACCTCATAATCCTTTCTTCTACCTAGTCAGAGAGATTAAGAGGTGACGTGATGAAAGATGACAAGCACCTCTGTAACAAAATCCACATAGCAAAATACTTTTCTTAATCCAAAGAGTGAGGGGAGTAAGAGCTCAGACACAGAAGTTAGAAACAGTCAAAAAATAGTGAGCTTTGCTGCGAGTGGTTAATAACTTTAATAGGAAGCTGCACATTCTCTCTCAAGACTGAACATGAGAGGGAGATAGAGCTCAGTGATGCAGAAGAAGATGCTACAGCACATGGTACACAGACTACACAGCATCACCGACACTTTATCAGTCTCACTCAAGAAAAGCCAGTTTCATTACAACTATTCCGCAGGTGAAAGTTGACAGAAATAACATCTTCCAGGCTACTCAACCAGAGACTGGGTGGAATTGCCACAGCCAGCAACCCAAGCACTCTATACATGGCACCACTCCCCTACCTAATGGCTTCTTCTAGCCCTAGGACCCAACCCCTTTCCTTTGAGGTGACCCTAGTTGGTTTCCACACCAGATTTACACATTAAATTGGCTCTCTCCCTTCAGTAGGCCCACACACAAGCAACACTTCATCAGCACTGATCAACTGATTTCCAGGGTGATCTGTGGCTGTCACAGCATGTTACAGTGACCTACAGTAGCAGCTGCCACTGGGGTAGAGTAAGAAAACAAGGATGAAAAAAGCTACTGAAATGTTACAGCCACTCTCTAGACAGAAACCCTTCTCTAGATGGAATGAGACCATTAAGTTGAAATCAACATATTTTGGTATCACCTAAAAAGGCATCTCTGGCAGAATACATTCAGAGGCTGCACAGAAGTCATTCAGCTATTTCTGTCACTTCAGATAGAGAAGTTCTAGCTTATGCAAAAACACCTGCTAAAGAGGACTCACAAAAGAAAGCACATGGCAAAATTCACCTAGTCACGTATCACTGCATTTTTTTAAATTATGACTCATTAACTGGTGGTATAGTTTTCATTTCTATAGTGAAATATTCAAGGTTTGTTTCAACTTTAGCAAAAAAACATCATTTTTCTACAAGCATCTAAGCCATGAAAATACAAATCAGTCCTTGATATTAAGGCAAAAAAAAAATTCTCACATAATTTGATTTCAAAAGTTGTTTTCTAATATAAGTGAACTACATAGACAGGAGCATTGTTAAAAAAACTAAGGCAGCACCATGCTGGTATTCCTAGCCCTCATTGAAAAACCAAGCTGTAACTCTGAAGAACTGCGAGGAAAAGCTTTTGTACAGGATAACGATGATGATTCTGTGAACCTCCTCCTTAAAATTACCCACACCTTCTGCAGCAGAGCTGGGCGTGCTGAAGATCACACACTCTCACATATCTATGCCCTGGGTGAGCAAGAGCCTTCCCCCTTCGGCCCTGCGCAGCATTACCTGCACCTCCAGCACCGCTATTGCGGGGCTCGAGTGGGACCACTTCACAGGGTTACTCAGTCACTGGGCACAGGAGACCCAGCAGTAGGGGAAGAGGAAGCACAATTCCCCACGGACTCCTCCCTTTGCCTTCAGTCATTACTTTCTTACAGCCCTAGATCCCAGGTCAGG
>KZ505948.1:15936-32376 GCA_002844005.1 Limosa lapponica baueri | reverse complement strand
CTGGGGCTGGAGCGGGGTCGCGGGGTTGGCCCGGTGCTGGGGAGGGTAGGAGAGTGGCGGAGGTGTGCCTGTGCAGCGTGGTAAGCAGGATGGCCCCCGCCCCGGAAAACGGGCTCTCTGCCCGCTTCTGGCAGCTTCCCGGGGTCCTGCCACATCCGGAGCGCCCTCAGCCACTCCCCGCCTCGCAGCGCTGGGGGATGTCCGGGCCTGGGCTGAAACCCACGCAGGCCTTCAAGGAGGAGGAACGCAGGCTGGTGTTCTCTCCTCTTTGGTGCCTGAGCTTCTTTTGTACTGCCTGGAAGTGCAAACTGAGTCTAAGGATTTGACAGGCTAAATCGTGTCACTGAAAAGCGGGACTGGCATCTAGATTCCAGAAAAATTTAATCTGCACGCCACAAGCTTGCGTGTGAAAGTAGAACTTCACCTACTGAAGAACTTCATCTGCTGTAGGCCGAGGAAATGAAAGTAGGGCGAAGGCAGGGCTGGTGCATGCTCCTACAGGCTCTTAAAACCTGGATAACCTGCTTGCATCCAGCAAAGACTTGGAAAGTTTGGGTTCAGCAAGACAATAAGTATATGGATATGAAAAATCAGCATCCCAGTTCAAAAGCTTCAGAAACCACTTTCAAAAAGCTGATTGTTTCACTCCCCCAACAATGATTGCACGTTTCAGGAGGGTAGTAGAGCCTGGGGCCATGTTGTCGGTGGGCATACATCCAGGCAAAGGCTTTTGCAGAGCTAGGATTCAATGATTAAGTGAGCTGTGAAGGTTTTAGTGTAGTGCTAGTAGCTGGACTTAATGTACCATTGAAATAACAAGTTTCAGCAGCTAGGTCTGAAGTGGTCCAAATTGTCCCTCCATCTGCACACCCATCACTTAATGCTCACAAGCAGCACTTTTCAGGGCTATTAAGTCCTGCTTTTTAAAGAGTATGAATTTGTTAACATGGTAGTGAGGACAGGCAGCCATTTTCACACGCCAGTTGTTTCAGAAATGGAGGAACAGGGATGCATGAAATAAAAGGTTTAATGAGAATGGCTACAAAATACTGACATCTTTGCATTTCCCTCTATAAACGGGCAGCTTGCTGATCAGGCAGTTTCAAGTTTGTGATGACTTTTTGTTCTTAAGATAAACCATACCTCACTTCTTACTTTTACAGATTCCTAAAGCAAACAGGAATTGCTTTGCAGACCACCCTTCCTAAGGGAATGAGTATGTCTCTTAAGTTTCTCTTATGTTCTACTAGTATGATGAAAAAAGTAGACGTGACACCTTGGGGCACTCCTGACCTGAGGTCCAGGTAAAATCCTCAAAACTAGACACAATTAAAGGATAGTTTTATGGCATGGAAGTTGGCAGAGAAAATTGGTAATTTGGGGGGTGGGGGCTGGCTAATAGAAGGAACTGCATAGAGGTAGTATATTTTATTTTTCGTCACTGTCATGCAATAGGAAGTTGAATGGCTGTGTTTAACATTTCTATAGCACCAAGAAACACATGTTAAAGTACTTTTTGCTGAGTAAGAAGCTTTTGATACAGATCTTTACTGACTCAGTACATTCCTAGTGAGTTTCCTTCTTCCTACAGGAAGCAATTCTACACCAGGAGCTATTCAACATTTCTATGTGTGTTCTCAAAATACAGGTAAGATAGTGCTGATAAAACCTGCACCAACACAAATATTAGTAGAGTGATAAATAACGAAAACAGGGCAACGATATGGGGTGTTTGACAAATGAGCTGCATTCAGACGAAATGCATTAAGGCTTTTAATGAGTGTGCATGGGACTTCACTATCGCAGTGAAGACAGTACTTGAATGGAGTCTCTGAAAGAGATTTAGATGCTGTTTCTCCACTGCAGCATGAACTTCTTTTAGGCAAAAAACCTAACATGACTCATGGCTATATAAAAAGCGTAATAATGGAAAGGCTTTGCCTGCAGATTTTCATGAGACAGGTTATTGAGCCTGTATTTAAAAATGTATAGGTAATTGCAGGGACGGGATTAGAAAGGACTTTGCGAATTTCCAAGGTCAGCACACTGGTACGGCAGACATCGCTCCATATCTGAGTATCTGCACCTCATGCAGGGTGGTGCAGGGGACCCGGCTGATACAACACCTGAAATTAGTTAACAGAGAAAGGAAGTACAGTGAAGAACATTTGCACAGAACAGACAGCGAGAGGATTAATGTTATAAATGTGAGCAATATTCTTGTATTCCAGGGATCTTGCCTTGTTCCTGACTTGGCAGATGAGTAGGAGGAGTATAACGCACAGGGATTCTGGCTTCACAAGTTCTGGGTACGTCCAAACTCCAAAACTGAGACATGGTTGAGTGTTCCTGGAATGAACTTCACAGTAAAACAAGCTTTGCCTGAAGGAGCATTTTTCATTTGTGTTATTAACACGCATTTAATCTTAGTGGCCTGTAATTACCAGAAGGCAGCAGACAGAAGCTCTTACTGGAGACAGAAAAAACAGGGGAAGCCTTAGAGCTAGTAAAAAGAGGTGGGGGTAAGGACTGCTCCCTGGAACAACTGACTTTGTTCCTAGCAGAGGGGAGCCAGCGGCTGCAGAGCCTCAGATGGAACGATGGATGGAGCTTATGAAAAGCTATTCTCTGCTTAATGAGGCTTATTATCTGTTTAGGATGAGACTAGGGTGAAGGTTTGGAAACTGTGAAAAGGCCTTTTGCTGGCTCATTTGATACAAATGACCAGAACTGACCATGTTTGAAGAAGGAGGGGAAGACTTGGAGGCAGCAAAAACTTTGAGGGGCCTTCACTGACCGGCAGTTGTAACCCTACAAATATTCCAAGCTCCAGCATCTGCTGTTCAGAGATGCAACAGACATCGTCAGCTTTGGAGCCCATTGGCCTTGATTAGGGTGGGGCCATCACAGGGACTGAACTCAGTTATTAGGCTTCAAAGTTATCCTAAACGAGATATGATCGTTTTAGCCTTATCGCCACCACAGCCGGAATCGGCCAACTTTGCTCTTCTGTTGCTTCAATGGAGCATCCACCTATTCAGATCCAAGCCTTTCTCTCTGAAGTCTTTACTGTCATGGTCATTCAGATCCCCAAAAGGACCTGTCATTCCCCTTTTCTGAATCATAACTTATTTGGGATTAGCCTGTTACACGCCCATTTTATAATCACTTCTGGACTCTCAAAATGGCATTGAAAAACCAGTAGTTTGAGAAGCACCGAGTCTGACCTGGGCGTGTAGCTTCCTGTCACCACATCACCTGGTATAACAATATAAGGTTTATTCTTTATGCATAATAGAAGTAATTGTGTTTTCCAGTGCCAGATGTTTCCTTTTTTTAGGAAATAATAACCACCACCTCCAGTGGGCCTAACTAACTCTCAGAAAGCCCATCCCTGCCATCTGCCCTGTGCAGTGAACACAGCATTACTAGCGTAGTTAAAGCTTTTTTTGGCATGACAGACTGTATTTCTGTGCAAGGCTTTCTGATGAGGTAAGCCTTTACCACGCAAAGGTTTTTGCTTAATAGCTGTGCGTCGTTTTACACATCTAATCACTGTAACTGTGCTAGCCAAGCACTGCATGTCTATGCACAGTGTCTCTATGGCCACTTAACATCTTTACTCAATAAAGGCAAAGCATCAGCCCATTGAAAAGCAAAGAGCTGGCACCACAGACCTGAGTTGAAACTCTTGTCAGATTTTGTTAGAGGGAATGTAAATAAGTAAAAAAAAAATCAAGCAATTTCTAGTTGTCCCTTAAGGGCTGAAGCCACATAAATCTTGCTGCAAACTTGTATTTCTGCAGAAATCTGTGTTCTCAGACATCTCACGTACAGCTCACGAGTCCGCCTCAGCTCCCCCTCTCGGTTTCTTGCTTAATAAGTTGCTGAATATGGAAACCCTGTTCCTTTAGTTCCTCTGGGCTATACTGGTTTTCTTTTACCTCTGAACAGGAGAGTTCACCTTAAACCCTGATAAACACATCTCGTAAGGCCAGCCTGGCTTTGCCTGTGGTATAGTGGAGCTTTCGGAAGTGTTGATATTCAAGGTTAATTGAGGAGAGTAAAGAATTGGCTGGAACAAGACTAAGAGAAAGCAGATAATGATGGAGCTGAAAAATACAGCGTTGCATGTACACCAAGGGAAACTGTAAAAAGAAGGGAAGAATACCAGAGGCAGCAGTGAAGGGGAGCATTTCGGAGGTTTTATAGATGTAGATCACTACTAGCTTGCTTGTGTCGGGCAGGTGGAAGCCCAGCCTGGCTGGAAGAAGGAACCTGCACATCCCACCAGCTCCAACACTACTTGCAACCCTGGGGATGCTGACTGACGGGGCAGGGTGCTTCAGCCCTGACCTGCTCCTCTCACCTTGGTCAGCCCAGGCTGGCAGCACACTCACTCCACCAGGGTATTTCTGCGCAATGGCAGGCCGTATTTTTGGCTGGGCAGCAGACTGCATGTTTGCTGTGATTGACTGCCCTGCCTTATCTTGTCCTGAAGGCACAGGCTTTTCCATGTGGCTCATATACTGAACTGGCAGGAATGCATACAGGACACTATAAAGAATGATAAAAGACAGTGAAGGGAAACTCAGACCGAAAAATTGTTATCAGGACTGAATTGTGCGAGATAACGTTTTGAAAGCGTAGCCTGAATGTTGGCCGTCGGGCTGTAGACAGTACAGGCAAGGTTGCAACAAAATGGAAATATAACTGGTTAGGACCAGAATCAGAAACTGAAGGGGAAAAGTGCATCAATGAGATCCACAGGCAACGTTATTCTGGAATTTGCTAAATACAAAGAAGTAGATCAAAGACTTAAGGGAACCATCAGCGAGATCAGGGAGATTGGGTCTGGGGAGCTGCAGGCCAATCTGCCTGGGAGACTGACTTGAACCTCTGGCACTCTGAACTGTCAAAGCTAGAAATACCTGGAGGTATAATCCTCACCCCACTTCAAACCGTGGCAAGTTTCCTCTGGCTGCAATAGAGGAAGGATTTTTTTTGCTTAGTTCTGGTGAGCAGCAAATATAAACCAAAGGTAAAGGCACTGTATGGAGCAGAAAAGGTGAGCTAGTTTTGGCTCCCACGTGACTCCAGATGCTGTCAGATGCAGAATAATTGATTAAAAGTTATAATTTACTGCCTTGCTAGCAACACGTTGATACCTTACAGATTAATGTGGTGGTAATAAACTGTTCTGTGCAACCTTGTGAAGTTTTATTTTAACTTACAGTAAAAGTGAAGGAGTTAATTTGTGAGTAGCAGGGAGACAGTGGATGGGGAACAGCTGCTTATTGCCTAATACAAGAACTAGAGTTAGTCATTAAGAAACAACAAATGAAAGTAATAGGTGTTTGGTTCAAAACAAAAAATGCAGATAGTTTTTCCTATGGGTAGTTAAACTATTGAACTCCTTGCTACAGGGTATTTTGAATGGTAAAAATGTAAATGGATTAAAGAAGTGACTGGACGAAGTCATGGAAAGGAAAGCTACTCATGACTGGTTAGCCATGAACCCTCTCTTGGAAATTCCCTTAACCACAAAACGATGGGGGCTGAGGCTGTGATGGGAAAATGTACCTATTTTTTTGTTGTTGATAGCTTCTTCCAAGATACAGAGCAGGATGGCTTGTTGGCCTGCTTTCATATTGCTGTTTTATGTTGTCAAATGTTTATCTGTCTTTTATTAACAAGTTAATTATTTTGGGGATGGGGGCGGAAAAAGCTTTTGTAGGGCAGTTACCAGCAAGCTTGTTTGCTCTTTTGTGATTTCTTAGCCTGTTGCTAATGGGTAACAGAAATTCCCTCATTAGCTGAACAATATATGACTGCATTTATTTGCACCATGACAAAAATATTGAAACTGCTTCATTAAAAAACCTAAAACAATAAATTGAAGTTGTTTTAGAGAAGGGCATCAAAGTAATGAAGGTTTGGAAAGATGAACTGGAATGACCTATTTCCTAAGTAATGAGTAAACCCTGAGTAGCTAAATGGAAAAAGATGACAAATATCTGTATAGTACAAATATCCAGGTGTTGAAGGAATTCTTTTTTACTAGAGTATGTGGAAGCAGAAGAGGGAGAGGTGGGAAGAAATTAAGAACAAATTCATTTAAGCTGTTTGTTGGAAGAACTGCTGAGAACAGCAGAGCCCAGGGGGTGGCCCCTGATGCCAGGGGTTTTCTCTGTGTTGGAGGCATAAGGGCAGACCTCCGTATTTCCCTTTCCCTGCCAACCTTTTCATATTCCTCTCTTTCAGCACTAATGAATCAAGAATTATTGCTGGTTATCAGCTAATGCAACAAATACCCACTAGATGCCACTGTGCCATTTCTTAATCTGTCTAAGACTACACGCCTTTTGCAGACCAGAGCAGAAAATGTTCCTTTCAGTCACAGCTCTGATGCTTTTAGCTGACAGGGATCTCGGCAGAACATTTGAAGATGTGGGTGAGTGGTTTTGTGTGTATATAACCCAACAGAGACTAATGACAACACTGTCATAGGAAACAGCAGGATTCACTAGTGAGGCAATGCTAAAGAGATTAGTAATTATACAATAGAAAGCAGCAGTGGCCATTACTTTATGAGAAGTTGTAACATTTCCCTGCAAACTCTTCTTTGTGCTCAGCCTGAGCACGTCACATGCCCATGTCTGTGAGCTTGGGGACAGCCAGTGAAATCCTCACCCGGGGCTACTGAGTAGGGTTACAACCACGCAAGAGCTCTGTAATGCACTTAAGCATTAGTAAAAAAAAATTGTAGAGGGTATCTTCTTCTGTGTTCCAACAAATTGTCATCTTTTAAACATTGCTTCATATTTCCTCTGTTGTGGCATGTTACCTCCTTGTGACTTTACCTGTGCTGTTGTATGCAACCTTTTTAATTACTGTTAAGTCAGCAGATTTTAGTGAGGTTTAGAAAGTTCTGATGGGGATAGACCACACTATCCTCAAGCTAAGACCTTCCTCTGGGCTAAATATGACTAATTTTTCCTCAGATAAGAACTCTAGTAAAGCTGATGGTTTATTTCAGTGTTGGGTTGAGAGAAAGAGAAAGCCCAGAGCTTCAGGAGCAGGACTGACTGAAGTAACTTCTGGCATCAGCCCTTAGTTTACTTGGAAAGATGCTTTCCAGCCCCATAACAGCTGTAGCTTTGAGTTTATCTCTTGCCTCTGAACTGAACTGTAATCCTTGGCTGGACCTTAGGGAAGGTACCCAAGCCTTTCCTCTGGCTAAACACTCCCCATGGGAGAGATCTTTCTGCAGCCCCAAACTTTCTTTGGCAGCCCCTTCCCAGCTCCACCCCAGCTGCAGCTCTGATCTGTCTCTGTCTCGCAGCACCCAACACTAGGCTGAGCCATTGGCTGAAGACCTCTTAGATATGAGGATGAAATCAGCGCCTCTAATTCACTGTAGCTGATGGTTCTCTCACAAGAAAACTTTGTAATAGACTTTTGTGGGTGTCCACGTTTGTTGAGTTCCAGAGAATTTGCAAAACTTAGCAAACTTGCAAAAATACCCTAAAACCCAAACAGTACAGATGCTATCATCATCAAGGTAATACTAAGAAGATGTAAGTGTTATACATTGGAAAACAGAAAAAAAATGGCTTTTATCCTGCAAAGGGTCTTGTGACTTTCTCCCGTGCACTCCATTTTCCTCTTAGCCTTGTTTGTCATATGCACATCTTTGTGAGGGTATGGATAGTGCGGGCTACAGGGAAGACACATGTCTGTATGGCAGCTCCATGTATGTTTGAAATTCTGACAAAGACAAGATGTGACAGATACAGAATCTCTCATAAAAGGTGCTAAAATGAAATAGCAGCCCCTTTCACTTCAGTCCTTCCAGTACAAAAGCGTTTATATATAGTCAGTTGGGTGTTAATAACATTGTAATTTGCAGAAGGCCCGTGGAAAGAGAGGCTGAGCATGAGCAAGGTGGCAACAGAACGCGGAACCACCATGAAAGTTACAGGGGTCCCTTTTGTCTTGCAACTGGCCAACCTGGCCAGGCCGCTGGTGCAATGAGCCAGCAGCTGGTCATCCCAGATGTGTATGTGCATTTTTTGCTACTTAGTTTTATTTAGTTTACCAATAACTGGATGTGTGCTATATGACTAGGACCGTCGAGGGTCCTAGCTCAGCGCTGCTCTTCTGCCTACACTTGTTGGTTTAACAGCTGGAATCGAGGCTTTCCCTGGAGTTATGCCCTTTATTTTTCAAATACTGGTTCAGTTGTCTTGTGAGTTCTGCAGTTTTTCATTTGAGTGACAAACGAGTGACAAGCAAGAAATCAAAGCACCTTATCTCCAGACACCAGCTGGTACTCTGTCTGGACTCAACTGATGACATTTGGAAGTATGTGAAATCTGTATTAAGCATCTGAAAAGGCATGTGTTTTCCTCTTGTTAACGTTTGGACCCTGCTGGATTCTAGTTCTTGCTGTGCCACATGTTTTCTGTGCCAGAATTTACAAGTCTGGAGACTAACTTATGTTCTTTTCCTCTCACTGAGTCTGCCATTGTCACTAATTAAAACATGTCATCCGTAAGAAACCTAATTATCACTACTGTAGAGAGGAGCAGGCTGAGGAAAGGGTATTGTTGGCAGATCAGAGCTGTGACGTGTTTATTCTTTGGAAGCTAGAGGTCTAGAGGAGTCATTTTTACCTTTTTTCTTTTTCTTTTTTTTTTTTTTTTATCAGGGAGGATGACTTGGATCAAGTCCTCAGCGGAGTCCTGGGGGCTGTTCTCCTAACTAACCTGCTTGTGTATACCAGAAAAAGGCTTCCCAAAAGTTTATAAAAGAGAATATTTGGAAAGTCTCTATCCAGCTGTGCCTGTGCAGGGAGGCATGTTCATTCAGATATACATCTGGAAAGGGAGGTGTCTGGACAAAGAGAGGGAGGGAAGGAATAGAAATGGATGGACTGGAGACCCCCTATGCTCTATTTCAGAGACTCTAGGAGACAAATGAGAGGATCATTTGGGCCAAGATATTGATTATCTGTGAATGCCTGTGGTCAGGTGGAGGCAGGGTCTCTTACCAGATATCCATCTTGGACCTTAGAAAACTTTTCCCCAAAAGTCTTTAAATTAAACTAACATATTACTTTGAATACTTTTCTTTATTGCAACAAAGTGTTTTGAAAAACATGTTGTAGTTTGGTGCATTTCAAAAATTCTTAATTAGTTTGAGTCATGAACTGAATTGATGGCACATGAACAGGTATCTTTACTATGGGACATTATGGGGAAGTGAGGAGTGTGTGGGGAATATGATCTTTCCTTTTCTTGCCCACTGCTACCACAGGATTGCCCAAGTTCAGTCTGAACCTGCTGCTCCTTGCAGTGCTCTGGAAGAGCTGGCAGATGGTGCTGCTTACCTTTGATATACAGCAGATTGTATTATTATGCTGTTTTCCTGTCAAAACAGCATTTGTTCATACAGGTGCTGTGTGCTGGAGAATGGAGATCAAGGGAAAAGGAGAACAGTAAAAAGTGGTGAACAGCAGTGAGTCTTACAATCCTTAAGATTTTGATTGAAGAAAACATAACAGTAGTTGGAGCTACTGCATTAATGTGACATGTTGTATTGTTTGCTAACGTTAAAATCGAAACTCATATGTGCAAAATTAGACATACCAACTCATATTTTTTAACTGAGCACTCTTAAGTTGGTATAGACATCAACTTTAGGACAAAAAGGGTTCATTCCGCTAGTCTAGGCTGACCTGGGTTAAAACAAAGGTCCTTGGGCTTCCGCAGATTAATTCCTGTCTGAACTAGTCCCTATCTTTTAGACAAGCAGACAACTGCAGTTTAAAAATGAACAAAGGTCCAGAGTTAAATCAGTATTAATTTATCCCATCTGAGGAAATGATGCATTACATTTTGTGCACTGAATTTTACAGTGTTTCTGTAGAAGAAAAAGCTCATGTTGCCTCATATTGTTTCACATCATTGTAGGAAATAATGCTGCACTGCTGTAGAAACAATATTATAAAGCTCAAAGCCAGATGTTACGTGTAGAAAAAGGTTATTTTATTTACAAAAAGAGCCACTTTCTCCCATTCTTATACCTGCATGATCTCAGACACCAAGAGATGTGTGTCCAAGTAACCTGCCCAGCATTCAGGCATCTAGAAGGCATCTGGTGGATCAGATGGACAGGGTGGTCTGATCCAGATTCCTTGTGGTGAAAAAGTGTACAAAGAATGCTGATTACTGAGAACATCATGTGTCCTGGGTTCTTCTTAGGCTGACGACCATTTGAGAGTTTCGGATAAGCTTTTTTGCACCTATAGAAGCTGATGGTGATTTTGATCTTTAGCCTCACCATCCCATTGCATGTCACTCATTAGAATTTACTCATGGTCTTTGTCTCCTTATGAGGGGATTTTAAGGATCCATCCCTGTTAGAATCGTGGAATGGTTAAGGTTGGAAGGGACCTCTGAAGATTGTCCAGTCCAGTTCTCCAGCTCAAAGCAGTGTTAACCAAAGCAGGTTGCTTAAGACTGTGTCAAGTTGGGTTTTGAATATTTCCAGTATATTTGAATATATTTGAATATTTCCAGTAGTGGAGACTCCACAACTACCATTTTGAACCACTCCTTCAGTTAATTTTTTTTTGTTATGTTTAAATGGAATTTCCTGTTCCTCATCTTCTGACCATCAAGACATTCAAGACATGTAATGTCTTGAATCTTTATTTTAGTCTTGATTTAGGCTGTCCTTTGTTTTAGGCTCTTCTTTTTTCCCCTAACCTGGATGTGAGGCATGCAGAAGCTGTTGGTAGATATGCTATGTTCTTGATGACATGGTAATCTAGGTGCCAGCAACACATGCTGTTCTTAAACCTCCACTTCTTCCATGCAGTCTGCTGCATCCACATCTGGACATTTCTCTTCTTTTTCCACTGGGAACCATCCTAAAGTTTCTGTTACAAATCTTAATATCACCACTGTCATACAGGGGCACTTCATTTAAATCAGGCAAATGTTGGTGCAGAGTCACCAGGTATAACAGAAATGGACATAGCAGAGTAAAACATTTTCCTTTTCATTCAACTTAGAGAAATAAACTTAATTGTAGAGAACAGGGCAATGTTTCAAGTTAAAAACCATGAGTTGTCCTGTCAGCTCAGTCAATGACAATGAAATAAAATCTTGAATGTTAATTTAGGAGGCTGACGATGTGATAATGAAGGGGAATGCAAGCACATGTCCTTGCAACATTGCTAAAATGTGGAAGAAGTGGTTTCTTGAATGCTGAAGGACATTTATTTAATAAGCATGGTCTTGTATCAATGCTAAGAGATTCAAAAGGAGGACTCGTGAAACTGAGGAGTGTATTTGTCAGCGCCTGCTTATTCAAAGGGAATACTACCCATTTAGCAAGGTTCATGTAATTACAAAAATTGATCTGTTTTCCTGTTGTGAAATGTGAAGTTTTAGGAACACAGCATTCTTCATCACTTATGTGAGTTACTTGGGTGAGATGTGAAGACAATATTTATGTACTTAGCTGATTTTTCCCAATACTCATTAAAGCATGTGTCTTGAAGGAAACTTGCAGGCTGTTTCAATATTTCAGAGCTGAGTGCCACAGTTGTTCACAAAATGCTGATTTTGTGTATATTGTCATGTATTCCCCTTCAGGCTTAACAGAGCTTTACAGCTACTACGTTGGGCTCTCAGGTGAGCAGGCACCAATATGCTGCCCTTCAACAGGGCAGAGGATAAAAGGCTGAGTATGATTTTAGGTGCCACCAGATTTACTGTGCTCAGACCAGGGTGGCTCAGGTGCCAAGGCTTCAGAACATGAAGGAGGGGCCTGGTTTTGCATAGCTAAAGCTTCTTCTGAAATCTCACTGACAGGGCAGAAATACAGGAGACAGATGATGGATTTAAATGTCTGCCTTGTATCATCTAAGTTTCAAATTTATGTCCTTAACTTCTGGAAGTGCTTCGTAAGAAATAAACAGTATGATCATACCAGCTGGCCACACATGGCAGTGTGATTAGGGAAAGGTCAATATGCAGGTATGCATTATTAGGAAGCAAAGTATAATTTGTGCAAGTATCAATATTGTTTGAACCTCTGAGCCCGTGCAGCTCTGGTGTTACACCCTGGCTCTTTGCTCTTGCAGTAATCTGCTCAGGATATTTCAGTTAAACCCCTCAAAAAACCCCAGGTGTTTTCCTTATACTGCTGTGTATGAAAACAGTAACATCAACAGGGAATGTGAAATCCAGAGCCTAGATTTCACAGAGTAATTTATGATTAGTTTTATGTTATATTTTTAGCCTTAAACACATAAAGCAAATTTATTACCACCAAATTGATCAAGTTCAATGTAATTACAGCAGATCTGCTGAGGGGAGAATATGACTTTTAGGTTCATTGCTTTGGATTGTTGATATACTGCAGTTATACTGCCACTGGTAAACTAAGCAAAATCTGTTTCCCTTCCTGGCCTTGAGGCCCGTTGGCCTGGTCTGGCCATTACCATGCCATGGAGCTCTTCAGCTTCTGAAAAATATTGTGTGCATCTGGATTGATTCCTGGCTTGCATTAACTCCAAAACTGTACCCAAGGATTTTGTAGGAAAGTGCTACTTGGCCTGGGACAAAATTATACCATGGATTATTCTAATGATGTGGTCACTCTAGAAAATCAGATGTCCAAACCTATGCCTCTAGCCTTAGTTTATTAGTACAAATATAGTCTTACAGGTTTCAGCATAGCTTGTTTTTTCACAGTAGGCATAGTTTCTACATGAAGAGACAAGATGCAAATTCCACGTGACTCTTTTCCTCCCACAAAACCCAATAACTTTTTTACTAAAAACACATGATCTGTATTTTTAAAGTAATTTTAAAAGCCATTTGTTAAAGTGAGCTTCTTTCTGATTAGAAAAGCCCAGGGGACAAATGCAGAAAAAGAGGCATCTAGTATGGGAGGCACCTATTTGACTTCCACGTCAAAGAGTTACAGAGACGATGAAGGGACATTAGACTGCCTTTGTAGTAAAGAGAGATAACTACTAATTTCATACAAAAACGGGTATCTAGATAGGTCACGTGAGTTGCATATTTCTATCCAGGGATTGTACCAAGAACCTGGGTGAATGCAATATCTAACCTTCAGGTAGATGAAACCTGAGCAAGTGGATTCCTGCCCATTATGGCTAATATTAGCTCCTCCAGACACTTTCCTCATATATAACAAAGTCCTGAGTTGTTTTGGAAACCTGATAAACAAAACTCAAATGATTTTGGTGGCTGTGAAACATGCTTGTGGAAGCAACTACCCCTGCTTCCTCAGGGGTGTTACAGGCACCACCAGAGCCGTGTGAGACTGCTGTTTTCCTCTGTTTTACATAAGCCGTGCAAAAAGAGACCTTAAACTTGCTTTAATCATCAGTGATTCATCTCCCCTAGTTTGTGTCAAAAAATAATTAACTTTGGTTTGCTAATCTGCATATCTCATTAATGCAGACTCTAAAGACAAGGAAATAAGGAGCTGTCATTCAAAACCAATTCATCCCCTTCGTGCTGTGAGGAGCCGGGGACGAGAGCACTCCAGCTGGGACAGGTGGGGAAAGGGAGCTGGGCATGGGAGTCAGCACAGCAACTGCTGTCTCCGTCCCCCTACCCTAGTTCTGTTTTCTGTTCCTTGCTCGTACCTCCTAAAACAGGTCGGTGCAAGTCTCGTGTGCAGGTACAGGCTGGGGCTGCACCCAGAATAAGCCACAGAAGTGGGAGAAGGAGTTGTTTCCAATGAGGCAGAGGATAAATCCTGACTCTTCCCTCCTTAATCCCCTGAGGCCAAGCAGGAGGGCAGCTCCTGTGAAAGGAGAGGTCTTGGAATAGCAAAGGCTGTGACAGGCTGTTATGGTTTGAGAAAACCCATATCAATCTATTGTCGTTTAGACAATTATTCTATCACCTGATGACCCCTCCCCACCCGGAAAGGGGAATCGGGGAACACAAAGAAACACAAGGGTTGAAATATAAATAGATTTAATAGACTAAGACTAAATAATTAACAATAATACTAAAGAACCAGTATTAATCCCGATACTGATATAATATATACAAGAGTTACACTCAGCCAATTCTATCAGCAGGAAGCTGTGCACTCCCAGCAGGGGACAGCAAATGGCGGACACTGCGAGCGCAATGGCTTCAGGAGGAAGGGAAGGCCTCAGGGCTCCGGCACCGGGGCAAGGAGTTGTCTGGACCGCTGCCATCAAGGGAGAGAGAGCTACGCAGCAAACTTTTCTAATTTATATTGAATGTGACGTTCATGGTATGAAATAATCCTGTTGGCCAGCCTGGGTCAAATGCCCAGGCCTTGCTCCTCCTTGTCCCTGCGCCTGGCAAGGCTCGAAAACACTAAGACCTTGAATCCCACAGAGCCTGGCTGGCTACAAAGTGAATATCTTCACAAATTCAGACACTAGAGTCTTTCCCCAGCATTAGAAGAAAAGTTAGTCCTGTGTCTCTCAACCCAGGACACAGGCTCTGCTCTGTTAAAAAGGGAATGATTCCCCAATCTGAGTTTTTCCTGGCAGAGAAAAATTTGTCTGGGATTCATGTCAGGTAAACATACAGAGGTCATTCTTCTGTGTGAGTTTTAAGCTGATCTGTCTTTGAAGAAGCGGTCTAAGGATGCATGTAGGCTGTGCTGCAGATGATGAGAAGAAATCCTTGAAGCTGAGACTAAAATCCAGGATGGAGAAATTTAAATTGTTCCCTAGCAATAGTTGGAGGAATGTTTTTTCTGAAAATATGATACAGACAATTTAATAGTCCCCTGAAGAGCTGCTGCAGGAGTTATGGAGACAAAATTTAATCATAAAAATGTGAAATAAAGGGATTTTATCTCTGCTTTAATTACAAATTTCAGTGAAACCTCTGCTCTGACATTGCTACCAGCTTCTTATCCTCAGCCATGACACTGTTCATTCTTCCAGTGCCAAAGCACATCTATTAATTTAACAGAGGACTTCACATAATTTGGAGAGGAAAATTACTATTTCCTAGAAGAGATAGCCTTGGTTTGTCACAGTAACAGCAATAAATACCAAACAATGTGATAAATAATTATCAGCTACTCTTGGCCCAAGATGAGCTTACCTTTCTATGAGTAATGTACTTTGTTAGGATTGCTAGTCACTGACTGAACGCTTAGCTGAGGTGAGGCTGCCTGAGTGAGATGTGGAAAACTATGGGATGTGACATGAGAAATTGCTGCGTGTGGCCGCTGGCCATGGGAGAGACTGCCAAAAGTTACACTCCCACTGTGAGGGAAGGCTGGATTTCACAGGTCGTTATGGGTTGCTACGTGAGAAATGGCTAGCTTCACAGATAACTGGAAGGATGTTTTGGAGAGTATTTAGGACCTCTTGGGGATCAGAAAATTGCAAGTCCAGCAGTGCCTAGAGAAGCCTGTCAACGGCACTATGTAAGTCCAAGGTGACCTAAGCAATAGTATCAGAATACCAGTTTTGGGTGCAGAAGCAGCAAAGCGGGGACAATGAGAGGAAAGCACTGAGGGATGGCTTTCTTGAGAGAAGACTGAGGTGGAGAAAGGGATGTACAAGGGCGGTGAAAAGGGGTGCCCAGAAGTGGGGAAAGGGATAACAGGGTACACAAATCTCATGAGCAGAGCTGTCTGGGAGTGCCTGATGGGCAGCCCAGTGTGTTATCACCACAGCTGGAGCAGGACAATAAACCAGGCATGTTGCTCTGACCACATCGCACCAGACCAGAACATGCTGGTCTCCAAGATGGTGCTCCAGCTGGTGCTCCAAGATGGTCTCCAAGAACATGCTGGGGGACCAAGATGGGAGAGAGGAGGAATACTCTCCTGGCCAGCAAGAAAACACATGGATAAATGGATTGAGCATCCTGGTATCACCATGTCAGTTCCTGTTCCAGACCTGATGGCTTTGGCAACTGTCTGCTGCTTCATAACACATTACTGTGTTATCTGGAAGATGACATAGCTATGATACAATCCCAACCATACCAGAGTAAAAAATTGAGTAGCCTGCCCATTTGAACACAGGTAGGATTTACCCACTCTGAGCAAGAATGGAACATCTTTTAAGATATTTAATACGAGTTCATCATTTGTTGGCAAAGCAAGGCAGTAAAACCAGAGAGAAATACAGCTTTTTCCAGCCCTGCTCCACATCCTGACTGTGATCTGGAGAATATGTCTTTCCGGTCAGTTGGTTCTGTTCTTAAACGCACAATGAAGCCGCAGAAACTGTGTGCAAAGGTGATGGTGAATTTGATGTCTCTGGCAGCATTCCCATATTTCACTGCACTGACTGAGCATCCCGATTAGGAGAAGAATGCATCTGGATTCATGTCAAAAGAGTCTGCAAATTTTTTGGAAGCATAAGAGATATCT
>KZ505947.1:515973-568681 GCA_002844005.1 Limosa lapponica baueri | reverse complement strand
TATCACTCTGTGATTTTGTGAAATATATATTAATTGTTTCTAATTCCTGACTGATTTAGCTGTTATTCAACCAGATGTTCCTTTTCTTGTAACCTCTTTTCAGTTTTTAAATCTTAAGATTTTTAATACTTTTCATGTGAAATCCAAATTCAGATCATGGTTCTGATAAATTATTGTTAGTGGATATTTAGGAAAAAAGGAATTTGAGATTACATGAATGACATGAATTTCCTCTGATGCATCCTTCTGTCAATCATTGGTTTAGGAAGACTTGATATAGAGGAGTCACTGTGTTTGGTAGGTACCAGAAAACACATATTGCACAAATTAACCTAGTCCCTGTTTTACCCCTCTTATTTCTTTGGCATTCTCTTATATACTAGTGTAACAAATTAGTAATGTTTTCTGTATTCAATTACTCCTTCCATAATAAATTATGTCATTTATGTACCCCAATGGCATAATTTTTGTAATTTTTGAAAGAGGAAAAGCGTATTTCTTATTGATCTTCGCTAAAAAATGACTAATTTAATAGACCCATACATATCTCTCATATGTCTTCTCAGAGCTTTGTCTCTTATTATAAAGTGGTCTTTGGACAAATAGAAAGATATAATGTAATAATAATACTAAGGGAAAATATTTATGCGACCACTGTTCACCAAAAATATCAGTTCTGAAAAACAATTTACATTAAAGAATATTTTAGATGTAGCTTTTAACTATCTAAGCAAACAAATCAGATCACATTTCAAATGAAAATTAGTGTTACATGAATATAAATATGCTGCTGTTTTACTAGACAAGATTGCAATTTGTTGATCTTTCCACATTGTGAAATTTATCTAAAATGTCTACTGCTCAATATTTAAAAATATTTCAGAAATAACAAATGTCAGAGGTCCTGCTAGTCGTAAAAATATAAATATTTAAAAGTTGTTGGTATGAAGTAGATGCTGGAAAAAACATTTTCACTAAACATTTATCTGCTAAAAATAGTTTCCTCAAAGTCAAAATGTTTCACAGAAATACATCAAATTAATTTATATTCACAGAATCTTTATTGCATTATATCAATAAATAAATTATAACATTAGCATTATACCCATAAATCATATTTAGAGATAATATCAAAACATGAATAAAATAGAGAAAAACATTATATTGAAAGACTTGATTGTTATCTAACAATAATTTCTGAATCTAAACTGAAAATTAGTTAACATTTTTGAGAAAGAAAGTTGGAACCTATAGAACAAGTAATTTTGTGAGAGGTAGAACTTATTTCTGACTGCTTACCTAAAATTTGTACATCAGAATACTGGGTATCAGTGACGGATGAATAATTCTCACTAAGAATGAGCCAGAATTGATATGCAATCTCTTTGCTTCAAAAATCACCTTGCTTGTCAGAATAGAAGAATTTATGAAGAAAGACAAATTCCATTAAATAATATTGAATTATCATCACGAGAGAGAGAACAAGGAGCAGTGAGAGCAAGAACAGTCCTTCCCCATTTGCAGATGAAATTGTAAGTCTGAAAAATTCTAGTACACAATGATACCATAATTTAGCTTCTCTGCATTAACAAGCGACTTTATTAATCTTCCTCTATTCATTATTGTAATTCATGAATGAGAAAAATGAATATATCTTTAAATGTATAATGTTTACTGGTTGTGAAAATTAACAAAATGAAAAGGGAAGAAAATGCTAGATGAGTATGATTATTACAAATGAAGCTCTATAGTTTTTCTGTTGAAACAGGGTATTAATATTGGGTTCCATATTATCACAATAGCTGTTTAGAAAAATACCTATGTAAAAGATTGCAATCAGCTATTTCTCTGCATTACATTATGGTTATTGCAAAAGCAGTCCCAACAACCTAAACTTTCACTTTAAAATAGTGTCTCTGTGTGCCATAAACTGAAATATTTACACTTATCATATACCAAACTTAGCATTTCAGATCTTTTTTTAATCAAAGCTGTAGTTTCCTGTGCTATCATTTCATACCAAATGGTTAAACACTGCAAATGAAAAGGTAGATGCTAATCAGTGGTTCATATTGAGAGGAGAATGGAGAGGAGGAAAGAGATGTTATATTCAGGTACAACCACATTTTCTATGTCATAACCATCTGCAAACTAGCATTTTTCTAAGCACATTGTACAATGAGTTTTAACATTTACTGGGCAAAGCTTTGGCATCACAACAGGATTTACTGTGTCTCTATCAAGGACAACACACTCACAGAGCAAATAACAGTAACCCAGGGATTCCAACTACAAGAGGAAATACAGGTTGCTATGTAACAATTCATGCAGGTTTTGCAGCAGCAGATGGACATTTTGAATGAAATTGATGCCCATTTGGCTCTTGTTCCTTGCATTGCCAGAAGTTGAGTTTTAAAGCAAACCAGCCACAAAATGTGTTGAGCTTGTAGAACATAAGCCTGAACATATCTGATCCTTCTCTCTTTGGAGTACTAGAAAAAATCGTTTACTTACTTATTTATGCTAAAAAGCTAGTATCCCTCAACATCTACTTCACCCAGGGACAAAGTACAAAGGTATTACATGTACAAGAGTTTTAACTCTCATCTCTTCCCTCTGTCATTAAGATTAATTTGAATTTACTGATGTAAAGTTACATTGTGAGATGTACAACCCCTACAGCTCACACAGACCATTTTGAAGTATGTGGGGGAAGCTGTGACTTTTATAGCCCATTTCACTGCCTCTGCAGAGGAGTAAATTAGTCAGCTTCCTGATCATTAGTGTAGATCTTCTACACGACAACGTGGGAGGAAAGCATGATCAAAAATGGGAAAACATAGGAAAACTGACAATAAAACAGAGATGCAGGGACAGTAGCTGAAGCTATCTGCTTGTAACCTTCATATAAATATCTAGGTAGATACCAATTTGACAATGACACTTCAAAAATTGTTCTGTTCAATTTCTTGGCTAAGTACATGTAAGTTTCTACGGCATGCAACATCAGCTAAAGGTGCTTTCCTTGGTCTGGTTTGACAAATGCAGAAGATCTATTTTTCAGATTAAAGAAGCATACAGCTTTAGAAAAAAAAGAAAAAAAAAGTCTTTTGAAAAGAACCTAAGCAGGATCTAAGCAGGAGTAAGAAGACAAAGGGAACACACAGCATTCCTCTTCTTTGGAGTCATGTTGTAGCATACCTACCTTCTCTGTGAACACAGCTATCTGATCTATCCAGCCCGAGTTGCTGATACTAAGAAAAAGGCTCCAAATATGTATAGCCATATTCACAGTGCTAGATGTGTTATGCCTGTGTAGCAGAGATTTGCAATTTCTGTTATGGAAGGCTGGGCAGAGGACAATGATTTGGCTGATATTACTAATAGTACTATCTTACCAACAGTATTGCTGCTTTTTCTCATAATAGCACACCATTTTAAAAAATCTGTTCAGAAACAGATACCTTCCTGAACATCTCCCTTGTGATGCTGGACTAAGCCATGATAGCAGCAGTCAGAACACGCCATGTGATACCATTCCCTTCCAAATGCTTTAATTTCATAAAGCTGGCAGACCCGGTGCTCACAGGTTTTTTAAGATTCCCTTTCTCTCTCTCATATTGTTTGTTGTTATTGCCTTTCATCTTCTGTGTTCACCTCATCACTATCTGAAACAAATCGGAATCTTGATTTTCATTCTTCTTTAACCCCTTTTTACTAATCTGATAGCCAAAAGATACTTTCTTATTGGCTTAAACTGCAACTGAGGGAATGCAGGAGAGTCCTCAGATAGAGTAAAATTGACCCTAGCAGGATAATGGCCATGTTAAAGGTATACTGCTAACTCAAGCACTGATTGGGAAATGACCCTAGAAGTCAATGAGCTATTGAGAGCCACGCTGAGGTTATTCTAAGCTATTTCAGGGAGCATGATAGTCCTTGATTGTCCACTGTATTGGGAAATTTAATGACTCTTGCTGGTTTTCTTGTTCTGTTGCATTCACAGAATTGTGCAGGATTGACCCCATCTGACAAAGAAGACAAGATTCACTTGAGAGCATAACTTCAGGTGACATTTCAGAAAGACATGAACACATCTTGCCATCACTGTGAGCTTCCCAGGAGCCATATAGAAACAGGTAGCACACCAAGCCAGTGTTCTGCAGTCCTTGAATCAGGACTAGCTAGTTTAAGCTTAACAGTGAGTTTGTAAAATTAATGTAGAATACAACTGCTAGTCACTTTTGTCTGTCATACAGAGTGAGGTGAAAGAAGGTTCTAACAACTTGATATGTAGTTTAAAGCAGGATGTGAACAAGGTGACTTTAAACTGGATCATTTTAGCTCAAAACATTAACCACTGCCCCAAACCCCAAATCTCAGCTCCACTTAATTGCTATACAAATCCTCAAGTATTAAAATTCATAGGTGTTTCATTAAAAATTTGCCCTAGGAGACCAGATTTTCCTTCAGAGTATCCATACTACTGCCTGGATCCACTTAATAGTGCATCTTCTTTCTTTTGCCTAAATGCAGAAGAGATTTCATCCAAGTCATATTCTACAATCTCCTTCCCATAAGGTTTATATTTGACCAGGTGTTCTTTGAACTGGCACTAATCTGAAGAACAAGGAAGTCTGCAAAGTACAGGGAAATCAATTAAGGTCAAACACAGCTGTTTGACCTTAATATCAATGTTCATTTTTATTCACATCCGCACACTAGGATCTATAGTAGCCATGTGACCAAAAATATGAGTTACTGTCCCAGAGAGAGGTATCAGAAAAGATTATATCTACGTAGTGTAGGTTTCCTATTTTCTTTGACAGGTGGACAAGGAACAGTGTGTTGTAAGTAAGCTTTGCAAAAATGTTGATGCATTTGGCATTAGCACCTAGTTTGGCAGAAAAGCACAAATAGTCTTGAAAGTAATAACTAGAACCAAACCAAACAAGAGTCCTGGGTGGCATCCTGGCCTTAGCAGATGACTGTATTACTGATCTCAACAAACACTACATTACTGAGTCTTGTTCCACTGTGTTTCCTTTCTCGCTGGTCAAATGAACGGAATATTTCTAATATCACAGCCTTGACAAAGTAACTTGTCTATTCTGTCACTCAGTAGCCATAGCACCTGTCTCACAGATGAGAGCAGGGGATTTGAACACTCTTAAAGAGGAAAAATACAACTTGTATCTTCAGTCTATCTAACCAAAATGAATGAAATTTAATTGTCCTGCTGTTGAAGTTCCTGTTCAGGAGCAGCGATTTCTTCAGATGTGTTTGGAATCTGAGGAAACAATCTTCTGAATGCACAAAGGCTTTCCTTTCTACCTTCACCAGATTAACTAGACTCTAGAGAGGGTGGAGAAAATCTGGGACATCTCTTTCCTTATCACTTCTTTTTTAACTGCCTCCAAACATTTTCTTGTTCAATGTGTTGTGAGTTTTTTATTTATTTTATTTTGGCTATATACTAATTCTTTTATACACTGCTTTACACAATGCAATATCATATAGCATTGTTCATACATAGAATAATAAAATGTGTCCTCCTTTCCATATTCACATGCCCACACATTGCTTTTTAATATGCTTTGTACAATCATTAAAGTTAAATTATTAACATTATTATGTACTCTTAAATATCTATTTAAAGAACAAAGACTTCCATAGTTCACTGAGTATACTTACTTCAGAAGAACTGATCTGAAAGTGATGATAAAGAATCAGTCTCTCAAAGATGAGTTATTTCAAAGTACGAGTAATTCTGAAAAAATATAGAAATTCTAGCACCTGAAAAGGCACTGGTTACTATTGGTAACTTATCCTGTTTATTTTTTTTTTTTTATATTATGTTAGCTGAAAAATTATTCCCTGAGACATTTTACTTGGTGGACAAGCACAATATTAGTACCCTGTCAGGTGCATTAGGGTAATTCTGATAATACCAGCTAAGTTACTTCCAACTTGTACCAGCATCAATAACAGTTAATCAGGCTTTTATATGAAATTTATCAAAACTAAAAGAAAAACAAAATAACCTTCCACTGACGGAGTTATGAATGAGTGTGTGCCTGAAACGGAATTCCAAACAAAATTGCATTTAATATATTAACAATTCACTCAAAGAACAAAAAAACACTGAGAAATCCTTCTGAACTCCAATCTATTCTACCAAAATGCCCAGTGCCATCTCAATTGGCTAAAGTTATATAAAACTACGTCATTTCATTTCTGAACTCCTGTGTCAGCTTCTCTAGACAGGTGACATATCCTTCTCAATTTTGGGTATTTGAATAATCTATTCCATATATAAATCAATTCTATATAGATAGATTTCAACTAAATTATTCTTCAGTACTTTGTTATTAAATAATCAGTTACTTAAAACAAGAGAATATGTACCTTCTTGCTAGAAACTAAAAGAGCAATGAATGGAAGTTTTCATAAATGAATTTTTATATAGAGAGATGCCTAATCCCTAGTATTTCACTTTTCAGACCATGTGAGATCTCAACTACAGAAACAGCTTTTCTAAGGACTTGTTACATAGGACAACTGATTTTGGAAATGAATGATAATAACAAATTTGGTAAAACACCACAAACAATTGATGTATGCAAGAGCTAGAAGACAGACTTCTTAATCATCACTACAAAATGCTTGTGGTGGAGAAATCTTTCCTAGGCACTATCTAGCTATCTAGAAGGAATAAGCTGTTTTCATAGAGTCATATTTACAATTACTAATACAGGATAATGCTTAATACATCAATCCAAGAAGCTAAAAGCTCCAGCTGTGGTCTTTTCAATAGATGCCAAAAAAGCTATTCAACAGTATCAAATGACATAATCTGTTTCATTTACTTGAAAGAATTGGACTTGATCCTAACTTTATTCTCAGAGTAGAGACTTCATATTGGATAAAAAGTTCTTTTTCACTGCATCATGCTGTTTACATTTACAGCTGTATTTAAATGATCAGTAATAACAACATTTACGATTGCCTCGAATTTTCTTATATTTTGCCTTTCAAACTGACATTGCTTTTCTGCATACTACTGATGTACTTTGCCACCATTACTTTTTAATCTACTACAAGTACACAGGCATGTGCAAGGTGCTAACAAATTTTAACAGTTTCATAATATCCAGACAGATACTATCTGAGGAGGAGATGTGAACTGTGTGCTTGAAAAAAAAAGTAATTTGGTGAATCTTCCTTGATGTCCCAGGCAGTCTTGATAAGAAGTGCTATTGTATAGGATAAACACAAGTCTATGTTGAATGGGAAGCCACATACATAAAGAAGCTGCTTTCTTTTTTAATTCTTAACCTTGTTAATCAAAATCCATTTACATACTTTTGTTGAATTTAATATGAGGGATTCAGTTCAGTAATTAAAAACCAATCATGAAGTTAGTACTTTGACACCAAATTGATAAAAATTTGTAGTCACTCACTAAGGTCCACTAAAAGATCAGGAACATAAGTGGTATTATTCTCTATCCTTCCAGTTGCAGGGAATAATGAGGGAAGACGACGTAAGACCCAGCAGATCAATGCTTGGCTCCATGACTAGTGTCAACGGCAGAATTTGGGGTTTTTTGATCATGGGTTGGTCTACACAATGCCAGGCCTGCTGGTGACAGATGGAGAACACCTGTTTCAAAAGGAGAAAAGGATCTTTGCACAGGAGTTGCCAGGGCTCATTGAAAGACCTTTAAACTAGATTTGAAGTAGGAAGGGCGTAACACCAGGTGTCCTAGAGATAAGCCTAGGGGCCTCATGGCAGTGTCTGAGGGACAGTGTGCTAGAAACATCTTTCAGTCTGCTCTGTAACATGCTGAGTACACTAGAGCACATTTGAAATTTCCTTATTCTAATGCATGCAATAAAAGGAGCTAAAAGCTTTAGCCCAGTCCCACAGCTACGACACCATTGGCATAAGCAAAACATCATGAGATGAGTCCTCTGGCTGGTGTGTAACGATGGACAGATATAGGCTCAGCAGGACAGACAGGCAGGGCAGGTGAGGCAGAGGGGTTGTGGTGTGTGTAAGGGAGGTGTTGGACTGTATGGAGATTGTAGTTGGCGACGACATAAGCCTCTGGGTAAGGATGATGGGCAAAGCAAATAAAGCAGATTTTGTTATGGGAGTCTGCTATCAACCACTCAGCCATTGATTAATTGTTCTAGAAGGAATTAAGGGATATCTCTAGATCAACTGCCTTTCTCCTTATGGGTGATTTTAGCTTCCCAGACATTAACTGGGAATATCATACAGTTGACACAAACAGGTCGAGGGAATTCCTGAAACTTGTTAAAGATAACTTCTTGAGGTGGGTACTAAGATTGCTGACTAGGAAAAGTGCCCTCCTAGACCTGTTGTTTGTAAAGACAGAAAGTCTCACGGGCAAAGTGGTGATTGCTGGCTGCCTTGGTTACAGTGACTATAAAGTTGTTGAGTTTCATATTGCTGGTGAAAGGAGGAAAACCACCAGCAAAACTTTGACCCTGGATATGGGGAAAGCAGACTTCAGTCTGCTGAAGGTTCTAATGAATAAGGTCCCCTGGCAATCTGCTTTTGAAGTTATTTGGATCCATGAATGGTCACTTTTTAAGAGCAATCTCTTAAGAGTGAAGGAGCAGCCAATTCCCAAGTGTCAGAACTCACACAAGCAGGTCAGAAGGCTGACTTGGCTAAGCAGGGATCCTCTAGAATTTAGGTGTGAAAGGACAGTGTAAGGATATTGGAAGCAAGTACAGGTAACATGGGAGGACTACAGAGATGCTGTTCACCACTGTAGGCAAAAAATTATTGCAGCCAAAGCTTGATTAGTGTTCAAGCTGGCTAGCACTGTGAAGGACAACTAAAAAGTGATTTTTAAACATGCTAATAGCAAAAGGAGAATCAGAGATAACATTGGTCCATCGCTTGACGAGGTTGGCCGCCTCACAAACAGGGACATAGACAAAGCGGAGATGTTTAGTGCCTTCTTCATCTCTGTATTCAACACCTGTGATGGGCCCTGGGACCCCCAAATCCCTGTGTTAGAAGACCATGACTGGGAGGACAATAAACTCCCAGCCAAACCTGAACTTGTTTAAAACTTGCTGTTCCAGATGGAAGCACATAAATCTATAGGGCAGCATAAATCTATCCCAACAGGATTCATCCCAGCGTAGTGAAAGAGCTGGCCGATGTCATCATGAGAACTCTTTCCATTAGTTTTCAATGGTCTTGGGAGTCTGGAAAGGTCCCAGGTGACTGGAGGCTGGCGTTGTCCCGAATTTCAAGAAGGGTGAGAAGGAAGATCCCAGTAATTACAAGTTTGTCAGTCTCACTTCAGTGCCTGGTAAAATTTTGGATATTATTCTGGGAGTTATTGAAAAACAATTGAAAGACAATGCAGTCACTGGTAATAGCCAGCATGGGTTCATGAGGGGAAAGTGCTGCTTTACTTACCTAATTTCCTTTTAGCACAAAGTCATCCATCTAGTTGACCAAGAGAAGCCAGCAGATGCAGTAGTTTTGGATTTTAGCAAAGCTTTTGATATTGTCTCTCACAGTATCCTTCCGGATAAACTGTCCAGTACAAAGCTAGACAAGTACATAATATGTTGGGTGAGCAATTGGCTGATGGGTTGGGCTAAAAGGATTCTAGTAAAATGTAGAAAGGAGAATGCCTGGGAAGATATGGAACAGATCCTCCTAGCAGCTATGCTAAGGCACATGGAGGACAGCGAGGTGATTCCAGACAGCCAGCATGGCTTCACTAAGGACAAGTTTTGCTTGACCAACCTAGTGGCCTTCTATGATTGAGTAACTAAATCAGTAGATAAGAGAAAAGCTATGGATGTCATCTACCTGGACTTCTCTAAGGCCTTTGACACAGTCCCGCACAATGTCCTTCTCGTCATGGATTTGACGGATGGACTATTCAGGAATTGGGTGGATGGTAACATCCAGGGACTCGTGGTCAACAGCTCAGTGTCCAGGTGGAGATCAGTGACAAGTGGTATCCCTCAAGGGTCTGTATTGGGGCCATTGCTGTTTAATATCTTCATCAATCACATAGACAGTGGGACTGAGTGCACCCTCAGAAAGTTTGCTGATGACACCAAGATGAGTGGTGCAGCTGACACGCTTGAAGGTTAGGATACCATTCAGAAGGACCTGGACAAGATTGATAAGTGGGCCCATGTGAACCTCATTAGGGTCAACAGGGCCAAGTGCAAGGTCCTGCACCTGGGTTGAAGCAACACTGAGTATCAGTACAGGCTCCGGGACTGGGAGAAGCCCTGTGGAGAAGGACTTGGGAGTACTGGTTGACGAAAAGCTGGATGTGGGCTGGGAATGTGCACTTGCAGATCAGAAAGCCAACCATACCCTGGATAGAGGGCTGGTTCTACTTGGGTAGAGACCCTACCTGGAGTACTGCATCCAGCTCTGGATCCCTGACAGGGACCTGTTAGAGTGGGTCCAAAGGAGGGCCAAAAAAATTATCAGAACTATGGAGCACCTGTCCTGTGAAGAAAGGCTGAGAAAGTTGGGTGTTGTTCGGCCTGGAGAAGTGAAAGCTCCAAGAAGACCTTATTGCAGCCTTTCAATACTTAAAGGGGACTTAGAAGAAAGATGGGTACAGACGTTTTCATAGGGCCTGTAGCAATAGAACAGGGGGTAATGGCTTTAAACTAAAAGCGGGTAGATATAGATTGGCCATAAAAAAAGACATTTTTTCTGGTGAAGATGGTGAAACACTGGAACAGGTTGCCCAGAGAGGTGATAAATGCCTGGAACCATTCAAGGTCAGGTTGGACAGGACTCTGAGCAACCTGATCTAGTTGAAGATGTCCCTGCTCATTGCAGGGGAGTTGGAATAGATGGCCTTTAAAAGTGCCTTCCAACCCAGAATATTCTATGAGTCTATGATTCTAAGATGCTGAAAGGCCTTGAGTGCAAGACTTAAAAGGAGTGGCTGAGGTCACTTGGTTTGTTCAGCTTCAAAGAGAGAAGTCTGTCTACAGCTTCTTCAAGGAGGGTGGTGGAGGGAGAGGTGCTGATCTTCTCTCTCTGGTGACCAGTGACAGGACACGAGGAAATGGTACAAAGTTGTGTCAAGGGAAGTTCAGACCGGACTTTAGGAAAAGGCTCTTCACTGAGAGGGTGATTGGTCAGTGGAACAGGCACCCCTGGGAAGTGATCATGGCATCAACCCTGTCAGTGTTCAAGGATCATCTAGATGATGGATGCTCTTAGTCATATGATTTAGCTTTAGGTAGTCCTGCAAGGAGCAGGGAGTTGGACTTGATGGTTCTTACGGGTGCCTTCCAACTTGAGATATCCTATGATTCTGTGATTCTATGGTTCCATGTACTTTTGCAAACATAAAAAAAAAGTCCAAATAGAGAGATGTTTGCAGCACAATATTCATAATATTAATGTTAATGTGAGTTATACTGCTAATACCACAAGAACAACACTGAAGGACTATCTTATAATAGTCATGAATAGTTCATTAACTGATGATAGATAAATCTTCAGAAACATTTTACCGTGTGTTCATAAAAATTCATGTTTCATAATGAGGGGTTAAGAACATCTCTAAATTTACCTTGAAAAACAGCACGACTCATGAAAATTTAATCAGCTATTCTTCTAAATGTTTTTTTTTTTAATACAGAGTTCAGTTCTGGTCACCTCATGGTAAAAAAATAATAAAGTATATCAGAAAGAGAAGTGTCTCAAAGGTGAAAATTAAAATAGTGGAGACTTCCTATGAGAAAGGATCTTAACAAGATTGTGATAGCTTACCTAGGGAATGAGAGGAAGCAGTAAGAGAAGAAAGAATATAGGCAAAGTGTAAAAAATAACAAATATTGAGAATACATAGATGTCAGCTTACCTGAGATCCAGAGAACAAAGCTAAATTCATGGGGTTCTTCATAATCAATGAAAGGAAATATGCTTGGTGCATTACACTTAGCAATAATAAAGAATTATCTAGAAACCACTGTTTCCCAAAGAACTCTTTTAGGTGAACAGGATTAGAATGTGTAATCCCATTTGTGTTTCATGCTGCTTCTTTAACATATAATGTGATCCAAATCACCATGAAATTATATCTCCTTTCAATTTTTCACCTTAGAATATTGAGTACTTGGATATTTTTGTAGGAGTTAATAGGTTTCACTGAGATGTAATCAAGGAACTTGTGTGTATTGGCAGAGATTGATTTTAGCATAATCCAGTATGGCACATCTGATATACATGACTGAAAAAAATCTCCAGAATATCAATAGATATATAACATTGCTAAAACAACTACACAGCAAATGCCTCAAAGGGCAAGATACTGCCACTATTCAACACAGCTAATATAAAAACAATTAGAACAGAAGAGTTTGTTAGGAAAAGCAAAGCAGTACCTAATTATTCTTCAGAAGAGCTACACTTGTATCAATAACATCAGAAGAGTCAGGATGTATTAATTACTACTTCTTTTCTTCAAGAAATAGATGCCTCTTGAGAAGGAGTTAAACTGAGGGTTCATCATGGAGCTGCTCTAGAGTGAATGGTTACAGGTGTCCTCACCAGATTCCAAGTTTAGGTGTATATAGATAGCATGAAATATGAAGGGCTGCATGAGGTTGATGAGATGAAGATAAAACAATAAATACTCTCACTAGCCATAGTAAATGTCCTGGTTCCAGTGGGGATAGGGTTAATTCTCCCCAGGATCTAGCAGGGACACAGGTATTCCATGCCATATGAGCCGTACCCAGGGGGTAGCTGGGAGCTGGCTTGGGGAGGGGGGCAGGAAGTGGCAGCTTGGCAGCTTGGGAGCGGGTTGGGGCATCCTGAGTGCCGTCAGTGAGCCGTGGTACTGCAATCCTGCTTGTATATTACTGTATCCATGTTACTGGTATTGTTTTCTTGTTCCTTTTGCTATTCTGTTAAACTGCCTCTGTCCCAACCCATGAGTTTTGCTGGTTTTTTCCTTCCGATTCTCCCCTCAAGGCTGTGGCAGGGGACCTGAGAGAGCGGCTGCCACATGGTTCTTTGTTGCTGTCTGAGGCCAAACCCTGACAGTAAGTCATTCCTGTGAAGTTATAAACGAAAGCAAGCCAAAGCACAAACTGTTACAATTAGATTCTATTTACACAGCCACTTAAAAACTCAATTACAAATTCCCATAAATAAGGGGACTTTTATGACAATTAGCATCATAATCTATGACATACTCATTCCTTTAATCTCAGTTCAGATCTGCTGTCATCAAAGAAGAACTTAGCATCAAAATTCTATCACTAATCAAAACATCATCCCTAAGCTTTATTTCCAGGAAAGATTTGAGAGTGGCAAGGGGAAATAGCACAAAAAGGTCATAAGTAGTTATAAATATAACATAGTGCTTCATAAACACAAGTACTTAATATGTGACAGCTCCATAACTTGAATAATACGTTGTCTTTGTTTCGTGTGGAGAGGGAATAGTACAGCTATTCTGCCTAAACAATGAGACAAATGAAGCCTTAGCAAAAATAAGAATTCCAGGAAGTAATTTTTTTTTAGTAAAGTTACTGCTGCCTTTCACATCCTGTAAAGCATAGATTATGCTTTTTATGTTGAATACATATATGTACTTTTTTTCTCAGTAAAATACGTTGAATTCAAGAGATCTAAGTACCATTAAGAAAAAGATTCCCTACATTGCTCCATTTAATAACATTGAACTATAATTATAAATTACTACTATAATCCAGTGAAATGGAAAATTTAATAGTTTTGGAGACTTGATAAATTGTTAATTTTCAGAAATCTCTGAATCCCTATTTATATCCCCTTGTGGCTCTCTTCCACCACTGTATTTTTTTAACAGCATATGACAAGGTAGCAGTTGTATTAGTTTAGTAAAAGTACTTCAGTAATCATCATAAAGCTGGAGAGAAAATCCCAATTATCCATTAGCAATTTATGTATGAAGAAAATACACAATTTCTGGTTTATTTTGGAAAAAAACCAAACATAACCAGGTAATACTTTACTTAGAAATAGAGCATGCACCATTTCTTGTCACAGTTTTCTCACCAGATACCCACCTCATTTGGACTGACCCGTATTTCTAAAAGACTTCCATAAGAAAGTCTCAAAGTTTTCTGAGGGAGCTGAACTTTGCCAGAAGACTAGTATCACAATAATTCACCAGGCGTCATGAATTCTTGGCCCTTCTGATTTACTTCTTTGTTTCTAGCCCATCATTTGGAGCATGTCCAGAAAAGATTAAATTTCTATAAGCTGACCCAAGGCATGGGCCTGAGCCACTGCAGTGGCATGGCTACAGGACAGGTTGGTGAGAAAGCTACTGTAGCCCCTTGCAGACTTGGCAGGCTGAGGCTGCAGAGAGGAGCCATATAGAGAGAGCTGCACAGGCCCTAGGAAAGCGCCATCTGATGCCAGTTAGCTTTGTCCTTGGTGCAATTAAACCTGAAGAAAGGTTTCAATGTTCAGTTACAGGGATAAGCTGTAACTCTGTGGGTATATCTGCATCAGGAGGTGCCAGTGTGCCCATTGCCCTCCTGTGCCACCTGAAAGATGATCAGCTGTGCAATCCACTCACCTTTCTGAGCCATAGTGAGGTGAAAGAGCAAGAACTAGGTCCTTACTGTGGACTGAACTCAGTACAACATTCAGATGAGGAAATGTTCGTTAAATTTACATTAACTCTGACTGTTTCTTATATGTTTTTCATTAACACTACAGTTGGTTTTGACGTTTCAGATAACAAAAAAACAACTTTGGTAAAACATTGAGGTAAAGACACTTAATCAGGAGGCTTCTTCTCTTCATATTCCTAAATGTATTTTTTCATTATCACCCATATCACACTGGTTTGAAAAAGCAAAGAAAAATAAATTTAAAAAATACTGTGTTCTTCACAGAAAAGGCTATGAGTAGCCCTGGGGATTAAATAAATATATTGGTGAGCCTGGAGCAAACAGATAAACCTTATCTGTTCTGAGATGCATATGATCAATAACAGAAAGTAAGGGATGTGATTGTCTTGTGCAATTTTCACTTCTATAAAAACTTAACATGAATTCTGCATTTCTGCCAGTGCAAAATTCACATCTTCCTTTTACAGAGTGTTTGTATGTCTATAAAAATAGGCCACCAATAT
The DNA here is from genome assembly GCA_002844005.1 of Limosa lapponica baueri. Classification (NCBI taxonomy): domain Eukaryota; kingdom Metazoa; phylum Chordata; class Aves; order Charadriiformes; family Scolopacidae; genus Limosa; species Limosa lapponica. The sequence goes on along the minus strand of KZ505947.1, from coordinate 553,494 downwards.
CCTGATAATTAGGCTTCAGTTAACAGATCATTCATACTAATCTAGGAAAGTAGGGCTGTGCAGGATCTCCCCTGAAGATATCAACATATTTTCCTTTCTCAAATTAAATATAACAGTTGAAATTTTGACAATTTCCACAGGTTAACTGAGAGAAGAGGGGAAGAAGACGACATGATCTGGCTTATCACATGAAAAAGTTCATAAAGGAAAAGCCTTATAAAAATGTTAATTTTTCAAACTTACAAAATATTTTTTTTTATTTACTTTACTTCTTCAAGTAAGCTTTAGTTTACTAGAATAAAAAATAAAAAACTGGGTCATGAACAAATTCTTCATAGGTCTGCCAAAATGTCCTTTAAATAATTTATTCATTGTAAAAAATTTAGTCATAATTTAGTCATGAAAAGTTATGATTTCAGTGAATTGCTCTGAAGTAAATTTGAATATTTTTTTTCTCAGCATCTCTCTGGCTCAACTATTTTGGAATCTAAATCTAGTTTATTCTCTCATGACTGATGTTCACAAATATAAACATGTTGTTTGCTTTTGTAGGCAGATGAGGCTTTGTGCTTGTTTGTTTATTTGCAGACATAGGTTCTAAAAATATGGTAAATTGCTGCCTAAAGTAACGCACCCTCCGTGCTTTCAGCAACGTCCTTCTTTCTTTCCCAAAATATAAGGGGAGAGATTTCACTTGACTGGAAATCTAAATTTATTTTTCCATTTTGTCTCATTATTTTTAATTTTATTTCTTTCCAGTTTACAATGAAAAATGAAATAAGTGTAGTTCTTTCATATTGCCCATAATTGTGCCTGAAAAAGTAATCAGGGAAACTCAGACTAATCATTCCAAACTACAGATTACTAGACCTTCTGATCTAATTTTATTCAAATTGCTAATATACTTTAAAAATTGCTTTAATTTACAAGTGGTCCTAAAGATGTACCTAAAATCCTTCAGGTCACTTTTTTAAGGGTTAGGCTTTTATTAATTTAAGTGATATCTTTTACCATTTTAATTTTTCTCACATGAGTCAAGTTGATTAATAACAACTGATAATAGTAACAAATGACAAACAAAAGGTGTAGTACTTTCAGGAAATTAAATCAAAGCTAATATATATGAAATCTCCCAACATGAGACAGGATCTTCATTAACAGGCTCTCAGTAATTTTATTCACATTAATCCACTGTAAAATTACTGTCAATAGTTTTATTCACAGTTTTCTTAAATATTTTAATTATTTCTGCTATTCCACTTTAATTAGAATTTATTTGTTCTCCAATCAACTGTAGTCTGCCTTGATCCACGAATGGGAGTACCTTATACAACATGTATTTAGAATTGTGTTTTCGCATTCCAGCTTTACTCCCACCCTCTCATCTACTCCTTTTTGGCTTCTCTGTCTCTCATTAGTTAGTTTAGTCTCTATATCACATTCTGGTCTCCTTATACACAGCTCTGGTCTCCTTATTTTCTTGTAAATCCTATCCAAAATCTGTAATTCAGACATGGTAATGATTTACTTATCAAATTTTTGAATGTTAATTTTAGGAACGTTTTATGTTAAGACTTTTTTCTACAGCAATTATTGTTACAATTACTGCCACATTATATGGAAAAAATCACCCTCTACCGCTGTTGTTACATTACTACTATGAAAACAATATTTTTGTGTCAGGCCTAGTGCTCATATTTCATGATTGAGGAAATTTAGGACCTGTTGCAGCTACAGATATGTGGATGTCTTTATATCCTATCAACAACAGCAGACTATAACCTGATGGCTCCTGTTAAAAATCAATGTGATATCATCTACTGTAAAGTTTCTGGAATTGAACAGCACAAGCTGAGAAGTTAAACTAGAGTTTGACAGCACACTTTCTTCTCAGAAAAATTTTAACTCTGTAACTCACAGAGAGGGCAGTTTTTCTTTTCTCCATAGAAATATGAATTAATAAAAATCTGCCCTTTCCATGAATGTAACTATCAAAATGGGTACACAGAATGTTTGCCTCTAACAAAGAGAAAATACAATTGTTATTGGTCAATAATCTGAACCTCTGCTATTTATATTAAAGAGAAGAAGACATAATTAGGAAGAGGTTTCCTATTATTCATTGATCATATAGCAGTAAAGGATGTGTTCTCCTTAGGAGTAATACTAATGCTTGCAATTTCCTAGTATGTTAAAGTTTGGATAAAATATTCTACAATAATTAGAGTTGGTAAAATCTCTTAATTTTATAAAAATCCACAATATCCTATAGAAAGCCAAATGCTCTACATCTGTCATGAGAAAACACTACTTTTTCCTTTCTAAGTATTTTGCTTTAAGTGTTCCCATGTTTCAGTGAAATTATCCATGTGTATGTGCACATCTCTATCACACTTATAAATCAGTGATTGAGGTATCTGTCATGCAATGGGAGAAAAAAGAAAAGAGAAAAAAAACTGAGTTATTTTTATTCTCATATACTGTTTGGCTGACTGATGTTTTGTGTGTTGCTTCTTTATGCAAAGAGAAAACTATTCCCAGCAATGTATGAATATTTACCAATTTACCTGCGTTCTTATTCTGCCTACTAAAATGGCCACTACCAAAGGTTTTAGAGATAAAATCTCCAAAAAGAATATACTAGAGGGATGGGACGCCATCCAGAGGGACTGTGAAAGGCTTGTAGATTGGGCCCATGTGAACCTCATGAAGTTGAACAAGACCAAGTGCAAAGTACTGCTCCAGGGTTGAGGCAATTCCCAGAATCAATACAGGCTGGGGGTTTAATTGATTGAAAGAAGTCCTATAGATAAGGACATGAAGGTATCAATGGATGAAAAATTGAATATGAGCCAGAAATATGCTTTCACAGTCCAGATAACCAATTGTATCTTGGGTAGCATCAAGAGAAGTGTGGCCAGCAGGTCGAGGGAGGGGATTCTACCTCTATGCTCCACATTTGTGAGACCCTACCTGGAGTACTGTGTTCAGGTGTGAGGGCCCCAGTACAAGAAAGATATGGACCTGTTAGGGTCTAGACGGGGGCCAGAAAAATGATCAGAGGACTGGGACAGTTCTCCTATGAGGACAGGCTGAGACGCTTGTTCAGCCTGGACAAGACAAAGCTCCATGGAGATCTTATTACAGACTTTGAAAATATAAAGGCGGCTTATAAGAGAGATCGAGAAAGACTTTTTACCAAGGCCTGTAGTTACAGCACAAGGGACAATGGTTTTAAACTAAAAGAGGATCAATTTAGACTGAACATAAGGAAGAAATTCTTTACTATAGGGGTGGTGAGACACTAGAAGAGGTTGCTCAGAAAAGCGTGGATACCCATCATTGGTGGTGCTGAAAGTAAGGTTGTATGAGGCTTTGAGCAACCTGATCTAGTGAAAGATGTCTTTGTCCGTGACAGGGGAATTGGACTAAATGATCTTTGAATGTCCCTTCCAACCCAAACCATTCTATGGTTCTATGATTATGCTTTGAAGCATACTTTTACCTGTAACCAGAAAATAAATACCTATTTTATCCGTTATTGTTCTATATATATGAAATTATTGGAAATATTGCTGTCACAGCAGTTTTTCTACTATCACTAACAAGTCAACACGCCGTACTATCTATTTGGTTACAGAAGTCTATATTCACATATAGACACAAACTTCTTTTTTCTATTATAGTATACTGCCATGCCAGTGCTTTTTATCTTTTGTTATTATATAAATGAAAATAGATAAAGTTACATATATATAAATATATCTTAGTAATTTGATAATTTTATATTTTGGTAATACGTATGTAAAAATTGATAAATTTTGGAGTTTATTTTTGGGGAACTATTATGGTATTTAGTAAAACAGATTACTAAATGTGGTAGGTTATTTAATGGAATAAAAAACCTGTTTTTTAGAAAAAATTAATTAGAGCTTCTCTGAGGTAAAGATGTTAGGTTTTACTATTTTTCTTAGCTCCTTGTGAATTTTGTATTTTTTTATTCCATATGTTAAGAGAAAAATCTCTGTGTAATTCGTCTTCCTTTCATGACAGTACTTTAGGGTTACCTATTTTTAGACTTTCTAAAGAACACTTAAGCATATGCATCAATTAGGACAATCTGTTCAACCAGCCATTTAAGTACATGTTTTAATCACACTCATTTCAACAATGCTTACACATATGCTTAAAATTGGAATAAAGCTAGATTAAGAAGAAAATATAGAAACTGGTCCGTCAGATACAACAAAGCTTACTTTTAGTGTCTTGGCATTGGAAAATAATTTCTGATTCTCTGAGAGAATCTGTAACTATGGATCACCCGGGCACTAGGAAAATTAGGCATCTCTGCATAGGATTAAACCAGGAACAAAAAAATCTCAGAGCATATTGGATTTACAAATCAGCTAAAGCTACCCAAGAAGAGTTGTCTCTGAAACTTTGCTTCCTTCAGGAGCTTAGAGTCTTTATTCAGGACTCTTAGGTATCCTATCTTTTCAGCATCCAGGGCCAGGAAGATTTATTTTGGCACAGGGAGAGATTAATTCTTAGAAAGAGCTATACTTTTTCTTTTTTTTTTTTTTTTTTAAATTACAGAGCTTCCTACTTTTGCCTCCTCTCCTTTTTTATAGTACTATACTTTAGTGTAGTGTAGTACAGAACTATGAAATTGCCTTCTCTGCCTCAAGTAGCTCAGATCCTCATTGTCAGGCTCCTCAAGCACCTTATCCACCAACTTGTATTTGAGGCACTTTGAGGTAAAATGCAGCATTTTCAAGTTTAATACATAAAAAGTGGTGCTGTATTTTGCGTGTAACCAGTGCTTCTTAGGAGTTTAAAGAACAACGACTGTGTTCTTCAAATGGATTTAGAGTTACTCTGCCAAGTAACCAGACCCCAAACAGGATGAAAAATTAGCAGGGCACTAAAGTGCTCTGAAGGGTAGCTGTAAGCAGAATTCTGACTGCCTTGAGAGTGCTGAGATTGGATGTCTTTGATTTAGGCAGGAGATGAAAGGAAAAGTCTAAATAACAGTTGTTGCTTTTGACACCACTATTTTATCTAAGTCCTGAACTTGGAGTGTCATCCCTCACTCTCAAACACGTATGTTCTATGGTAAGTGGATATGGGCATTATTCCAGAATCTTTCTTTAACAATGATTATACTATCTGAGTCTACAGTGACATATTCACTGGTGCAGCACTTTCCACAGAAATACATTTAAAGCTGTCCTTCAGTTTTGCAAAGAAATATTAGGTATTTACTGCCAAAGACTAAATACCTGGTATTTAATCCTTAAAAAATTGGTAGTTAAATATTCTTCTTTGTGACCAGAACATTATTTCAGAAGGAAAATTACCAAAGATAAACAGTTAAATATATGTTTGGCTTTTTTTTTCCCTACAACTCTTCTTGGATTTAGTATCATTTACAGAAAAGCACTTTGTCCTATTAGCATCATTATTGTGTACAAAGTACCCAACTGATAGAACAGGTTTAAAGTTGGTCAGAAAAAAAAAAAGAAGTGGCAAAACCAAAACTTTAAATGAATGACTGCTGATACAGGATTTAACTAACGTCCCATCATCTAGTCCACATCATCTAGTCCACTTTGACAGTCCTGTAATCCTTAATATAACAGCACTCCTGAATGAGGCCTGAGTTAGTACTCAGTACGTATGTTCAATTGAGAGTCATACACAGCAGGGATTTTTCTCTTATACGCTTGAAAAAATCATGTAGGAGGGCAATCATATATTTTTATGCAACTGTTGTTGCATGAAGACTTACTCTTTCTCTGTATCTTTCTTCAAGGTTCATTCTTCCATAATCTCTTTTGTGCATGCACATGCATAATTACTAACCTAAGAGTCACATTTTCCTAAGTGCCATATACTAATAAGGATAAGAATTTTAGAATTCTTTTTTCACCTTTAATGTTTTGAAGTGCCAAACAATTCATTGCTAACATGTAAATCCCTACATCTGATTTAAAAAGTTTTCAGTTTTCAGTGGTGCTTAATAAGGATTCCTTGGATGAATAAAAATTTCAGGATGGAAATTTCAGAGATTTGTTTCTTTCTTTGTCAAGACTATTAAGGAATTTTCTCCTTAAAATCAACAGTAACAGTTACAACTGAAGGTTGTAACCTGAAGGTTCAGGGGATAATGGAGAGCCATGCAGATGGTGTTAATATCAGTTCCTACTGAACATTGCAAAACTGAAGTCTGTCATCTCTCTCTTATTAATTTCTATTCTGGAAAAAAAAATCCATAGATTCCAAAGTCATTTAGGCCTTGCAGCATCTAAATACATTTAAGTAGTAAATTCAGATGGAATAGCCAAATTATTTAGGAGATTAAATTCAAGTGTATTCAACCATAAACCCGAAGGGTAGTTCTCAGAAACAAGACTTGTTAAACTTGTTCTTATGTCAGTTGCTTTCATTACATGTACAGTGATTGCTGGTTGGGTAAGAACTGTTTGAGGATGAAAAACCTGTCTGGCCAGGTGCCCACCCGATTATGTTCTAAGCATAACTCCTGGAGCTCTAAAGAATACCAATGCGCTTCTGAGTACTATTTTGTACAATCTAAGTACAAAGTATCAGTGCCTTTTCTGTTCGTTTGTTTTCAACTTTAATATTGTTTTTTACATTTTCTTATATCATTTAGCTACAAATATGTAAGATTAGAAGTGTTATAAGCTTCTGCACTGCTTAACACAGCTTGAGCTCTGCTGTAATTTGAATACTAAAATTAATAAAACTAATTCATATTAAGGGTAATACTAACAATACTGTAAATGGAATGCTAGATTTGTGTGGTCCTGTCCTGATACTGAAGTATTCTAAGAGATTCTTAACTCATAAGAATCCTGCTGTCTTTCATTCTTAACTGCTATGATCCAACTTTAAATACAAAACTTGAATAGTGTAGAGGATTTTCGTATTTTTCTGGTATCCTATCAGCTCAAAGGTCTTTAAGGAGCCATAACCTTTTTCACTGAAAATTTGTCTTTGTTTGCATTAGAAATCCAATCATTTGACATTTTTAATGGAGCATACAGGAATTAAAGCATTGGTTAAATTTCTTACTGGTCTTCTCAGCTAAACAACTCCTTTGCTATGGAAGTTTCTATACTAGTTCATCCGCTTTCAGGAACTGGTCACAATAATAAAGTTAAGTTCTTAATCTTTTATAGATATCTACCTTTTAGAAAGGTCTAGCAGTTTCCTAAAAGTTTTCTAGGAAACAAACCCAGACAACAGAGGAGAAATTGAGTATGGTTCTCTGAAAAAATTTATGATTTTTATTAATTCATGAAAATAAATGAATTTGCCATTTCTACAGATGAGTAACATACTAATCTTATTTTTTTCTTCCTCTTTAGACTGAGAAATATTTATGATTTAAGCCTGATACAAAAATTAATTAAGGTTTAACTTCTTTGTGTTGCATTTTATATTGACCGGACACTGTGTAAGGCTATAGTGCTATGATTTAGGGACATCCATGCTTGCTTAGGTTTCCACATCTTTCCAACTGAACCACCCCTATCAGTTAATTGAGCTGGAATTAAATGAATAAACAAGCCCTGAGTGAAAATTATAAGAGGTATTTATAACATCAACCGACTCGTTAATCTAGTGTATAGCACAGCTGTATTACTAGGTGCAAGAAGCAAATCAAACAAGATTCATAAGGAAAGCAATAGAGTGCAAGCTACACTATCATTATGCAGCTGTGTAAATCATGGTTCCTCTACACCTTGATTATGCAACGCAGTTTTCGTGTCTTCATTTTAAAAAGCATAGATAAAGTAGCCTGGAAAGGCTTCATTTTGTAGGCAATAAAGTTGATAAAATATAGCACAACTGGTGTTTCAGTAAGTAGAACCTGCAAGTATGCTAGGAGTCTTCCTTCTCAAAAAAAAAAAAAAAAGACAAAAAAAGTAATACTTGAGTTCTAACAATGCAGATAGACAAAAATATAAGCAACACATTTAGGTTCATCAAAGATTCACTGCCTTTCCCTCTGTGAGAACTAATTACCATCAAACAAAACTAAAAAGAGGCACGTTTAAATGTATAAAGTTTAACATGTATTTATTATTAACACTGCTTTTATTTTGCTCTTGACATCTGCTTATTGCTACTGTTGGTGATAGTGTACTGGATTGGGTTGACATTTGGTGTGACACTTTATGTACTTTCTTATCCATCCAGTGATTTTTTTTCCACTGAAACAGAGAAAATGAGCTAAGGAAGGAACTCTTAAAAGTTGCGTAACCATGTATGACAAATTCTGTCAAAAATCTTTGGTTCTTCATTAAAGTCATAGAATCATAGAATCGTCTAGGTTGGAAGGGACCTTCAAGATCATCTAGTCCAATCATCAACCTAACTCTGACGAAAAAAAATCACTAAACCATATCACTAAACACTATGTCAACCCATCTTTTAAATACCTCCAGGGATGGTGCCTCAACCACTTCCCTGGGTAGTCCATTCCAATGCTTAATAACCCTTTCAGTGTAAAAATTTTTCTTAATATCCAATCTGAACCTCCCCTGGTGCAACTGGAGGCCATTTCCTCTTGTCCTATCCCACGTGACTTGGGAGAAGAGACTAACCCCCGCCTCTCTACAACCTCCTTTCAGGTAGTTGTAGAGAGCGATAAGTCTCCCTTCAGCCTTCTTTTCTCCAGGCTGCACAACCCCAGCTCCCTCAGCCTCTCCTCATAAGACTTATTCTCCAGACCCCTCACCAGCTTCATTGCCCTCCTCTGGACCTGCTCCAGCACCTTAATGTCTTTTTTGTGGGAAGGAGCCCAAAACTGAACACAGTACTTGAGGTGGGACCTCACCAGTGCCAAGTACAGGGGGACAATCCCCTCCCGAGTCCTACTCGCCACGTTGTTCCTGATACAGGCCAGGATGCTGTTGGCCTTCTTGGCCACCTGGGCACACTGCTGGCTCATGTTCAGCCGACAGTCGACCAACACCCTCAGGTCCTTTTCTGCCAGGCAACTCTCCCGCCACTCTTCCCCGAGCCTGTAGCACTGCATGGGGTTGTTGTGACCCAAATGCAGCATGTGGCACTTGGCCTTATTGAATCTCATCCCATTGGCCTCAGCCCATCAATCCAGCCTGTCCAGATCTCTCTGTAAAGCCTTTTTACCCTCCAGCAGATCAACACTCCCACCGAACTTGGTGTCGTCTGCAAACTTACTGAGGGTGCACTCGATCCCCTCGTCCAGATCATTGATAAAGATGTTAAAGAGAACCGACCCCAGTACTGAGCCCTGGGGGACACCACTCATGACCACCCACCAGCTGGATTTCACTCCATTCACCACCACTCTCTGGGCCAGCCCTCCAGCCAGTTTTTTACACAGCGAAGAGTACTCCCATATTAAGAGTTAAAATATTCTAATGCCCAAATAATTATTTGAACGCTATCAAATGCTAGAAACTTGAACTACTACAGGCACTTTCTATTTAAATCTGACTATCACTAGTTTAACAAGTAGCAGTACTGCTACAACTTTTTCTTTTCCTTTCCAGGGTTTGGTGGTTTTGTTTTTGTTTTTGTTTTTAATTTGCAGAACACTAATGATACCAACATATAAAGTTGTAAATCTACAATTGCCAGTCCACAAACTGACACAGATGACTGAGTCACTTATAGAACCCATACAAACATGTCCAGATCATAAAGATAAAACAGTCTTTGTGAAAGTAATAATAATAAAGGCATCATGTTTGAAAAATTGCGGCAGAATGGTGAAGTTCCCAGTGACTGGAAAAGGGGAAATATAATCCCCCATTTTCAAAAATGGAAAAAAGGGGACCCAGGGAACTACAGGCTGGTCAGTCTCACCTCTGTGTCCAGCAAGATCGTATAACAGCTCCTCCTAGAAATAATGCTAAGGCACATAGAAAAGAGAGATGTGATTGGTGACAGCCACCATGGCTTCACTCAGGGCAAATTGTGCCTGACAAATTTGGTGGCTTTCTATGACAAGGTTGCAGCATTGGTGGATGAAGGAAGAGCCACTGACATCATCTACCTCAAACTGTGCAAAGCATTGAATACTGTCCCACACAACATCCTTGTCTATAAATAGGAGAGACATGTATTTGACAGTTGGACCACTCTCTGGATACAGAATTGCCTAAATGGTTACACTCAAAGAGTTGCAGCCAACATCTCAATGTCCAGGCGGAGATCAGTGAAGACCAGTGACGAGTGGTGTCCCTCAGGGGTCCATACTGGGACCAGTATTATTTAACAACTTTGTGGGCAACATGAACAAACCCTCAGTAAGTTTGTGATTACAACAAGCTTAGTAATGTCATTGAAACTCTAGAGGGAAGTGATGCCATCCAGAGGGACCTGGACAGGCTTGAGAAGTGGGCCTGTGTGAACCACATGAAGTTCAACAAGGCCAAGTGCAAAGTCCTGCACCTGGGTTGGGGCAATCCCAAACATGGATACTGGCTGGCTAATGACGTGATTGAGAGCAGTCCTGAGGAGAAGGACTTGGGGGTATTGGTGGATGAAAAACTGAATTGGAGATAACAATGTGTGCCCTCCGCCCAGAAAGCCTGTCATATCCTGGGCTGTATCAAAAGAAACTTGGCCAGCAGGTCAAGGGAGGTGATTCTACCCCTCTACGCCGCTCTAGTGAGATGCCACCTGGAGTACTAAGTCCAGCTCTGGGGCACCCACCAAAAGAAAGATATGGACCTGTTGGAGTGAGTCCAGAGGATGGACGCAAAAATGATCAGGGGGCTGGAGCACCTCCTGTGTTAAGAAAGGTTGAGAGAGCTGCAGTTCTTCAGCCTGGAGAAGGTTCCAGGTAGACCTTATAGCAGCCTTCCAGTGCTTAAAGGGAGCCTATAGAAAAGATGGGGAGGGACTCTTTATGAGGGACTGTAGTGATAGGGCAATGGATAAGGGTTTTAAACTGAAAGATGGTAGATTTAGCTTAGATAACAGGAAGAAATTCTTTACTCTGAGAGCTGTGAGACACTGGAACAGGTTGCCTACAGAAGCTGTGGCTGCCCCATCCCTGGAAATGTTCTAGGCCAGGTTACATGAGACTTTGAGCAACCTGGTCTAGTGGGAGGTGTCCCTGCCCCTGGCAGAGGGGTTGGAACTAGATTTTTGAAGGATCTAAAGGGTTTTTTAAGGTCCCTTTCAACCCAAACTATTCTGATTCATTCTATAATTAATATAGCACTTTAAAAACATTTTCCTCAAAATCAGTTGGTTCATTTTTTCACTCACACATGTATCTCCTCAAAAATTCACCCTCTCACTTACTGGTATCATTTATTCAAGACACAGTGCATTTTGGAATCAATGTCTTTAATAATGTTATACACTTTCTATTTTACTGTTTTTTCTCTTTCTCTTTGCATGTCAAGAGGAGGAGAGAAAGAAAAAAGACCAGGGAATCATAATCTATGACTTTAATGATGGGCTGTGGCAGTAAATAAATAATAAAAAAATAAAAATCCTTAAACTCTTGTGCACTTTGCATAATAAATAGTCCTGTTTACTTTGACCTTTTTCTTACAAACACCTTAGTCAGTCAGAAATAGTTACTGAGATTTATACATTTGTAATATTTGTTTTCCCCTGTGATCGGCTAATTAGAAACAGGAGTATTTGAAAGCAGAGTACCTTGTTGCATTTAGCATTTCATTTAAGGTAGTGACAGAGTAAGTTTCCACTTTATTTGTCCACTTAGTAAGCCCTAATTCTTCTTATTTTTCTTTCCCAGATCAGATTGAAATTAATATCTTCTGTTAATAGCTTCGCAGTCCTAACTATGACCATTAATCAATAACAGTGAATCATTATTTTCACAGGCCAAAGTCAGTTTCATCAAAGTTTTATGGTTTACATAGTAGTGCATTGAAAATTGTGTACTTTATTGTGTATGTTGGATGAGATTTACACTTCCCTCTGCCATTTTGGAGTGTTCCTTTTATTCATTTAACTTACCTGGTTTATAGTGTCATTGAACAAGCAGTCAAAGAGTTGCAAAACCATGGATTGGATTTGGAACAAGCAAGAAAGCTGAAATTGGTTTGTCAGTGAGTCCAATATGTCATGTAAATATGCTGAAATACCTATTTATGTCTGGGAGGTACAGTAGGGATACCCAGCTTTCTTTACATGTTATGGAGTGAGTGCACATGATGAACTTATATAGGACACAGAAACTAAAGCCTTATGAAGTGTATCCTAACTGGTTTTGCCTGGCTGCAAGCACAAGGTCAAACAGAGCACTATTTAAAGAACAGGTCTAAGAGGCAGGTGCCAGACATCATATCCGTGTTAAGAAGTTCACTCAGATATGCCACCATTTCTGAACAGATATCAAATTCCACCAGTATTTCTCAAAGGTATCTTAACTTTCAGCAGGTGACTGAGTCTCACTAATGTCAATTCTTTGCTAGTATAATCTGCTCTGCTGAATCAGAATTTCATCTATTGTAAAAGTTCTAGATTAAGTAAAATTTTAGGAGATAAATATATGATGTCATTATAACAGGTTAATGACATAAAATCAGATAAGATTAAAATACCAGCAGCAGTATCTCACTTCATATTTTGGTAAACAAAACAGTCACTTGAGAGTCATTATACCCTGTCAAGCAAAAGTTAGATTGTCATTTCCATATGATGACTCAAAGATTTTTTTTGGTGGGCAATAGCTTGTTCTTTTCATTTAAGTGGAGAATCTGATGATAATACCACCTACTACACACCAAAAAAAAATTAAAAATCACAGCACTTAAAAAAAAAGATAAAAATCAGCAAATAATGTGACCACAGCATTTAACCGAGTCTTATATCCTCCTAATATGTCCTCCTAATTGTCAGGGTGACAATTTGTGGAACATTGAGTCAGAATCTAGATGAAGCCAATTCTCACATGTCATGTGAGAGATTGCACACTCCTTGTTCAGCTGCTGTCCTATGCAGAGTGATCTTAGCACTGACTCTGAACAGCCTAAAGGGTTTTAGCATGTGATACACTGTTACTGGGAAAGTCCTAAAAACAGAGCGAAGAAGAGATGCAGAGCAACAATATACAGCTTCTCTCCTCTTTTGCTAAGGGATTGTTATGTTAATAGTGATTTGGGCACTTCAGTCTAAGCTGTTTAAAATTGTGTTTCTAATCTGAAACACTTGTCTAGACAGTTTGTAAAGCAGAAACTCGGAAGCTAATCTACAAGGCAATTCATTCCCTTGATCTCAGGATGCATTGATGGTAAGTATTAATGTGCTAGTATTAGATGTCTTCTGCTAAATTGCCTCCATTATAAATGTTTAGGTATTAACGTCTGCTAAAGTGGTTGCTAGCCAAGAACTAAATCGGCTGACCTCTCACACCTCTCACATAGGTGAGTCTGCAATCAAGTCTAGATACGCTATGATAGGAGAAAAAAATTCCATGTAGGCAAATTAGTATCTGACAGCTATTCAGGTAATACTAGAGCAGGAATAAAGAGCATAAGCAGAAATGCAAGAGCATTCAGTTAACATAGAAATCTACTTTCTTCAGTACAAGCTGTCAATATCTGCTGGACACTATTTTTCTGGCTTGTCATGGAAAGGGAGGGAGGAAACTCCATTGGCTTCCAAAGTTCAGCAGCTGCCACGAAGAGTGCAAGGCAAATATTACTGGAACAAGCTTACTGGGGAAACAGTCAGTAATTGCTTGACTAGCCCATTAGCAGGCTTTCCAGGGAGAACAATGGAGTTGGACCTAGGTCTCATCCAGCAATCTTTTACCACTATGCCCCTGTGCAGCAGCAATGCTTGCCTGAAAACAATGCTAGGGTAAAGCTCCAACTTGGTTTTTAATGCAAACTTCAGTTAGCATGGTATTCTGCTTCTTGACATAGAAATTGTTCTTGGTTTTCCTCATCTCTAGGAATTAAAATGATTAGGTTAGATGAGACTCTGAGGTTTTGGGAACCTATGTTTTTGTGAAAAGAATCAACCCTAAGAACTGGCAAAAGAGCTTATATATTGCTTCTTTTTACCAAAGGTTTCAATTCTACAGTGGTCTGAAAAAAAGTGGCTTTATGATCAGATTGTATTGGCAGCCATTCTGTGATGGATCTGTTATACTCAATTCACATTTCTTTTCCTTGCATACTGGAAAACATACCAAAAAATGTCTTTAGAATAAGCTTCAGTTTCTGGTACCAGAAGGCTATCTTACTAAACAGAACATTTTGTTCAGCCTTCATAATGTCAACAAAGTGCTGCCTTAAGTTCAATAAGCGGTAGATTTATTGAAAGTGACTTGTGCAGTCAATATCTGGAATGAAACACCTAGTTTCATCTTGTCCAATTTTTACATCTCTCTTCATTTTCCCAGAGAACTACAAAGCCGAAACACTTTCAGTAAAACACTTCCTTGTAAAATGATCTGTTTTATCTGTCACTGAGAAGGAATACATTTTCACTGCTTTAGTATCAGAATATGCATCCTTCATTTTATTTTAATTCAGCCACTGGAACCCTAATGATCAAAGCCATTTCAGAAAGTACCATCAATTATAACAGCCATCTCATTCACAAGTGAAAGATGAGGTTTTTTCCCTACTACTTAGGGACCAGTGATAATTCCCAGACCTCTTCTCTGTGCACAAATAATTTTTGTACCTGCTGCAGTTTTATGACTTGTTGCAGACCTTAGTTATAATAACTTCATTTTTTTGATGACAGCATCCTCAAGACAGCCACAATCCAGCCATTCTGCTTTCATCTACTTTGATTAATTCAATTGGACACAATCCTGACTTCTAGAGGGAAACTCTGCAGACTATAGATTGGATCTAGAAGAGCTGAGTTTTGTCTATGAAGTGTGTGCAGCACGTTATAGATTGGAGCAAACCATGTTGAAAACAATACTCATTTAGCATCTTATCAACTGTTTTGATACTGTTATTCAAAACAAGTGGAACTGCCCTTGGATATTCTTCATATGTTTATCTTCTGTGTATAGCATTTAGTCATTTGTAGTTAAATCTGTTGTGTGAAGGAGAAGGAGATCATTAGGAAATTTAGTTAGAGAAAAGTGCTGTCCTATATAAGGCAGGCACATTCATGACTAACTTTTGGAAGCTGTACATTTTTATTAAGTCCTGAGCTTCCTAATACTTAAATAAGGGAATATAGCTGCCTCAAGATGGCAGCTGAAGCAGACAAGATGCAGAGCAAATTCTGTGTTAAAAAATTGTTCTCCATGTTTTAAACCTTTCTTTTTTCTTTTTTAAATAAATATACCTGTCACAGAGGGAGGCTGTGCTACTACTTTGCCATAGTGGTAATCTAAGTAGTTCAATCCTTCCTTTTTACCTTGCCAGGAAAATGGCAAAGTGCATGTGGCCTTTTCTTACTGAGGTTATCTTTCGCCTTTCATGAAATAGTTCTGGTATACTGAAAATACAAGGCAGCTGGTTATATTCACTATGGAATATTTTTCTCCATTAAGATCTTTGTGAATATGTTTTTTCAAGCCTCAGACAGCCATGGAGGGGAGAAGACAATCTAGTTTTCCTCTTCAGGCATCATGGCTACATAGTATTGCAACCCTTGTATTGCAATCTCCCTTGCCTAAAAAATGTGCTTCGTATCTTAAATACCTTTTTGCATCCCGTATTCTACAGCATCTTAAGAGGTGTAAAGTGAAACCCTGTAAAGTGCAACAAATAAAGACCTCTAAAAATATAAATATCTTCACATTAAGAAGCATGTGACTATAATCTTGAAGGATGTGTAATACTAGTACTACTTTATAAAATGTCCTTAGAGAAACTGGTGTCACTTGAAATGTCTCTGCAAGGACAGAGTTGGGTGTGCAAATTTATTGGCAGACAAAGGGATTTTAAAATCTTTGAAAATAAATCCACTTTTTTCTCACTGTCTAAAGCCATGTATTCAAAACATATACTAAACAGCCCAGATTATTTACTAGCCACCTTGACAGCTTGTTTCCTTGTCCTCTTCTATAATCAATTTATCTCGCTGCAGAGTTAAAAGCAGCATGTGGCTGAACTGAAATAAGGCAATTCAGAAATTAATTTTATTATTGCTGTTTACATACACATTTAGATTGTTCTTATGATAACGACCAAGATGCCATCTTTTTTCACCATGTTTTCTTGTCAGTATGTGCACCCAAACACCAGGAAATCATTGTAAGATTGAGTGCTTGTGTGAGCACTCCTTCAATACTAATTTTGAATCCAGCTATTTCCAGTATTTCATTATCTAATGCACTTTTTTGCAAAGTACTCTGCCACACAGTATTTTATGTGGGGGAAAAATGGTAAACAGTAAAATTACTTCTACTTACTAACTTAGCTTTAGTTAAAAACTTTTTTTTTCTCTTTGCTAATTTTAATGAAGCTCTCTTTTATAAGGTATTATACTCGAACTGCTGTGGCCTAAGGTACAACTATGTATTTTCTTCATTACTTTTAAAGTGTTTGGCTCCCAAATTATTCAAAAAACTAGCATTTAGAAGGCATGAATTGCTTTTTTATAAAAAAGAAAAGGTGAATTCCTACTAACACAATTCACTGTATTTGCTGGATCTAAAACCCTATGTGCTGTATTTCACCTTTCTACATACATTGTACTAATCAGATTACATTAGGGTGATTCAAGGTACTACTTTTGACTTAGTAGCAGTGTTACAGCAAAAATATGTTTTAAATTCAGATGCCATAAGTTAGTAGCTCATTACTATAATATTGAAAAAAACCCAGTCCTTTGGCCAGTTCATGTGCAACCTATGTGCAGTGCATTAAAATACAATGACATGATCAGATTTGTCATTGTTTTTCGGCTGAGACACTGTTGGATGAAAAAATATATATATTTCTAATATGGACTAATATTTATAGATTACTTAAAATAATTTGAAGAGTCCAACACTTTATATTCTTGGTAGAGTGGCATTTTTGTCCTTCAGGTAGCAATTATGATGTTGTAAGCTACATAAAATTACTGTTGTCAAACAGTTACTCAAAGAGTATAGGCATGAATATTGTTAAACACCTACTGAAAACAAATAATGTGTAGTCTACAAATTCTCTTCTAGGTTTACATGAACTGAATTTATAAATAGCAGATAAGATATATAATCGTTTTGTATATTATACGTACACTTTCCTAGTAAAGTCTGGAAGGAAATATAGCTGATCCAAATTATCAATGGTAAAAAATATCTTATTAGTAACTGAAGGCTCTCAATAGCCTAGAAAGGTGTCTAAGAGTGTATCTGATGTATAAACACATTATCGTAGGTGTGTAAGATATATATCTTTCAAATGCATATAAATAAGATATATATATATATAACACATAGAAAGTCATACATATATGCATATATAGAACCATATAAGTATATATATATACATATATAAAAAGATATATATACATATATATATACACACATATATATAAACATATGTGTGTGTATATATATACACCCAAACACCTCCAATGCTACCCTTGGCTGTTTTTATTGTTCAGAGAACAGAGTTATCCTCCTTTAGAAAGTTAGTGGCTATGCTATGTTTGTCTGGAGAGAAGGTCTTTGCAGATGTCTGGCTTTCTTGGCTGGCAAGTAAGGAGGACAACTTAGAGCCCCACTTCTCAAAAATTAAAACTTTCTAGCTGTAAATTGATTTTACCATTTCCCCACACCCCAGCTTCAAAAGTACAAAGGGAAAAAAAAAAAAAGACAGAGATAAAAGAGCTTTTCATGCATTTTAAACTGAAACAAAACTATTCCTATGGGAGGGGGGAAAGATCCAAAAATTCACTGTTGCCTGGACTGCCTATTGCCAAACGGTCAAAAACAATTTCTCTACTGTTATATTTAAAATGTAGGACTAGAAACATACTGGCCTGTATCTAAGGGGTTTCGAAGGAAGTAGGAATGGATTTGAAATGCCATATGGGTATATCTATATTTGGTAGTCTACATTTGAAGATAACCTAAAACAAATTTATATATAAAGTTCATTAAAAAAAAGAAGTCATGCAGGTTCCTTTTTTGGCTTTCAGCTTCCTGCCAGCTCTGACTGCTTAGAGACAACTGACAGTAGAAATAGCTTTCTAGGTACTGATCTTGAGAACCTAAGATTGAAAAAATGTAGTAGGTCATCCAATTCTCCTGTGACCAACCACAGCTTTTGAGCTTTGAATATGTCTCCAAATATGCTCCATGGATGAAGGCTCGAAGGATGTACTAACCAACTACTATATCAAGAAGCTATTATATCAGCTTGCATTGTTAGTGTCACACCAGGGCACAGCTCATAGACTGATCTACTAATACTGAAAGTGACCATGGACAGAGATTGAGATAATATTGCCAACCCTTTCTGCAATCTTTGGTGCAGTAGATCACAGAGCAGGAGTATCACTCCTACAGGACCTACTTATCGGAGCAAACAGCTCAGGACCACAAGCTCTCAACACTGTTAAAGACATAAAACCTAGAAAGATATCTCACCCTTAAAGCTCTTCCATGGTAGGTAAAAAACCTTGCCGTGCCATTTCACACCCCCTTTAGCTACAAGAGCGAAGAAGAGGGAAGACGCCAGCTAGAGAAAGCAGAATACAATATTTTCTTTAATGAGGGGACTAGAGCAAGATGGGGAATGAGGGTTGCAGTCAGTTCATAGCACTTTGTCTCTGATGCTCCTTCCTCCTCACGCTCTTCCCCTGCTCCAGCGTGGGGTCTCTCCCACGGGATACAGTCCTTCCTGAACTTCTCCAACATAGGTCCTTCCCATGGGCTGCATTTCTCCACAAACTGCTCCAGTGTGGGTCCTTTTCATGGGGTGCCGTCCTTCAGGAACAGACTGCTCTGGTGTGGGTACTCTATGGTCCCACATATCCTGCCTGCGAGGTCTCCACAGGGTCACAGACTCCTTCAGGGCACATTTCTCTGTTCCACTGTGGAGTACTCCATGGGCTTAAAGTTTGATATCAGCTTCACTGTGGACCCCCAAACAGGGGGACAACCTGCTTCGTCATGGTCTTCACCACAGTCTCCAGGGGTGTCTTCTTCACCATGGTGTCTGCACTCACATATTTTCACTCCTCTCCCAGCTGCAGTTGCACAGCAGTCTTTACCCCTTCTTAAACATGTCATTACAGAGAGGATACCACTGTTGCTGATTAGCTCAGCCTTGGCCAGCAACGAGTCTGTCTTGGAGCCATCTGGCACTGGCACTAACATGGGAGCAGCTTCTGGCATCTTCTCACAGAAGCCACCCTTGTAGACCACCTGCTACCAAAACCTTGCCACATAAACCCAATACAGGCACAAATCTAGACAAAGGAATGAGTTAATCAAGAATCTGAAATTCTCAAGAAAAAGTAGTTTTATTCCCTCCTTATGTCCTGTTCTAGTAAATCGAAAGGTATTTTAGACAGAGGGGTTTAGGGTATGATTTACATCTTTATATCAGTAGGTTTTTTGATGAGGAATCATCTAGATGAACTTGCTCTATAGTAGGAGCAAGTCTTAGGAGCCTCTAGGAGCCTCTATTTGGAAGAGGCTAAGTACTTTGGAAGAGAGGGTTAAAATTAAGAACTGTTTTTATAAATTCAAGAAATTACCTAAGAAAATACATTGGGTGATGATAAGTGCTTATTTTATACCAATAAATGCATATGAATCAGCATCAAATTATGCTGAAGAGTAACTGAATGTAAAATTTTTGCAAAAAGCTACCTGGAAGATATAATAAAGGAAATAATCAACATAGACCATGTTACAGGGGGAAGAAAAAAAAGCAAATCAAAACCAAACCAAAAACAGAACCAGTCACAATAGTTTGTGTGTCTTAAGGGAAAATATGTCTGTAGCTCGAATAACATGATCTTCTTTTATTCATTGTATACAGTTAAAGAAAAGTATCTTACCTGAAAGGCTCTGGCCTTTAAAAAAAAAGATGTTAGTGAAGACAATTCAGTGAAGACAAACAAGAATGATCAGAGGTTCACTAAAAATCATACAAAGGGGGAAAAAAAAAATATTTTATGTCCAAGACTATAGTGAAGATCCAATTGCAGCAAAATAACTTCAGATTTCCTTAGCCAGACACTAACAAAAAATGATCTTTTAAGATCTTCTTCAATGCAAATTGGTCTGATGCTAAGATATGCCTCATTTACATCTACTGCTGCTGGAAAAGTGTCAAGACCTTTAATAGAATCTCATTATGAATAAAGAAAATTTGTTTGAAGAATGAAATAATTTTAATTGGAAAAGAAATTGCTTTGAAGAACTAACTATGACATTTCTCTCACTATTTAGGGCAAGTAAATAGTCCTCACAACATCCAAGCAGCCCAAAGCATTGGATTCTTATTTGAATCCTCTTTAAGCACAGTTAAATGAGGAGACTCATTTTCATTTAACTTCCATTGTATTCTGCTGCTTTCAGTTTGCTGGAAAGCTTTAATCTTTTTCTGTGCAGAGGATCCTGCCACCCTAGGTGAGATGACTGTAGGTGAGTGCCTCTGAATCTGTGTGTCAACGTTATGCACAAATTCCAGCTGGTACAAATGGTATCTATCACTTTCTCCATATTCTAGTGATCATAAACACATCAGGCTCTATTAACTTAAGATCAGATTTCTTTGCCAGTGCAAGGCCTAATTTTTAAAGTAATTAATAGATAAGTCTGGCAACTTTTAAGACTGATTTCTGACCTTTATATGACTTTAACAGCTGTTTCGTTTTTTTTTTTTCCTGGGCCAATGCAAGTCACTGGGCCAGAATGAAGTGTATAACAGATAAAGGTGGAAAATTTTGTCATGAGAAGTTTACACATAGGAGAAAAAAACTTCAAGAAGTGGTTAGGAAGTTTCAGCTAAATCCTTTATAGGTAACAGCATGCATGTCTTCTCTTTTGTTTCCTCCCCCAAATCGCCTACTATAATCAAGGATAACATTAGCAATAGAGAGAAAGGAGGGTCATGTGTGACTTTGGAGAGACTTGTTTCTTATATAAAATACTTATGTAAAGCACATTTAGCTGGGCAGTAGACCAAAAGCTAGATAGACCTCCCTTTGGTTCTTAAGCATTGCAGCAAATGGAAGCACAAGAACTCTCATGAAGTGGAGTATAATCTCCACACATTTGCTGTACAGTAATTAATCCTCCATTTAGCAGCACGATACACTGTGCAAAGTATGTATGTAACAGGGATAAAGAACAAGGACTTTAGTCAATTGAATTTATGCACAGTAAAAGAAAGGAAGGCAGCAATAAATTGTGTATTTATGTAACTCATATTGCATGAATGTTATGTCAAATGTAAAGGAAAAAAAATAGCTCTCACAATTTCTTTTTGCAACTGACATGCATTGTTCAATAATAATGCTTTTACTTGTCTGATTGCAGCCCTTCACCCTACTTTCTACACCCACAGCTGCAAAGCAAGAACAGCAATTTAGACCTGCTGTGTATGTTGTATTTTTTCTGTAGTATTGCCTGTAAGCTCTGTAAACAAACTTTTCCTCAGGAATAAAATATGTTCTCACTGTTGTGAAGAAACTGAATAAAGTTGGAGTTGCTCCACAGTAACTGAGAGCAGAATTTAGTTTGTTGTCTTTCTAGTCCTTAAAAATAGTATTCCAAGGGGGATCAAATTTACAACAATAGAATGGCAGTCATGACAGTCTGGCTGCTTTTCAGTTTGTTTGTTGTTCTGAGTCATCGCTCTGTAGACTCCTCA
This sequence comes from Limosa lapponica baueri, assembly GCA_002844005.1. Classification (NCBI taxonomy): domain Eukaryota; kingdom Metazoa; phylum Chordata; class Aves; order Charadriiformes; family Scolopacidae; genus Limosa; species Limosa lapponica. Next base: position 531,682 of record KZ505947.1, on the reverse strand, counting down.
AGTCCAGGGGGAGAAAAAGAATATGCTTTAATGGTTTCTTTCTGTCTGCACCCTAGCATTTTAAAAGAAAACCTAAACTAATTTTAAAAAGTTTTCAAGCTGGCTGGAACAGCTCATCATTACATTTAGCCATTGCATATGTAAGCATGTTTGATGAAATGAACAAGCAAGCCCATTTATTTTTATTCTTTATAAATATTTCTTGAAAAACATGAATATAATAAAATGTTTAATCATAGAAATTCTAGGAACTGGATGCTGTGACTGTGTCAGTAAAGAGTATCCGAGACTATAGAAGTAATATTCTGTTTCCACAGTTCACTCAGCATATAGTGGTTATTTTCATTAGGAAAAGGTTCATTGTGAATTTTTCTTATCAGTGCAAGCACTCATCTCAGTAGGACAATATTCAAGTTTCTGGAAATACATTAGGGTGATTGGCATATTTTTCTTAGGTCCTTTTATGGTATTTCAGGATAGATCAGGTAGGGGATCTTTTCTGCCAGTATAATACTAACTGAGATTAGATTAGGGGTCTGCATGAGAAGAGATCTGGGTTGATCAGCTTGATCAGAAGAGGACCAAAAATGAGCAACTTTTGTAGGAAAGGATTCTGTTGTATTTTCCTGGTACTGAAATACAAGAAGTGTAAATCACTTCTTCCTGATTCATAACTTCTGTAGTCAATCCATAGGCAGATATCATCAGTTACACTGCTAAAGACACCCATTTTAGGGTATAACATGTGGCCCACTGGCTGCATGATCCAAACTCACATTTTTGCCCATAAAGGTTATGTGTCTCCAGTGTGGTTGCACCTCTACCACATTCTGTTTGCTACAAATTTCCTACTGTATTCATATGTTGTCCCCTAGTTCTCCCATATCAGGCCCAAAGAGTTGTCATGAATGGAGTTAAATCCAGTTGGTGACTGGTCACATGTGGTGTTCCCCAGGACTCGGTATTGAGGCCTGTTTCTGTTTAATATCTTTATCAATGATCTGGATGAGGGGATCGAGTGTCCCCTCAGTAAGTCTGCAGACAACACCGAGTTGAGCAGGGGTGTTGATCTGCTTGAGCGTAGAAAGGCTCTACAGAGGGATCTGATCAGGCTGGATCAATGGGCTGAGGCCAATGTATGAGATCCAAGAAGGCCAAGTTTCAGGTCCTGCATCTGGGTCACAACAACCCCATGCAACACTACAGTCTTGGGTCGACAGCAGGCTGAATATGAGCCAGCAGCATGCCCAGGTGGCCAAGAAGGTCAATAGGATTCTGACTTGAATACTGCATTCAGGTTTCAGTCCCTCACTAAAAGGAAGACATTGAGATTCAGGAGTGTGTCCAAAGAAGGGCAACGAAGCTGGTGAAGGGTCTGGAAGTCTTATGAGGAACAGCTAAGTGAACTCAAGTTGTTTAATCTGGAGAAAAAGAGGCTGAGGGGAAACTTTATCACTCTCTGTAACTGCCTGAAAGGAGATTGTAGCAAGGGGAGCGTCAGTCTCTTTTCCCAAGTAACAACTGTTAGGACAAGAGGAAACAGCCTCAAGTTGCACCAGGAGAGGTTTAGACTGACTATTAGGAAAACTTTCTTCATCAAAAGGGTTATCAAGTACTGGAACAAGCTGCCCAGGGAAGTAGTTAAGTCACCATCCCTGGAGGTATTTAAAAGACATGTAGATGTGGCACTTGGGAAGTGGTTTAGTGGTGGTTCTGGCTAGTGTTAGGTTAATTGTTGGACTCCTCCAACCTAAAGGTCTATATAATTGTTGGACTCCTCCAACCTAAAGGTCTATATAAGAAACTATGGGGGACCTGCACACATTTTGAAATGCTGCAACCACAGTTCTCCCTTGCTAGGGTTTTGGTCCATACCAGGCAATGTTGTGGACTACTTTCGAGGACAGTATGGGTCAGATGCCATTCCCAGAACACAATGTAGATGACAGCACACTGGCTTGGATGGAAGAAGGAGTTTAATGACCCTGTGACTATAACACATAATGCTATTAGTGTGTGTAGGGGGCAAATCAAACTATCCTGATAACTATTCCTCAGTTTAACCTCAGAGTTAATTACTTAATTTCATCCAAATACAGCCCTAGGTAAACCAACATACAGCTCACATGAATAAACAGGAGACCTAAAAACAAAATGAGGAGCGACTGGACAGTGTAGATGCATCCTAGAAGAACATGTGTGGTTAGAATAGTGTTCACAGCCCTCACTGAGTGCACTCAGACACATTCTAAATGGAGTGGTGTAAGATTGATCAAATGAATGTATTGAAGACCATATTGATACGTTAATAGACTTTTTTAAGGACCTTAGCACCAAAGTTTAGGTCAAGAAAGTATATTCAGTGCACAGGTCTCAAGAACCATTAGGAAATTTGAGAGTTAAGCCAGAACAGGAATCTATGGAAATCTATGATTCAGGCAATAGTCTCTGTCCACAATAAAGAACACTCTGAGCAGCTAAGAATATAGCCATATAGATTATTTCCATCAAGAAATTAAGTTTTCAGTCCTTTCTTTTAAATTAGGAGTGCTAAATGAGAAGCTGTTTTCTGCCACACCTCTTCCTTCATTTTAAGTCTAATTTCCTTAGAACCTCCTGTAATCCAAAAAATTTATGCAATTTTCTCGATTAGTGAAGGGAGTTCAAATCCTCCTTTAAGATAAAACACCCTAAATACACTGCTACAGGCTATAAATATGATCCATGCTCTAGACTTTTCTGTTGCATGCGTGTCCCTGTGAAGAAAATCCAGATTGATGAGGACAAGAGAACGTCTCCCTCTATCCTAGTGATAAACCACTTTTAAAAAAAATCATAGTGACTCTTCCTGTACTTTCAGAGTTTTTCTGTATTTTACTCAATGACCATTTAAATTAAAATATGCTATGGTGAACAAACCACTGTGGTGGATGTACCTGAAGACTGCCCAGAGAATTCTGACAGAGGACATCTCATTTCTAGATTGTGGCTGAGCCTATATATGAGTGAAAAACTGATGTTTACTCTAGCCAGGATGGTATCAGATTTACAGATGAATGGAAATGCAGCTCTAGACATCTGATGAACCGCTCCATCATCATCCACTCCATCAGCCAAAGTACAGCACCTGTGGAGTTAAGGCAATTTCAGGCTTAGATTCATGTGTGTCTTTATGACATGCAGGTACTTTATGGATAAATCTTTATTAATCAGATAATCCCATTACTTGTAGCGGATGTTAGTGTGATAAATTATCCTATATAAGAAAATCTAACTTGGTATTTACCTTTCCTCAGAGATACTCTTATGTTGTATGCAATATATAATTTCTTATCTGTATTGTCACAACACTTAATTCTGCTACTCTATCGTAGATACATTGTTTCTATTTGTCTATCTCACAGCTGGAGAAACTCTTAGTAAGAACACATCTAAAGTCTGGAGAAAAAAACCTGAAAATTTATGCAATTTACAGACATTTGAATTCTCTTGCTGAATTTTCTCAATCAATTGACTATATCATCACATAGAGAAAAACAATAAAAGAAGGTGAAAAAATGAAGTAAATTATCTGGACAGGAGAGATCCTACCTAGACAGAAAATTGGAATTCAAACCATGCTTTTCTCAATTTCATAAGAAAAAGTTAAAGAAAGCAATTTGGTTTCCTATTTGGAACAATGACATATTTATACATACTATCAAAAACACACACAAAAAGAGTATTTTCTGATGCCTCTGTTAAGCTGACAGCACAGTACCTACTGTCTATTTCATTACTGAAGGTGTCTGTGTTGCAACTAGGTCTTGCACACACATTATTTCAACCAAAACATATATAAAGCTCAATTATGATTTATTACCAAAAAATAGCTGTCATGCTTAATAGACAAAATCTTGGAATATAATGGAAAGTCCAATAAGCAAATAATGTAAATCTCATTTTGGAAACAAAAACCGGTTGGCTGATAATGGCATAATGATCAATTGAAATATTTGTCAGGAGAAATAATAATCCTGTTTATGTTAGCCCTTTTTAATTACATTGTTAGCGCAATGGGCTTCATTTTATAGCAGCCCACTGAAGTCTATTGGATAAAGTATTGGAAGCTTTCGTAATACAGATACAGATGAATGATCTGTTGATAATTAACTATTTCTGATCAGAGAACCATATTTAAATTCTATGTTTTCTATTACTTACTTTTTAGAGACTTTTCATATCTTTGTATCCTTTTTTCTTTTAACTTTTTTTTGTTGACTCTTTTTTATTAAGTCTTTTCCCTTTCTTCAAGAATTGGTGTGATATATGCTAGCTAGACCTGTCAGTAAAATTGGAGGTATATTCCCTAATTTTGTGGATTTCTGCTGTAATAGAATGCTTTATTTTCCTTTAAAAAGGTGTGTGGAGGAAGAGTGTTTCAATTTAAGCATCATGCAGATTATATAACTGTTCTTACTGTTATGCTGACAACATGTGGGTAACATGAAATCCATATCTTCTGTGCAAAGCCTAGTTTTCTAATTATGCATGGCTGCTTTACACAATGCAGCAGCTAAGAGCAAATCTGCAGTGATGACAAACTCTTAGAACTCTCATATGAACTCCAAATCACAGCTGAGAGGGTTCAACCCCTGAGGATTGACTGCAAATGAAGGGATTGTTTTTATTCTTCAATACTAGAAATATGTAGGACTTCAGGGGAGATCTTAACACTGATGAGTTATTCATGCATTTCCAGAATCTGTAGGCTTCCATTAGGGAACTCAACAATGAAAGCAAGAAACATTCAATCCAGACATACAGACATTCAAAGCTGAAGGTTGAAAGAACATTTTTGTTTCTTTTTTACAAGAGCTTTGTATCTGCCATAGAAAATAAAGTACATACTGTTCTTCACTAGCTGTTATTTTTTTTTTAAATCAGGCTACTATGTACTGGTGAAAAAATGCCTCATTAGTAGCCCCCGTTCTGGTCTTTCAGTCAAAAGGTTTTCAATTCGCCTATCTTCAAGTTAAGTAATTTGAACTTTACATAAATTGTAGAAAATTACTCAGAGTAGTCCTTGTCTGTCATATCAGTCGTATAATAGGAGTTTTAAGATACGTCAATGGCACAGAAAACAGATGGCATTTTCTATTAATAATTCTGTCCTTCACAGTACTGATTACTATGGTGCTTCTTTGCTTACCGTCCTTGTTCAGCTGCTGCACTTTTCACCTCTGTACTAGGTGTACCCAGCCATTTTAGAAAACACAAGTGTGCTTTGTTTCCATCATCCTCTCCTCAGTGTTTCTCTTCTGTCTGTGTTATTGTTACCATAGAGACTGGAGGAGCAACAGCACATAGGGTTTTAATATACAAGAATCACTGCTTTCTTACCAGGTAAACCGCACTTTCTTATCCCTTCTTTACCCCTAGAGTTGCAGCTCTTCAAGCTCCTGCTTCATTCTTCCATCTGTTTTCAATAGGAGGAAGACAAACTTTCTCATGGCAGTTTCTCTTCCTCTTTGTACTGTGTTCGCCCTCAGCTCTGTCAGCCCAAATCACCATCTTCAGTGGGGACACCCTGAGCCACTTGGGTGAGCAATGACATTAAGGAAAAATGAAAGGGAAAGAGAGGGAGGAAAGGAAGGAAGGATAAGAAAAAGAGAGACTGAAAAAGAGAAAGAAGGAGAAAAAGAGAGAAAGGCCTTGTAATTTTAGGGACATTTTCACAGCACAAAAATCTCCAATTCATGCAAATTTATAATCTCCTTGTATAATAGTTAAATTGTTTTACTTATGGAAAAGTTTCACTTTTTCACTGAGTTGTTGATGCAAATTTTAGTTGCAATTCAGTTACTCAAAATCAGAATTTTAGTTTGGCTTCCAAGACTAATGTTTGCTAACTACCAAGACTATCTGTTTTTAAAGTAGAGAAGATGGCTTTCTCCAGCCAATTGTTCTTACAGTAAAAAAATAAATAAAATTATAATATTGTGTCTCTCTTTCCAAGAATATATGTCACAAATTCAAAAATACAGCAACATGACGTTGCAGAAGAGAAGCTGGTTTGTGAAATAACTACTTGAAAAAAAACCCAACACATAAATAGCTTTAATAGTAAAATAAATCCACAGAAATACTGAAAAAGTAGGTTTGTAGTTATATCCTTGCTCCTCTTTCAAATCACCTGTAAATAGAAATATTTTTCTTTTATTTTCTTTCTCATAGTGTAGCTCAGCTGTCACAATACACTATACCTCTTCTTCCATTGCTTCCATTCACATGACTCTCAAATTGCAACAAGCCAGTATCGTACTTCAGCTTTATGTGTCCCTGAAAAGTTTTTCTTATCACATTTTTCTGCAGGCCAATGATGACAGCGTATTCTCACCTAGCCTCTTTCACTGAAGACTAACACAATTTAGTGTTTCACCTTCTTTATTTCTTGATGTGTTGCGAGATTTCAGTAACTTCTAGGTCTAACACCTTCCTTTTGTTTCATTCTGCAGAGAAATTCTTATCTATTATTCTACTCTTTGATCCTATGGATATGCTGATATCAGTACTTACAGAGATGCTGTTTGAGTGGTTCTCGTTGAAGATTGACACCAATAACCAACCACCTTGCCATTAGTGAAGGTAATAGCAGGGAGTCTATTAAGGCTTTATGTTCTGTGTCAAAACTCAGTTCTGCAACCAGTTTTGGATGATCAAGTGAATATGATACATTCCTAATGTTAGTAAAGGATACCAAGAATACCTCCGTATGTGCCCATGTGAACTTCAATATGTACTTTTTCAACATGGCATCTGCATTTATAGTTCACAGAATGTCTTATGCATGCCAGTGATTTTCATATGAACAATTCATCTGTGCAAAGTGCACAGGCTTCAAACAACAACACCTGTGATAACAAGCAATATATTTTGTATTCACAAAACTCATCATATTGACAGCTGCACGTGATTCTCCAGATTGCTATTTCACTTGGGCCTCCATTCTCCTCACAAACCATTAAAATAGAAACAATTTATTGCCCTCTATTACCCCCTGACTGCCTCTTCTGTCCTACCTTCCTCCTCTCGCCCAATCAATCCTGCTCATATCCCTGAGTGCACATACAGTTTTCACATCCTAATGATTTTTCCCATTTTCTCAAGTTGCTGCTCTATCACCCCATCTCACCTCTTCATCCATTCGGCTCTCCCCACTTTGTCAACAAACTTCTTTGTTCTTTTCACCCACAACCATCTTGGACAAATTGATTCAGGTCTGATAGAACTAAAAAAGGGCTAGATAGAACTAAAATAACAGTAATGACAAAATTGGTTTTCTGTCCTTTTTGAATTTTATAGAGTGCAAAAGATAATGTATAGTTCCAGCTTCCAGCTGTGGTTTAAAAACAATAAACTAGTGAAGTAACTTCCTTGTTAATGCATCACATTCTGGACTGAATACCCAAATAACCCTACATAACTGAAATGTTAATTCAATCCTTTCCACTAAGATAAAACCATACAATAAAGAAAAGGTGGTTTACATAACTCATCTGTTTTACATTATATGGGTTAGCCAGCCTGATCTTAGTTGAACACTTTGGTTTACAAGGTAAGCACATAAACCAAAAAGTGTTTCTGGGCAGAATGGGATCCTTAGTCTCAGAAGAAGAAGTATCAAATTTTTTTCATTCCCCTATGTACTGGACCGTGCTGTTGAAACTATCTCAAAGCCTTATTTACTATACTTCACTACAACAATAATGGATAGAGTTATATAACGTATGTCTTGAGGATAAATTGCTTCAATTATTTTATTCTGAGGAACAATGAGAATCACACTGATGATGTTCAAGCAATAAAAACAACAGCATATTTTACTCTTTAGACAATATCAGCTATGATTCAGAAGTCTCTATATGTAGAGTTTACCTATACACTTCAGGGATTTAACTTCTGCCTATACACACCAGATTACAATTTGCTTTCTTCATTAAATATATAGCCTTAAAAACTGAAATACACAACCCATCTAAATAGATAGCTGTATGTATGGGCACTTTTTGTCAATGCTTGCTTAATGAAGGCCAGTGAAGACATATTACACTAAGTCTTTATTCCTCATCAAGTGAAATATCAGAACAAAAGTTTTTATCTTATATATATGTAAAGAGAAAGCTTGTAAACAAAACAGACATAAAACACAGAAGCATCTGTCAGCGTTTACACAGATACATGAAAAAGTAAGTATGAGTGACATGGAAGCAAAGTGTTCCTATCAATACCTCAGTAATTGACAAAAACCTGTGAATATCACAGTGGCTTAGCAAAAGCAAGCCTACCCATCTAATACATGCCTAGTATGGAAATATGTATTCAGAAGAATAAGAAGGCTCTTCAACATTCTCAACTTTCCCAACAAGGAGGAGGGACTTGACGGAATCCAGTCTTGGATAATCTTCTCTGTCTGTGGTTGGAGAGCACCAAAACTTGCTCCTTTCACAAGATGGATCATCAATTGGCATTACAGTAGTACATGTCTACTGTGCATATCATATCACAACTGTACTGTAAAAAGAGCCTTGGATTGCCTTCATCCTGTCTAACTTTTAGGTTTACCTTTGTTAAACCACAAGATCAAGAGATCTGTATTCCTCAGAATTATATATATTGGAACATAAAAGGCCCAAGTCAATAGTGTGGACCAGAAAATTAAGCTGAATCTTTGAAATGGATGCCAAGTGCAAAAAAAAAAAGTTGCTAAAAAATAAAGTATGAGTCTAGTTTGGCACAAGGTCAGACACAGATCTTGATCATTCTCACAGAAGGATCTCAGAAATCTGTATTTATTATTTGACATAGCAATAAATACCACCAGTTATGCTTACATAATGCTTTCTCAATTAGTATTAGAGGTTGATCTACTTCTAAAGCTCTCAGATCAAAGACCCACTTCCTTGTCAATATGTTAGCTTAACTACAAAAGATATATGGAAACTGTAGCTTACAGTATTTCAGGAAGATGTGTGACCTCAAGACAGAAAATGGTTTGACAGCTCTAACATCTCTGTGATGAAGACCTGGAAAACAATTTATTTATGTCTTCTTTTATCTGATGAGTGTGGTTGTAGAAGTAGCAAAGAACAAAGTCAAGATATTATTAGACTGAAAAAGAGAGGAAAATATAACAAAATTAGGGGAGAACACAGAAGTAATGAATATGGGAAAGAATGAAACATGTGGCTGAATCTGTTTTTGTTGCCCAAAGGGCTTGGATGATGAGGCTAAGACTTATGTCTGATTGTCTGCTCTGTCGACAGAGTCTGGCAGTGCAGGACTCTGCATTCATTTCTTCAAAGCTGGCCATTGGAATTCCTTGTGATTAAATATCTTTAGCCGGAGTCTGGTGTTAAAAATCCAGCAGCCTGCCTTTTATCTCTGTTTTGGCTGCTTGCTCTACAGTTAGGCAGGAGCAGGAAATAATCGCAATAGAACGAATATATTCATTTGTAAGTAAGAGTTTGTCTACCCCAGTCCTAGCAGGTAAAAGATACATTTTGTCATGTTGAGATGGCTTCTTGCAAAAAGTGAATTTGTTTCAGAAGAATTATATTTAAGATTGAAATTTTCAATGTTTTCCAAGGGGAGAAAGATTGGGATTTTTTTCTTCGACCTGTTAGACTATAAAAAAAACCCCTGTTGTTGTTTTGCTAGCTTAGAATTTAAGCAAACTTTTAAAATATCTTAAGAAGGTACTAATTATCTCCATTTACAATCCCTGAGAAGATGGTAACACAGTTGTAATGTAGAGTATACCTTTAGTAGAAATTGCAAAATATCTATAGATCATGAGGTTAATTTTGCACCTGAAGAATCAGGAGACTGAAGCAGGTGCCTCCGAAGTTGCTGTATATCCAGCACTTTCTCTTTTACATGCTGTTTTGCAGCTCCAGACTTCACACATCCATATTCTGTGCCAGTGTTTTTTTATTCTGCGTAGATATAGCTCACCTCACAGAGAAATATACAAGAAATAATTAGGAAGAGCATGATCTGAACTATCAACAATTTTAAATAGAGTCCATATGATTTCTAATTGATGTCTAGCTGTAGTAAAGTAGGTATAAGAAAGTTTGAAATATAAAAATGGCCAAGACTTTAATGCTATTTATTTGATGAAATATTTTAAACAACCAAAAAAAAATCCCTTCTTAGTAATGTTGACCTTACATAAAACCTTTATTTAATAAACAGGCAGAGTCTTATTTTGCATTTCAGGCATGCAAAAACAGTTCACCTCAAAAGTTAGTACACATGAAGGACAAGGAGAGATTGAACTGATAATTTTTAATTTTTTTTTTTGCATTGTGCAGTATTGACAGTATTTAGGATTTATTGATTCATTCTTATGTGTCCAACAACCAGAAATGTAATCTTCATGTCTGATCATGTGATGGGTTATTTCACCCACATAAAGCAAATGGACCATATGTTTGACTTTAAAATTAATTGATTATCATATGAATCAATGCTACGTTTTGGTTTTGGTTTTGAACATAACATTCAGAAAAACATTGACATTGGGCACCTATTTATTGGAAAGTTAAAGGAAACCATTGTCCAGGTGGTGGGTTATTTTGATTTAATTCCAAAAGAAATTAGTGGCCTGAATTTGCTTTACTAAATTCAAGCAACTGTTCAAAAACTTAAATATGAATCAGACTCTGCTACCTTCAAACATGCTACTTATGCATAACTCAACACAGGCACACTATCAGTGCTCTCAGTGTAACTGTTTATATAACAAAATACTATTGAATCTGAATTAAGAAATGGCACAGTTCTACTTATCAGAGATTTTTGAAGTACAGATCAGCATCTAGCTTTCACTGTTTCTCAGCAAACCCACTACGCTTGTTGCATACTTGCAATCACTTGTGCATGTTAGTAATTGATATTACAAGCAAAATCATCATAACTGTAATAACATCTAAAATCTAGGAAATTTAAATTTACTGTTGGAATATTGTATTATATCCTGTGAGAATAAAGGTGTCTCAGGTAGCAAAACTGTGAAATCTTCAATGAGTAAGACCATTATTTAAACTGTCTTGAGACCTGTACCCACAGTAGGGTAGCCTCAGATTTTAAGGACTGTATTTTATTGTCAAATTTGGTATATGAAGAGAGAATGGGATTTACTCAAAGATGAGTGGATCAAACCTCAGGGAATGGCTGAGAAACAGTGAGTGACTGGAGCAAGAAGGTGGTAGAGACAAGAAGCAATCACTGGAGTTCGAAATCAAGAATAATCCTAGTAAAATTTTAGTATCGATTAAAAAAGAAAGCCCTCAAGCTTTCAGGACACCTCTCTATTAATATAAGTCACCACCCAGTGAATTATTCCTTCCAAAAATACAAACCATCTGGAACAAATTACCAGGCATGTCTCCCCTCTCTGCTGAACCTCTACGCCTGAACCAGTTCATAGCCTCACATCATACTCAGCTGAACCAGCTCAACGGAGTAGCTGCTGAAGAAACTTAGAAAAGATGGTTAGGTGTAAAGCTGACCAGGAAGTAGACACAATAATTTATTTATTTGTTTGTTTCTTTAAGTATTTATTTATTTAGTACTAGGAAATAAGCAAGAAAATACCCACTGTATCATCACTGTATTACTATTAATTATATGTCCTACTTGTATTATATGTATTACTACTACACAAAAATTCATCAGCTGAGGTTCCATCTGAGATGGCGGACATTCGTCTATTGATCTATTTAAATGTATAAGAATTGACTGTAACATTTTATTTTCCCTGCAGATCTGCCTAACCTCATTTGTGGCTTTTTAGGAGATTACACAGACTACTTAAATTCTAAGTGTTTTAAGAAATGACTGTCACAGAGCTGTGAGTTGCTGCCCTCCCAGCAGAGGTATTGTCATCAACAGCGTGAGCTGGCTACAGTCAGACGAATGATTGTGACTGATTTGCTCCATGGCTATTAGTTTCTGTTCCCTCCACTGGAAGTGACTGCTATCTCTGATGTGATTTAAACTGACACGTCATGCTGAAGCAGACCATTTGTGCTCACACTGTTAACGCTGCACTCCAGGACTGGTGTGGAAAGTACCTTGTGAGCAGCTCTGGAGAGGAACCAAAGGTACTGGGTGGTGGCTTCCTAAGTATTTTCAAGTATATCACAAAAAAACCTATCAGGCACTGACCTCTCACCAGAGAAGAAACCTCAACAATTTTGAAGTCATCAAGAGTTTTGCTGCTGAATGCAGCAAAGATTTGTCTAGGCATGCTATTTTGCAACCAATTCAGTTACTAAACTGAAAAGGTCTCTTCAGAGAAGCGTAATCCAACCACATACAAATTTTACTCAAAACTACTAAGTGAAAGGAGGAAGTGAAATAATCAAGTTATAATATAAAGCTGGAATCCCATTCTAATTATACATTAATTCCTGTAGATAAATTATGAAACAAAACTGATGTATTAGTCTGGGTTAGCTGTTGAAAAAATAAAATTATTTCCCAAAGTATGCTGGAATGAAATAAGCCTCATGAATTATGCATAGATAAGACTTTGAGTTCCTTCTTCCTATCTTTTCTCTCCTCTCTTCCTTCACTCCCTAATATTCTGTAGGAGTTTCAGGTGTTATAGGAAAATGTAACATTTCATTATACATTCAGACAGAAAGCACATGGAAAGGAAGCACAGTTTAGTGTAGTTTTTCTTGCTTTTTTTAAAAAAATTCACAGAACAGTTAGCAAATATTATTGACAGCGATTTAAGTTCTAAATCCCCATTTCATTTAAGGAAAGCTGTGTAGACCCCTAACGATTCATGTGTGCATGCCCACTAAGAACAGTTTTCTTCTGGAAAGCTTGTTTCACTTCATGACTAACTTTGTGGTACATATTTACAATATTATGTGCAGGCTGTTATCACATTTACATACCAAAAGTAAGCTTGAGCTCCCACCTAAATTAAAGAAGTTCTTTTATGGCTATACTCGGAAGTAGATTGATGTCCCAAATAAGAGTTTGCCTATTATTCATCTGGATATAAAGTTGCAGTTTTTTCTGTTAGCTTCATTACTCTAAACAGGGTAAATCAATTGATGGGAGGTTAAAGAACTTCTGAAATGCTCAAAAGGCTGTATTACACAAAATAAATGTATCTTTTAATTATGCAGATTTTTCAAAAAGGAAAACATACCACACAGACATGATTTTAATGAAGAAAGGCATTTCAAGTCATTGTGATTCATACTTTCTTCCTGCTGTTCCAGTAGGAACAGCTGCTCCACTGTTTTGGCTTTGACCCCTTGGCTTTCAGTGTTGAAGTTTACCCAGTCAGTGCCTTTGGCACTAGCATTGTATTTTCTCAGAGCTCACACCAACAGCAATGAGGGGATGTGAGTGATTAACTGATCACCCTTTAAGCAAACAAATGTGACCAAAATCACTTTATGGAATAGATAATTTGTGGATGTTTGCAACGCAGCTCTAATAGCACTAGCATTAGTCTTGTGAGAGAAAGCAGGGCGCACCATTGAATGAGTGTCTGTTGAGAAGCAGTAATTGGCAGGGAGAAAGAAAGATGAGATATTTGCAGCTACAGCTGCATTTCCCACCCCTCACTGCTCCTGTATCTGCCATAATCCAAAGTTCATACCAATGGTGTAGTCCAAATTCCCCACTTAGTTACACCAGTGCTCCTGAGTTAGCTCCAGTTGGCTTCCATCACTGAAGCTGTGTAACTAAGAGGAGAATATGGCCCAGTAGCTGGTTAGATCAAATTCTGACTTCCCACTGCTGACAGCTGAACAGAGGGGAAAAACAAAGGGGAAAAAATCTCAAGTATCATTGCTACCAATGTTAATTTTCTATTGTAAAATGGTATCAACCGAAGCTGCCTTGGTGCTTCAGTTGCCTTTTTTGAAATGAACATGGGTTTTCATGGTATTAGAGAGGGGACATTTCTCTCTATCCATTTGCTCCGATGCTACCCCTCATTTTTCTCCATTGTTCCTGCTCTTGACTCAGTGACTCAGAGACCCAAGTCTTCTACCTTCTGCTAAACAAAATGGGTAGAAACAACTTTTTCTCCTCCAGTGGACAGGAAAAGGAGACAGCAAAAAGAGCAGGTTAGGATTCTGGAGTAGCAGAGGGCATTAAATTGTCCTGTGGTGCTGGAGACAGTGAAACAAAACTGAAAAGAGCATTTGACAAAGGTATGTTAACTGAGTGAGAGGAAGAGAAAACAGAGGGAGGATCAGAAGGAAGAAAGAGGGTTTCTCAGTAGGTCTGTAATTGTATAGTCTTCATGTCTTATTTTTATATACATGCTATTAAAAACTCTTGTTTTGAAAGATGAATAAAAGTTTATATATAAATAGTGTTTAAAGAATGAACCAAGGATGCTGGTGGGAACATAAGAAAAACAATTTGTAATCCAATTATCTATTTTTTTTTTAAATAGATGAAGAAAATTTACAGCCGTGACTGCTCACAGCCTACAAAATCTGATTACATACACGTGGTGGTGAAAATACCAGAGTCATGAAACCTGAGAATCAATTCATCAATTCTGTGAATACAATGACTTATGACTGAAGCACATAGAAAATGAAGACTGCCTTTTTTTTACTTACTGTCAACTTACCCATAGCATAACAATAGTTCATTTACCCAGTTCAAAAATAAAATCTTTGTAACAAAGAAATATATGAATTTAGTTCCTGATAAACAATAATCCAGCAACCCTACGCAGTATGAGTGAGGATTTTACAGTACCTGACTACTCTGCGGTTCTAGTGTTATGAATGCCTTATATCAACAAAATGATTAATCTGGAAAAAAAAGAAAAAGAGAGAGAGTAAAAAGAAAAGGAAAACATGCAGGGTTTATTTGATTTTGGGTTTTTTCCTCCATGGTCTAGGTTTATGGCTTGTAGTCCAGGAACAATGGCTTAATGCTATTTGTTGTGAACTGCCTGTCTCCCACTTCTCTCAAGTGAGAATTTCTAGCTGTTTTGAAGGACAATCATTACCAAAATCTCTACATATATATATTTTTTTTTCTTCTAAGTTCTTTAGGTATCTCAACATCTCATCAGGCACTGAAATTCCAATACGGTTTTGGCAAATTTAATTTTCTAATATGTTGTTTTTCTTAGCCAAATGGTTTAACGCTTTTATCTACTTCTTAGATGCAAGCAGAAGATTATTTTACTCTGGGATACATCTAGCAAATTAGCCACTCCATGGATGGCTAAGCCTTTATTATCTATCACTGAGTCTGCTTAATTTGATTTTGGATATCTATGTGGACTTGTCAGAGGCATCAATTTACTCCTTGAAACTCTACCTGAACTTGATGTATTTGTTTTTAAGCCCTTAACTGTCTTTTCCTGATATCTACTGTAATTGAGATGTGATTGAAAGTCATCATAGTTTATGTTTTCCTTGCACACAGATAAGTTTTAGAAAGCATGGCCAACATTGTTTTAGTTTTCAGATCATCTACTCCCGTACATAAAAATTATTCATAGAGTTATCCCATGTATCCCATGGGCCCAGATGGGATACACCCGCGAGTGCTGAGAGAGCTGGCTGAAGTTATAGCTGGGCCACTCTCTATCATCTTTGAAAAGTCATGGAGAACAGGAGAGGTGCCAGAAGACAGGAGGAAGGCCAACATCACA
>KZ505947.1:493073-514663 GCA_002844005.1 Limosa lapponica baueri | reverse complement strand
GGTCCCTTCCAACTCTAAAAATTCAGTGAAATTCAGTGAAATTCAGTTTGTTCTTCTGTGAGAAAACTAACCTTCGTACACTAAGCACTGACAGGTGTAAACCATAGAAAGATAATACTTCACTTATTATTTTTACTTTTTGTGTACTAAGTTGGGCTAACGCTGTGAAACAACTATTTGTTCCCACCACCGGTGATGTGCAATCTTTGAATTTTCATTTTATAGCTTAGACTGAGTGGAGATTTTTGTTCCTTTTGTTTCTTTGTTTTTCTTTTTTTTTTTCCCAGGGATTTCTGATGCTGTTTCCTGTGCATGAAGAAAACCCTTTTATGTAGATAGCTCCATAAAATCAATAAAATAAATGTAGTTAATGGAAAATGATTTTGCCAGGTTTATAGTTCTTAAAATGCTTTCATAATTAGTAAAAATGTTCCATTTTTGAGCTTTTTTGTGTTTAAATTAATAAAATACATCTTTATTATTAAGAATTCTCTCTATTTTTACAGCACCAGCTTATCAACAAGGTTAGGGTTTGTGTTCTGACTGCGGTTTCTGTAGAATATTCCATTACAGATGTCGTCCTGCCACAGTAAATATCATTTGAGGGACCCACCTGAAGCTCCAATATTCTGCAGGAGAAAAGAATCTGTAAACCATTTGCCGTTAAGGCTCCATGCTTACTCAAGGAGAGAAGAATAGGGGACCAGATTAAAATGAAAGGTGGATTTCTGGCTGCTAGAATACAGAGTTTTGCATTACAACCCCATCATTTCTGGGGACATTTACACACTTTATAATGGAAAAGTAGTAGCAAAAATGGAGGAAAGCATTTACCTTTAAAGTATAGCTGGAATTGATTGTTGGGAATTTGCTCTTGGGAAGAAGATGAAAGATTTAGTTTCCACCCAGGACACTAAATCCTCCTACCCAAATGAATATCCAAACCTCACACCTCTTTTGAAGAGAAACCTCAAAGTCTGCCTACCTTTCTATTCATGTTCAAATATATACATATATAGCTGGTACAGATAGTAGATAAATATTAAAAGCTTTTTTGTTGTTTTTGTGGATGAGCTACTTCAATCAGAGGAAGTTGCTTTTATGGCATCATAGTCTACAGGCTGATAGTGCAGCTGACACTGCAGCCACTGGAATATTGTAAAAGAGTACTATAGGACATTACCTACAACATGGATGTATTACTATTATGTTTTTGCTAACCTAAACTAAAACTTTGGCTTTGAATCTCAAATATTTGCCCAAACTTAATCCTGACTCAGATCTTTTTCTTGCCTTCCGGTGAATCTTGAATGTACTGCTTAACTCTGCAATTTAAAAAAAAAGACATAAACTGAGATCTGAAAATTGGTTCTCCTGCAGAATAACTCCATTACTCAAGGATAATGCTGTTGTTGCACTTCACTAAATAGCAAGTAATATTAAGGCAATTATCATTTGAACAGGTGTTTCCAGGGATAACTATTAGTATGCCTTCTGGTATTTCAAATGTACAACTGCATTTTAATCCAAATAAAAAATCCAATCCACTAATATATTTGTAAATAATGTCTATAATTTTTTTCCATGTATGTTTCCAAATATATTCAAATCTTTTAAACAAAAGCCCTAGGATTTTATGAGATACTTTTTGTGCATGCACGAGGGAGATGGCATTCCAAAACTGTTCTGAAAATTACAGATTCCTGCATTTACCAAGCATACAAGGTATTATAGCTTTTCTCCATAATTTTAATTGGAGGACTGTGATGTACAATTTCCTTTCTCAAGGCCCTTGGTTAGGAAATGCACTGTGCAGCACCTCATAGGCAGTCAAGTATTTAATGCATCCCCTAGTGCCTCAGAAACTTTAATAATGTTTGGTGATGCAGTGCATCTGCTATTCAGTAAAATAGAAAGAAGCTGCCCAGTCTAATAAATTGACAGGATTTTTTTATTTTATTTTTTTTTCCACTTAGGGCTGAAACAGAGTGAATTAAAATGATTATTTTAATTATACCCAGCCTAGTGAGATGACAGCTAAAGAACCTGAAAAAAACGTTGATGTAGAAAGTATCTTTAGGGAAATAATTCCATCTTTGATGTATGTATCTGGAGAATTTCAGAGAAGAAAAAGATCTAATGCATTTTGTTGAAATAAAAGTGTTATATTGACCCCTTAAACCACTATTGTAAACTGCATTGACAATAACAGTCTAGATTTATTTTTCTATATAAGTAAACTATTTATAATTTTTAGTTTGCTTCCCTTCCACACTATATTCAATCCTATTATCTGTATCCTTCTTTCTGGCACATCACTTATAATATACTTGACCTCCTAAAACATGCATATATGAGTGTTACCATCTATTCTCTAAGCAGTTATAGATGTTTTTACCATGAGAATCTATTTGTAACTTTCTCCCTGCTAGTAGATTAAATACATACAAAGGTTAACTTATTATGGAATAAATGAATGAAGTTAAGAGCTTATAAAAATACCTTACATGAGCAAATATGTTTATTGCAAAGTTATTTCAGAAATTTAAAGAAATTATCTCTCAGGTATAACAGTTAGGTTTTAAGTTTTTTGAAGTGTATCTGGAGTCACTATAGATCAATCAATTATATTGTTACTGTGAATTCCACCTCATGTAAAAGAAATGCTACTTATATAAATTACTTATCTGTGCTGTATTTTATTTATTTGAAAAGTAAAATTATGCCACATAGGTCAATGACAAACAATATCATTTTTACCAGTTACTGGAAAAATAATAACAAAATAAACTAAGCAATCTAAAAAGAGGTGTTTTAAAATGATTGCACAATTAAACATATTGGGAAATATAAGCCAAATATTTTTCTTAAATGTGCTCTTGTAAGTCTGCTTGCAAATTTGGACAAAGTAATAGATAAGGCCCAGCTCCATACTCTGTTGTAAATTCACTTCTTGACTTTTGAGACTGGTAAAACAATGTTAGCAAAAAATGATCTATCCTATATGAATTTTTTTAAAGAAGAAAGTAAAACTGAATAGAGTTACTAGTTAGTATTGGAATTATGCACTATTCCAGTACAAAAAGACATTAAAAAAGAACATACCCAAACAAAATTCCTAATCTAACTTCTCTTCCTAATGACAGAACAGGCAACTAATACTCTGTAAAGTTTCTATAAGACAAGGAAAACAAAATCAAGACTGCTGGCTCATGCAACATCCTTCTTTCAACCCTAAGTAGAATTGAAAAGTCAGTTCATAGCAGATCAAAATCAGTGGGTCCTATGCTATATATGCAAACAATCTTTGAAATTTAAAGTAATTGTCACATAGAGAATGTTGTCCTGGTAAATAAATATTGAATAAAAAACTTTTCTGAATGGTAAAATATTCATGGGGTGATTGCAGTATCTTTTTTATAGCTGAATTAATTAAAGCAGGAGAGGAAGAACACATATATAATACCTAATGTGTAATTCACTATCCTATATGGAAAATTGCAAGGTGAAAAATGTATTTGTCAGGGTCAGTACTTCATGCCTGTGTTAACCCATATAAGTACGAACTGAATACACAGTGGTTTAGGCATTTCTCATTCTATTGGAACAAATAGAAATTTCTTTTTATGGCTGCATTTTTTATTATGATCACAGTGTAAAAGCATTAAGTTTACTTCATTTTTATCCATATCTTCAGAGCAAAAACAATTTATTTTTTTAGAATGTTTTCTTGTAAAGTAATAATATTACGGTATCAGCACTCAGTGGGCAGACATATTTTTCAACATTCCTCTTTTAATTAACTTGTCTTACAAACAAAGGCTACCAGATGAACACAATTTATCCACAGCATGTATTTTCAGCTAGGAGACAGATAATTATTGCTCACTGAAGAAATAATGTTATTCTACTTGCTCATGTAAAACAAACTTTAAATGTCATTTTACAGTGATAAAGATTACACAGCGCATTGCTATCTTAAGATAGTGCAATTACATGGAGGAACTTCTCATTAACCTAAAGGTCAGAGGTGAGAGATGATCACCAATTCTTGTTAATACAAACTTAAATTGGTTTAAGCTAAATGCAATGAACTAATAATCATGAAAACAGGGACTGTAAAAACTTAACAGCTATTGTGGTCCATTTCCAAACAGAATCATGCAATCTGTAAACGTAATAAGAACAATGTCACTTCCAGCTCCTGTTTTCTCTTGCTATTGGGTATTTCTCTTTGTATATCCCAGGAAGAATCATAGCGCACAAAGTAGTGGCTCCCTGTTACAGGCTAAAATTACCTTTTTAATAAACTAGTGGCAGCTTCGTAACATTGAAATGTATTGTTTCAATTAAAAGAAACAAGCACAAACTAATCTTTAAACATTAAGAGAAAATTGCATTTTCAAACACAAGTGCTGCAATAGCTCTAAACATATTTACTTCATAACATTTAGCAGTTTACAGAATACAGCAGATAAAGAAAGGCAGCAGTTTAGTTATTTTAATCTATAAGCTAAAATATGCTATGCTTGAAGTTCTAAGTATCCTTTTCAGTGCAATGTAGACAATCAGATTTTGTAAATCACTAGCTGATTTCTCTCCTTTTATCTTCTTTTTTTTATTTTTCCCCTTCCATAAAAACATAGATTTCATAAAGTTCCTACTTATTTCCAATCAAAGGTTCGGCTGATGGGCCTACATTTATTGACTAACAGCTCAGATGTGTATGGTCATACTGTAAAACAAATATTGACCTACGGTAAAGGCAAAAATACTACATCAGACAAAATTGTGTACAAGTTTCCTTCTGATACACCAGACATCAAAACATCAGACAAGTCTTTTGCATCTTTGTGTATGCTCTGCAACTACTTAAAAGGCAAACAAAGGGAAGGAAATTTCTAAGTAATATTTGTCTCAATATAGCTAGAGAGAAAGTATCCATGCTATGTGGCATGCTTTTTTCTGCACAATTTAAGCAATGCTATAGCAGTCTTGATAATCAGAATAGATGAGAAAAGGCTAAAGTAGAGCTTAGAACAAAACTGCTTTCTCCAGTGATTTTATCCCATTCCAAAAACTATGCCAACAAGATTATCACAAAGGCAAAGAAAATTGAGCTTCAGGAAAATCTGTTCTGCTAACTCTTTGCTAGTCTGGAATTCCATGAGCCTTTTTCTAGTTTAAGGCACAGGCTGATGTAGCAAAATATATAGGCAACTTTCTTATGAAACCTAAGAAAAGTAATTGCTAGCAATATATTTCTCAAGCAACCATAGAATATGGCCACTCCAAAGCACATTGGCCTTTAAGGCCCAGTGCTTAAAAGGGCATTAAACACCGTGCTGGGGAAGTACTTACCACCTGTATTTGAAAGTAGGATGATACCATTTAAATTCCACATGCATCCTGGAGATTGCTTGCACAATGACTGTTTAACAAATGGAGATATGATGGTCCTAGCTATGAAAGACTTGCTTCAAAAAGCAAAATGAGACATTTGAGCAAAATATTCATACATAAAAAGTTTTCAAGGTTTATGTCATTTCTTAGAATTACAATCTCTGACAAAAAATAGTACTACTTAGCTTAAGTGGCATCTTTTCTATAAATCCTATGCATGGGCCAGAAACTTTATTTCAGTGATAAATTCAACAGTGAGTTAAAGAGGCACAATCTACCTGACATACCCATCCAAAGTGTACACAACACTGTTCCTCTCAGTGGCATAGCACCCATGTCACAGCAGATGATACAGGAGGGGCAGGAAACCAAAGCTTGTTTTCTGACTTCACTTGG
The DNA here is from genome assembly GCA_002844005.1 of Limosa lapponica baueri. Taxonomy (NCBI): domain Eukaryota; kingdom Metazoa; phylum Chordata; class Aves; order Charadriiformes; family Scolopacidae; genus Limosa; species Limosa lapponica. Next base: position 508,864 of record KZ505947.1, on the reverse strand, counting down.
CCATTTTCTGCCTTCACATGTCATAAGAAAAAGTGTTCTTATCCCATAGTAAATGATTTCACTATAAATAGTTCGGGATACTTTGAGTAGCCCAGAGCTGACTTACACCTAGTAAGCACACATGCTTAGAACCATCCCCAGGGAACTAGGCTACCAGGTATGCTATGGGTTGCATGTGTATCAACAAACTGCTCTTCCTACATCAGGTGGCTATTGTGGTAACCCACAAACAGGCCCTGCCTTGTTTCCAGCTACAGGCATAGCCTGCCTGTGCTTTATTTCACCTTTATAGCCAACGGCAGTGACAAATACTTCATAGTATGAGTGATAATGATAAACACTTGCTTTTCAAAGTTTCCTGTGTTATATTCTCAATGAAGATACAGCATAATGTAACTTGGTTACTTAGTTCCAGGTAAGTGAACGACTCTCACTTGCATTTCGACATATGATAAAATGAATTTTTGTGTTGAAAAGAACTTTTAATTCTGATGTACTGTACAAGGCCTTTCAAAACTCACCAATAAGTTTGAAAAGGGGAAAGCTGACTGTCCTTCTGTTTGCTTAGTGTTGGCAAAACATGTTTCTAAGAGCTGAAGTTTTCCTTAATCTTCTTTATTTCCAGGGCTTCCCGGGGGGGGGCTTTTTTTTTTCTCATGGAACTCATTTATTTGAGAATTACCCCTAAGGTTGAAGAGTATAGTACTTTATAATAAAGACAGCAAAAACATCATCTTCAAACTCACAGAAGTGATTCTATTGGTATGTGGGGGAATATCTATGCTTCAGAAGTGCTTTTTCCTTTCTTTTTTCCCTGCTTCTGGAGGTATCAGTTGTTTTCACTTATATGCATGAAAAAAAATAAGCAAGATGTATCAGTAAATGAAAATCCATAGTATTACATAAAGTTGCCAGGTTTATGACCTGCAGGGGAGGATGACTAACATTTCCAAGTCATACTGCCCAAGACTGTACAGATACATATGATTAATAGTTCTCACAAGATTTTACATCAGGACATAAGATTTTGCACAGGCCTTTGAGCCCCATTACTTTCTAGGAAAAAAAAAAGTTCCTTTTTGACCACAGTCAGCAAACAAACTCCTTTTCCCATGCTCTTGTTAGTTTTGTGTACGCTACCATAATTTATGAAAACATGTTGCAGACATAGCTCACTTTCTCTGTAACTCTTAGTACAGTTTTCTACTGCACAGTTGAAGTTCTCCTGTTCTGAAGTCAAGTCATTCATGTCACAAATGGGATGTTATTTTAGAATAAGATCTCCTATCTTATTTTTTAATGTACTTTGAAGTGAGCTTCCAAAGTATGAATGTTTCCCTGGAGATATAAATGTTTCCCTGGAGATATAAGAAAGGAGTGCAAATAATATCAATCAGGCCATAGGGGATGAGAATTGTATGCATTTAGAGAACATGGTCAGAGTTGGAGAGGTTTATTTTTTTTATTGGGTATAATGCTGATACATATATATTATAAAGTCAGTAGAAAAACATGTTCTACTTAGCAGAATCACAGTATCCGTATACTTGAAGACTCAGTGTTTACATTTTGCCCTCGTTTATCCTGCAGCCACACATTGTCCTTTTTCTTTGCAGGCTTTGATATCTAAAGCAGCAAGAGAATGTGTAAACTTCTGTTCTTTTATAGGTCCTTTAATCTAGTGAATGCCCAAAATACTCAGGAAAAGGCAATAAGCAATGAACAAAGAGGTCTGAACAAAACCCCAGAAATTTTAGCAAGTAAGAAGGTTATTACTCTGAAAGGAGAAGAAGAATAATATTCAAAGTGAATCTGAAACAAAGGCTGTGTATACACAACCAAGGTAGAATATTTTCGGCTGCAAAAGTGTCACAGATTTGAGGAGGTACCATCCTTGCTCCTCCAAAGCAGGAAATGCAAACCTAAATAGACATGGGAAAGACATTTAGGAATATTCAAACCCCTGAGTAGGTTACATCTTTGGAAAATTGGAGAAGATCCAAGAAAACTATTCAAGTAACCAATAAATTAATAAAAATTCTTTGAAAAAAACCCACAATGAAAAAATATCATTCAATCTCTCAGCAAATAATGAAGAAAAGATTTAAGGACCTAAACCTTTTCACAATTAACAACCTTTTCTCATAGGTGTGACATCCACAAGTCAGGAACTTACATAGGGAAACAGCAGAGGCTGTAACCTGCTTCAGTGAAAAAGATTTTTGCTAATTCTGGAAGGTCAGACTCTGAATGCCTGTATTATAGGCCTATGTTAACATAACAAATCATAAATGTACCTTGCTTTTTTTCTTGGATGGTCTGGTATTCTCTTTAAAATTAAACATTCAGTAATATAGATCTTATGTTATTTGTAATTCAGGTTAACTTTCCCTCAAAAATAGTTGTTAAACTTTCTTTAAGAATATGATTTCATTATAAAAAAAAAGATTTTATTTTGTCTTTTTTATTTCAAAAGGAAAAGAAGTAAACCTTTGTGTTTTGTTTTGACAAAGGCAAGATGATACATATCATTTAATGCTTTGCTGTAGCAGTTGTCATGAATTAATGGATTTATATGTAGAATAATAATCCCCTCAGAACACATGGCTTAATTGAATGGAAGATTTCTGCCTAAATACAGAACTCAATAGGAACTGATCATTTGTTAGAAAGTAGCTCCTGTGGATTATGAATGGAAACAATTCATGGGTTACAGTTATTGTTTTATTGTTTTTATGTTATTTTTACTTTTGCAATGTAAAATGCATTCCCTCTAAAAATCTATCTCTGTAACATTAACTGATATCAATGCACTAAAAGGTGCATAAAAGTAGAAAGGCAAATATGAAATAAAATCAGAATCAGAACTCCAATGAAGCTTTAATATATGACTGTATGTCATTAAATCTGCACTCAACTATGTGTATACACACTTCTTACTTAAAGTGTGGTGATAGATTTCCTAACAGTGATCACAAATCACATACTTTCAGTATGTGTGGCTTTTCTTTCAGGTGGAAGAAACCAGCAAATAAAAAGGGACAAATAGTAGTTCTAGAAAAAAAGGCAAAGTGTAGTGTTGCACCCTGTCGGTTCACAGAAATAACACAAAAGACAAGTAGATAAGATAGTATTAAAATTACGTAGTTCTGCCATAGTTAGCAGCAGCAGCCTGTCAAGTGCTTAGTAGCTCAGTGGCATTACCACCACAAGCGGGGAAATGTCACACTCAAGCAATCAGAGGTACAACCAAATATTAATTGGCTTGGTGGCCAACATCTTCTGTGCAGTGAACATGGACTTAAGTCTCTCTCTCCCTTTACAGTCCCAAAGGTGTTGTACAGAGGACACCAATTATCCAGCTCACCTACCTTTCCAGCACTATGTACTACATGTCATCAACAGTCACGATGAGACTCCCAGAAGAATGCTGGGTTTTATCTCGTGCATTGAATGGCAGGGCTTTGTATTTGTTTGTTTTAAAGTGTTGTATATCCATCTGAATTACTTAAAGATCTAGTGGAATAAGAATGGTGTTTATCAGAAAATTAGTTTATTCAGTATCTACTCCTGTTGTTAAACCTGAGAAGTAACTTCTACTGTTTGCAAACCTGTTTGTATAGTGACTGTGCAATTATAAAAACTAATTAGACTATAACAATTGCAATGTTTTCTAGTCAAGCTGTGATTAAAAAATCTGGAAGAGACAAAAAGAGAAGAAATAATATTTGTTCAATGTATAAACAGGGAAAACAGAATTGTCTAAAGCAAGTATAAAACATGACGAGGTAACACCATCCAGTGGTCAAGGCCTGCAGCTCAGACACACAGCATTCTTAAGGAATTACATGTAAGACTTCACTTTCATTGATGGATTTTCCTTTCTACAGTCAAAATACATGACAGCAGGATTAAAAATTATTTTCCTTTTTCCATTTTTATAAGCAGGCAGATTTTTACTTACAGGACAGTCCAACATCATCACAGCAAAACATGAAAGGAAATAGGCAGACACAGATTGGACAGATGCTTGCAATTACTGCAATAAGCTGAATTCAACAGTATGAGACATACGTTACATTTTAACGTACACATAGCTCTTCCTTGAAATGGATTAAGTTCATCGGCACCTTATGGTAAACTCCAACTTGAGTTAAAGCCATCAGCTTGAATAGTCTCTCTCATGAAATAGTTGTGTGTAAGGATGTTTGTAGTGACTTTTTTTTTTTCCAAATAGTTAAAAAAGGGAACTGGTCAAATAACAGGCATTTGTAAGAAAGTTAAGGGCACCTTTTCTTGTGTAACTACTCTCTTCTTAATTCTCTTGGCACAAAATACCTATAGCATCTGTCCTGAGAAACTTCTTTCATAGAAGTCCAGCATATAGTAGCTGAACAGAGTTAGATATGTGCCCCTGGTACTGCCAAATAGTCTAAACGTGCTAACATTAATTCTCTGTTCTCACAAATATTAGCAAAAATTTTTCTTTGCCATTTGTCATACAGTATATTCACAGTCATCAAGTAATCCTTACCTGACAATAGAAACATTGGTGCAGTATACGGTATATTGGTTCAGTAAGTGGTTTTTATTTTCCTTTAGCAATACAAAAATCATCTACAGTGCATTTAAAATATGTCAGTTGCTGTTCAGGATTTCTAAGCCTTAGTCCACACTTTCCAACAGATGTTCTTTAAACACTGTTAGAATATAGTAACGTGGTTTTACACTTACTTTGCGGGGTAGTCAGAAGGTGTGTTTGTAATATTAACACCTTGAAGTTCAGACCTATACTGTCTGGGAACAAGTGGAAATGGATTTCATTTTACTATATGACAGGCTACCAACACAATTGCCTCTTTTCAATTTGCCACACATTTTCTTTTTCTATATCTCAGTGAATCTAAGTCTCAATTTTTTAACCCAATGCCATAGACTACCACGTCTGGGCAAAAAAAACAAAACAAAACAAAACAAAACAAAAAACCAAACAAACAAATCCACAAAACAAAAGAAAAAAGAAAGACTATGGTAATAGTCATACCTACTACTAATGGTTCCATATACTTATGCTCAGTAAGCTCTTACAGTTCAGCTGGCCAAACTTCAGTTTTAACCTTCTCCTCCTGGTACATCTGTTGAGGTTTTTTATTTTTTCTTTCTGTGTTATGGAGACAGAAGTAAAGAAACACCCCTTCTATTTACTCTTTTTCAGTTTCTGATGCTCGGAAGTCAACTGAAAGAAGATACCCCTACTTAGTTTCTTGATACAGCAGCTCACTATGTAAAATTTTCTTCCTTAGCATATAAGAAATACATTATTTTTTTCCATTTACCCCTACTTTCCTGCTTGCTACTGCAATTTAATCATATTTGACAGCTCTGCAGTTCACAGATATTGTCACAGGCCCTTAACAAATAATATTTAAGGAAATACCCATTCACCAGACAAAAAAACAGTAAATCCAAACTCTGACCCTCAAACACAACACACTCAAACACAAATTTATTCAGTAAAGTATTTAGTTTGTCTTCATAAGCTGCTCTGCCTTACTCAAGATAAGAAATTACTAGTCTTCTTTTTACTCACTCAGCATGTACGTACAGATTGCATTAAGAAAAAAAAATAATTAAAAAATAATAACAGTCTATCAATTGCATAAGCAATTTTGGAGGAGTAAGAACTTCAAGTTTTAGCTGAGTTAGTGGGAGGCAGCAAATTTTACAACATGCATGCCTCTACTTGTCGGTTATCCAATCTAACCAAGATTTCTTTTCTGATGTATTATTTATTTGCATGTCTTTATGGTGTCTATTAGCAGAGATGCAAAAATTGCAGGAAATTACATTCATAAAAATTAAATTAATTACACTTACCCATCCTTGTCATCATATATTTAAATATATAATAATAATAACTAATAATATTTAAAGTTTAGCCATCATAAACGTATACTCCCACACACTTGTATATTTCATCCAGTCTTTCATTTTCTCCTAGATACATGTCCTATTCACTGGGAAACTCATCTATAGAGAATGTATCAGGACAAGCACCAACCTTTAAGTCATCAGTTTGTTGACTGTGTGCTCCCAAAGCTATATTTATGTTTTAAGTGCTCTTCACAACAAATATTTTTCTTATATTTGTGCATTTATCTTCTGGTGAATAATCAGAAAAACAATATTATCTAATTTCCTCAATGTCATAGTAAATAAAACTAAAGACCATTGTTCCCTAGAGATTTCTCTTTTTTTCTTTTTAATTTATTCTATTTTAAGCTTGTTTTAGGGGACATCAATTTTACATGCCCTAATCAGGCTTATACACATTTTTATGCTTTCTCTCATCCAGTAACTTTTGAAAAATTCTTTATATTTTGTGTCCTTTCATTGTACATGCCACATATGCCTTTCCCTTGATTTTTTTTTAAATTTTTTAGACATCTAGTTCAGTAGTGTTATTTTTCTAGTTTAATTCCCCAGCATGCACATTTGCTGTGCCTTATATGTGAAGCACATATATCATATGTGTGTTTTATTTTGTAAGTCATCATATCTTTTCTGTTACTGTTCCTGATTTCAGTATTCTGCCTGATCAGCTTTAAATAATCCCTTCAGTTTCTAGAATTTTAACATTTTAAAACCAGTTACCAGCTCACACTTTTTTCTGCTAGTAACTCTTGCATTAGCCTTGAAAATTACTAGCCTATTCTTGCTGTTGTTTTGGTTTTCTCATTATTTTTATTTCACCATGAATGAATTCTCCAGTTCAGTCATGAATTGCTATTCATTATCAGAGCTTCAAGGAGTTAGGGGGATGTTTGAAAAAGAAGCATTGAATAATCTCAGGTTTTAACCAAACACTTTCTTTCTTGGTAGGACATATTCCAAATAACTGAGCTGTCACTAAGAGCTGCACAATAACTGTCACAGAGGCAGCTAACATTTTTTTGTAGCATGCTCTGGGGAATTAAATTTTATTTGGTCTTTCTTAGATATTTATCTTGTAAACTCTGAGTACACTGTTATGAGTACACAGTACTGTTTAAAGCAGAGGAATGGTTTTAAGAACATGTTGAAGCTTAATTAATGTTTCCTCCTTGAACATTTGAAGGATATAAACACCAAAGAGAGAGAAGAGTCAATTAGTATATTGCCTAGGGTAGGTAAAGGAGTAATGAGATGGAATTAGGAAAGGAATGTTTAAGTTAAATAACTAGAAAATCTTTCTGACACTGAGAACCACTAGCCTGTGAAATTGTTTCTTAAGGAAACAGGTTAAGAAATTATTTCTTGAGACAATTAAAAATACGTGGGCGCAGCATGAAGAAATGATGTAGAGTAGAGGCAATGTCTTGTTGGAAGCAAAAAAGACCAGATAAACATTTTCTATCTTCATTTTTACCTGTGATTTTTCAATTTCAGTATTGAGTGTCAAGATGTTTTTGAGGAAAGTAACCTTTCTTCAAGATGAAATGACATGAAGGAGTCATTCATGGATTTCTAGTCATCATATACTGTCATTAAATCACTAAGCTATATAACATTTAAGAGTCTTTAACTCCTCTAGTCAGTCATTACATGACTGGTAAAGACTAAATACATCATTAATACTTAAATAGCTATCAGTGTTTTAAATTTCATGCTGCAGAATTCAAAATGTCACTCATCCATAATTCAAAAGATGTTTAAGGACAGCAATTAATGGCTTGCAGTACTCCTCTAATCCATGAGCTGCGGTCCCACACAGGATTAAAGGCCAATGTAATTCAAATGAGATTATGAGTAATGTAACAATTGTATCTGGAAACATAAGAGGGGTAAAAGACTTTCAGCTTGATTCTAAGGGAAAAAGCCTGTTTACATAAGCATGTAATTATTTTGTAAGATACTATGAATCACAGTTAATAGGACAAGAGGATAAATTTGTCTTTGAAGGTGGAATATAGATTTGCATTTAAGATATGTTTAGTAGCTGTCTGACAGAGCTTAATTCCATTTATTCAGTTTTGACAAATTCCTATGTAAAAAAAAAGTTGTATTCCAAGTCTAATCTATAAACCTTACTGTAGTTAAATATCCTTCTCAACGTGGGTCCTCCACTATTCTGTTGGCAATGCAGACAGGTCTTACTCAATGATTAAAGGATACTTAAGATATTAAGTTCTCACTACTCGTTTTGTCTTTGCTAAGCTACGAGGTATGCTGAACAAAAGAAAAAAAAAAAAACAGTCTCAAGAAAAAAACGCTTATAAGAAACCATGGTTATCATAGGACATGTCTAAAACAAAAATAATGTAGTTTGTGACTTAAAGAGTATTAGTCAACTGCATCCAATCAGTGAAACACTGTGAATCATATGTGTAGAGACACACTCAGTTAAGTGTATAACTGCTATAACAGATATTTAAAAAAATATACCAGCTAGTCTTTAAAATAATTGCTTATAATCCAGAACTCACAGAAAAAAAAAAAAAAAAAATAGTCGCTCAGTGTATAAACAGTGTTAAAAGCATCACTTAAGATGAAAAAACACAGGAAAATGGACTCCAAATCAAAAATATTTTTATTTATCTCAAGGTTTATTTGCATTATAGAGCAGCTGGAATGAAGCATTTACGAAAAAAATAAATTTAAAATGGCATATTATTTATTATGAATTTTATTAAAATTATGGTTTCATTTGTAGTATGAATGCACAGTAACTCCCCTTACATCAGTATTTTTATCATGTTATAAGACTGGTTTAATTATTACATTGTCAGGTGACATTAAATTAGTATATATATGTGGACAAGACCTGGCAGCCTCAACTTGGATAAAATAATCCTTTAAAATGAGTGCTTCCTCCGAATGATACACTGTATCGTTTGAGAATCTCTGCATAGTTGCCCAGAAAACAGTCATTTTGCACATGGTTGCTAGAGGAATATAGCCATTTGTATGAAACCAATGTCCATAAGGTCATATGGACACTTCCATTTGATGATTGAAGTGTATTTGTTAAGTACTTTTTCAGCTCAGAAAAACTATTTTTCAGAAGTCTTTTCCTCCTTTATTTTGTTCATATACTTTAATAATAGTATATTGTAGCCACTGAAAATAGTATCAATCTGCACATACATTCACCTATAACATGATGTTGAAATTTCACATTCTGGGACTTTAAATCAATTTTACTGTTATCAGAGATCACAGAATCATAGAATCAAGGGACCTTAAAGACCACCTCATTCCACCCCTCCTGCCCTGGTCAGGGACACCTCCCACCAGACTAAATAGCTCAAAGCTGCATCCAGCCTGGCCTTGAACAGTTTCCTCACAGTAAAGAATTTCTCTTACATATAATCTACTCTCTTTCAGTTTGAAGCCATTTCCTCTTACCCTATCACTACAAGTCCTTGTAAAAAGCCCTCTCCAGCTTTCTTGTAGGTCCTCTTTAAGTACTTCTCCAAGCTGAACAACCCCAGCTCTCTCTACCTGTTTTCACAGAAGTGCTCCAGCCCTCTGATCATCTTTGTGGCCCTCTGCTGGACCTGCTCCTACAGATCCATGTCCTGCTTGTGCTGGGGACTCAAGCGCTGGACATAGTACTCCAGGTGGGGTCTCACGAGAGCAGAGTGGCAGAATCACGTCCCTCGCCCTGCTGGCCATGCTTCTTTTGACGCAGCCCAGGATGCTGTTGGCTTTCCAGGCTGCAAGCGCACATTTCTGCCTCTTGTTGATCTCCTCATCAACCTCAAGTTCTTCTCCTCAGGGCTACTCTCAATACATTTTCTGCCCAGCCTGTAATTGTGATTACGATTGCCTCAACCCACATTCAGGACCTTGCACCTGGTCTTGCTGAATTTCATGAGATTAACATGGACCCACATCTCAAGTCTTTCCAGGTCCCTCTGGATGGCATCCCTTCCCTCCTGTGTGTCAACTGCACCACTCAGCTTTGTGTTGTCAGCAAACTTGTAAAGGGAGCACCCGATCCCACTGTCCATGTCACTGACAAAGATGTTAAACAGCACCAGTCCCAGTACCAGCCCCTTAGGAGTGCCACTCATCATGGATCTCCATAAGCCATTGATGGCAACCCTCCAAGTGCAGCCATCCAGCCAATTCCTTATCCACTGAGTGGTCCAGCTGTCAAATCCATGTCTCTCCAATTTAAAGGTCAGGATGTCACGCGGGACAGTGTCAAATGCTATGCATAAGTCCAGGTAGATGGCATCTGTTGCTCTCCACTTATCCACTGAGGTTGTAAGCCTGTCATAGAAGGTCGCCAAATTTGTCAGGCATGATTTGCCCTTAGTGAAGCCATGGTGGCTGTCACCAATCACCGCCTTATTTTCCATGTGCCTTAGCAGAGTTTCCAGGAGGATCTCTTCCACTATCTTTCAGGCTCAAAGGTGAGACTGACCAGCCTAGACTTCCCCGAGTCTTCCTTTTTTCCCTTTTTAAAAAGGAGGTTATGTTTCCCCTTTACCAATCAATGGGAACTTCACCAGACTGTCACGACTTATCAAATGTAATGGAAAGTTGCTTAGCAACTTTATGCACCCGTTCCCTCAGGACCCGTGCATGTATTTCATCAGGTCCCATGGACTTGTGTACATTGTGTAGATGGTCTTGTACTTGATCTTCACCTACAGTGGGTGGTTCTTCATTCTCATGGTTTCTGCCTTTGCAGGGTAGTGAGCTTGCTGCGCACCCTCCTCGCTGCCCTAAGGATGTTGAACTCTACTATTTCAAGATCACTGCAACCAAGGTTACCCTTGAGCTTGACATTCCCCACTAGTGCCTCCTTCCTGGTGAGAGCAAGGTGCAGCATAGCTCTTCTCCTTGTTGGTTCCTCTACTGCTTGGAGAGGGAAGTTGTCATCAATGCATTCCAAGAATTTCCCAGATTGCTTGTGCCTCTCTGTGGTGTCCCTCCAATATCAGGACAGTTGAAGTCCTCCATGGGAATGAGGGCCTGTGAACATGATGCCGCTCTTATCTTTCTATAGAGGGCCTCATTCACTCTGTCATCCTGGTCAGGTGGCCTGTAGCAGACCCCCACTGTAACATCACCTGCTCCTGAGTTCCCTTTAATCCTGACCCAAAGATGTTAAGGTTAAAATTAATGTACATTTTCTATGCCAGAAATTAATAATTGACCAGTCATGAAATGCATATTATTGATCTCTGATTGCTATCTCAGTCTATGATTTTGTTCAATTTGGTTATTCTATCTCTATTCCTGTCTACCAAGCTGACACTATAATGGTATGCTAGTAATACTAAGGCTGCATCTTGGGAAAAAAGCAAACATACAAAAATATCAATGAACTGTACTGGGTATGGTTGAGAGGGAGTTAATATTCCCCATAGCAGCCTTCATAGCGTTGTGTTTTGTATTGGTAGCTAGAAAGGTGTTGAAAACGCACCAGTGTTTTGGCTATTGCTGAGCAGTGCTTGCACAGCATCACGGCTGTCTCTCCAACATTCCCCCCTGCTAACCAGCAGGCTGGGGGTGGGCAAGATCTTGGGAGGGGATGCAGCCAGGACACCTGATCCAAACTGATCAAAGGGATATTCTGTACCATTTGACATCTGCTTAGCAATAAAAGCTAGGAAAAGGAGGAGGAAGAGGTGCCATTTGTTATCTATGTTTGTCTTCCAGAGCAACCTCTACATGAGCTAAAGCCCTGCTTCCCAGGAAGTGGCTGGACAACTCCTGTTGATGAGAATTAGAGAATATTTTTTTTTCTTTCTTTGCTTCCACACACAGCCTTCACTTCTGCTTTATTAAACAGACTTTACCTTGACCCATGTGGGTCTTTTCAATTTTACTTTCTCCCCCCACTCCATCCTGCTGAGGAGGGCAGATATCAGTATCCGGCTGATAGAGGGTCTTGGTGAGCACCTGGCATCCAGTCAAGGTCAACCCACCTCAGTCCTTTTTGACACCCAACATGGGGCACAAGAGAAGGGCAGTTTTGTATTAAGCGTGCTATAGCTAGAGTAGTCATTAAATGGCAAGCTTCTGTGTGTTGGGTCATGGAGTTTGTTGGCTGCATTGCTTATCTCTTTATTTCGCTGAGCTTGGGAACATGTTGGTACAAATAGCGGCTGTGAGCTTTGCCCTGTTCTTGGCAGCCTTCCTGTTCTGGTGGAGTTGTGAAGAGAATGAGGGAACACATCTCCTTCTTCCTACCTGGGTTTGATGTGGGTGGGTTTATTATGCAGGCTCATGAGGTCCTTGTTTGCCCTTATGTGATCTGTTTAATACTACTAATTAACATTGTTAACATATTATGGGTTTTGTGGAATCTGGTTTAAGAGAAGACAACTTTTGGGTGAGGCAATATTGAAATGTGCCCTGAGGTGGCTGGTCTCTAGGAGACAGGGTGTGTGGAAGGATTTGGTCAGGTTATTACCTTCCATAGCCTGGGATTCTACACCTGAACATGCAAGTAACTGTGGCAAACTGACATGCTGCTGCATAGAATGGTGCCTTGCCTAACCCAATGAAAACCAGCAGTTTCTATCACTGTACTAGAGCTCCACTGTATTGGAGCTCTGTGCTCAATGAACCACTGAGCTTAGTCTCAGAGGACTGTAGTTAAGACAGGGACCCAAACCACCTCTGAAAATACTTTGACTGAGACCAAGGTGTAAATTACATGTGAGGACATGATAGTAGAGATAGGACCCAAACTACATCGAGGACACCATGGTTCAGATAGGGACACAAACAACAATACCAACTGAAAAAACCCTGAAAACCAATCTTTTGGTTTTCAATGGTATAAATTACCAAAGTATAATGAGTAGTTGGGATTTTGGAAACTCAGAAATGCCTCATTACCTAAAACTTTATGTCAGACAGGTAAATTAACAGTGATGTGTCTAAAACATACACAAAAATATTAATAATTTACATCATCTGTACTATATTACCGCTAACCTTCAGATTACTCACAGTGACTGTAGTGACGCATAGTAATAATTTCTAAATACTGCCAGAGGCTTGTTGCTGAAGTTGATAATGTTGTAACAGGACCATCAGGTATGCTTTCCCTAGTCATGTTTGTAGACTGATTGAACACTGGTAATTCCTGGGACAAAGGTGGAAAAAGCCATGACAGAAATTCTGTGAATATTCTGGTCTGCTGTGTTTACGTGGGCCTTTAGCACTGCCCAATGAAGTGAAAAGCATGGTCGGTCCAAGGTGCATGAAGGCCAGATCTGTATGACATTTTTTCTTTGAAGTCATCACATTAATAACTGTCCTTGTCTTCTGTGAAAGAGTCAGTGTCCTTGTCACAATGCATACATGTGTCTCAGATATTTTTTGGAACATTTCCACTGTGCTTATGAAGGGTAATAAATACTGAGACATAAGTAGCACTTTTAATATGCTCTCTTATTTACAGGTTATTTTTTTTCCCCAAATCTCTTAACTGTCTAAAAAGGCGGCAAGAGTTTCTACTGCAGTAAGAAAACCACCAGCTGTATCCTTGTTATCTGTCTTGACTGATGGCAACATATTCATCCCTTTCCTGTCGGCTAGGAATCTTCTTTTTTGTATTTGACTTGAGCTGTCCTCTGAGAGCCACTTTTGCAGTATTCTGAAAGTTTCATTTGTTATTTCTCAGGTGCTGTGCTGCTGAGGCTATATTGTCTCTAGAAGACCTTGAAATGTTAATTCTAACTCTGGTTGCATCAACGTATTCTTGCTTGCTGAGACCTCTTGTTTCCTGAGCTGACAGAAGGCTGTTTGCATAATATACAGGTTGCTGAAAATTCAGCAACCACAATGTCACATTACTGTAAATCTAGTCATTTGCTGGGCTCCCATTTTCAAAGTCAGAACCTTGGCTACAGTTGAATTGCTTTTAACTCAGTGTGCACAGTTCCTGAGTTACTCCCTGAACTTGAGAAGGTTACATCACCAAACTGCATAGCCCCACTTACGAAAAGAACTGAGAGTAAGATGCAAGGTAAGCAACCATAAAAATAAACCCACAAAATGTGTGAGTTGAAACACAACACTGAAAAGGCACTGTGAGGTTTCTTGGTGTACAGTTTATGGTATCTTTTTATGTTGATGCTACAATGTGACAAAGGCAATACAAAACTTGCAAAGTATTAAGATGTATTCTGTCTGTTTGTCATTTTGTCCCCGATATGGGTTACTTTAGAATAGAATTTTTCTGTAGAATTTTGTCTCACTGCTTGTGACCATCAGCGTGGGAAAAGCTCTAATATACTTTGTAAAACAGAATCAACACTTGTATGTAAAAAAGGTAGATAACCATCAAACAGGTGGTTAGGTGACCTCATGTTTGAAAAAAAGTTTTTTCCCTTTTGTTTCTGTCTGAATGTAGGAAGGAAGACCTAAAGGAATAAACACGCAAAAAATGTGATTTCCCCCTCTCCCCCCCATTTTTCTTTTTGTGTTTGGGATTTCTTTTCTGCGGAAAACAATAATTCCAGTCATTAAGCTTAAGTGTGTATTTTAAATATTTTATTTCCATTTTGAATACACTTCATTTTTAACAAGAATGAAAATGAAAACCTGGTATGGGTTTTATCTATTTATTTTTAAATGATCCATTTCATTCTGAAAATACTTAAAAGCTTTCCATTTCTTTTAATTAAAAAAATTGCTTAGGTGACAAGTTCCCACACAAAGTTTCCCTTCAACAAGCTGACTTCTTCTAATAAAACTACAAAGTGAATACTGACCAGTTCTGCTAATCATCATGGTAATTAATGCTTGTTTATGGAAATAAAGCTAGTGGCAGAGTGAGGCTGCCTAGCAAAAGTGTCAGTGTCATTTTTAATTCTGTTTCTGAAAATTCCAGTTAGACTGGATGGTTCACCCTCTGCAGATTTTTCAGGATGATGGAATATGGACAGAGTAGCACAAGAATGATGGATCCATGGGCACCTTAAATGCTCTAGCATAAGTGGTGTTTTGCACCAGGAGGTGCTGGTTCATTACAATCCAGGAGGAAAGGCACTCAGACTCTGTGAAGTACTATTTAAAATACTAGAGCTAACACTATAAAGGAGAACACATATAATCTTAGGTCTTTTCTGGAGGATGTCTGGGTCAGACACACTGACTGAACCACAGTGGGTGAATGCAATCTGCAGTCACAGACTCAACAGCAACATCTCTTTAACAGCAAGTCTGGTAAATTTTATGAGATACCTATTTTAACCAACCATACATTTTTCTCACTGCAGGTTTCTTGCATATGTAGTATGTCACGATTTCCAGTGTAGTACTACCATCCAAAACCAGCCTATAAATGGTACTACAGAAACAGTAATGTTGCAGAACAGAAGTATTAAAAACCACTTTAAAAAGTTCAAAAGTCCTTAGGAAGAAGAGAGGGAAAAGAAATCGAACTTTAATTACACTGGACTGCTCACTCCAACTTAAAAAAAAAAATATCCTGTTTTAACAGGTTACTCAGTAACGTCTGAAAAGAATACCGTTATTTTTTTTTTGTTTCATTTCTCCATTTAAATATTCAATCTATGCTACTTTACCTGTCTCTGAAACTATTGTGAGGACTAGAGAGTCCATTTTTTTAAATAGTTCAAAATACTTCAGAAATACAAAATGTTATTAATACAAGTCTATTCTCACACATGTGTATAGTACCATTAGAATAGAAGAACATAGATTTTTTTTTTTGTTTTGCAATGCAACAAAGTGAATCACCCTGTTACATGAAAAGCTTTCCAGAAAGCTCATTTCTAAGGTAACTTTTAAAAAACCATCAGTGAAATCTC
>KZ505947.1:444422-493063 GCA_002844005.1 Limosa lapponica baueri | reverse complement strand
CTTCAGAAATACAAAATGTTATTAATACAAGTCTATTCTCACACATGTGTATAGTACCATTAGAATAGAAGAACATAGATTTTTTTTTTTGTTTTAAAACTACAACAAAGAATAAGTATTTGTGCAATACACATTTCCTAATCAAATGGAACATTTAGTCACTTGCAATGCAACAAAGTGAATCACCCTGTTACATGAAAAGCTTTCCAGAAAGCTCATTTCTAAGGTAACTTTTAAAAAACCATCAGTGAAATCTCTCATTTATGGCCAAAATTTAGTGAAAAAATGCCTGCTAACTTGGAGATCTGTCCACATTAGAAACCACAAATATTTAGTAGGGATTGGAAGAAAAGTGCCATTTCCAGCTGACTGCAGCAACCTGCTAAGAATTAGAAGTATAGCTAGTGAACCTACAAAGTAAAATGCTCAGGAAACATAAGCAGTTAATGAACATTCTACACAGGCTAACATACATAGTTGCCTTACTAAAGTTTTAAGTAACTATAAATATCTTTTTATTTGATCAACAAAATGTGCTTATTTCTGTAATACATTGGTATCTGTGAAAATTAACCTTTCAAAGGAGTATTTTTCCCTGTGTTTTCTTTCAAAAATGAGCTAAAAATTAAGACTAAACATGAAGCCAAGTAAGACATGAGAATTGTCAGATACTTTTTAAATGCAAAACATTTAATGTTGACAATTTTTTTTTTCCTGTAACATTCTAACCAGGAGAGACACAAGAAAGAGCTTTAGCCAACTGATGGCTGAAAGATAGCTTTGCACAGAGATATTAAAAATTCAAGGACATACACTTTAGCAAGTTCTCCCAAATCACAATCTGCAAATCACAGTCTGGAGCTAACATTTCCAGAGCGCACAGCACATTTTATGAGACCCCATTTAGTATTGGGTCACTAAATCCTTATAAATGAACTCAGATGCATTTTTAATAAACTTTCAAATAATGTACATAATCTGACTATTTGAATAAGAATTTTGCTTATGAGCTTATTATCTTATTTAAGAAGATCAGTTTTGAAATTATTCAGATTTAATAAGTAAATCTTATACCAGAAATGTCCTGCTAGATCATATTAAGAATTTGATCCCTGCTAAGTTTTATACCTTTATAATCCCTCTTTTTTAATTCTAATTGTTTTGCTAGGAACTGAGGAGTTTACCGGATCAAAATAAATGTCCCATAGAGATCAAAGTAACAGAGCAAAAGTTTAAGTCAGTTTAAGAGGTATAAAGCTAAAGGGTGGGTCTAAACCAGCCACATTTTGCCACATGAAGAAGGATGATTATGACAGTAGGAAGTGATGCTTGCTATATCCTTTTCAAGATACCATATATAAGAAAGAAATACTTTTTCATGGTGCTTGTTATTAATCTTTTCATATCTCTTCATGCAATACTGTTCAAATAGGCCGTTCTGGAGGATACTTGATCTTATCCTCAAAAGGAATATATATGTTTGGTTTACCCAGCTGAAAAAAGTAATATACTTATGTATACATATACTTGATGATTTCAACATATCTTTGCAAACTGAGCTGCTGAAATAGCTTCCACGCAAAACAAGGTACGTCAGTTAGCCTTCTCAGAGAAGGGAAAACAAGGAGATATTCTCTGGCTCATTGTAGTTGAATTCACCATTTCAGACCAGTCGCAACAGTACTGTGTTTTCATAATTTGGCATGCCTTCAACACTTTTAACCAACTTTGTTACCACAGGCTCAACCAGAAAAGTATATGTACTGAAAGCAGTTTTAAGTGATCACAAAGATGTGGTGAGATTTCTTGAATTATCCAACATAATCGCAATGTTACCTTTGCTGCAGTGAAATCAAAAGCTTTCCTTCTTTAATATGAGGAAGTGACAAGAGCAGGCAAACTCCAACTAGACTGAAAGCACAGGAGACAAAGTGACACACCAGCTCACTATTTTACAGGAAATATGGTCCCATTTTGGCAGGGGGGAGGAGGGAGGAAGATTGGGGAATTCAGTAAACAACAGTAACTTAGCAACCATGTTAATTTACAGGTAAGCATTTTTTTTTTTTCCCCACATGGCTATTGTCAGAAGTTCCTGTAATCTCATGCAGACGTGATATTGATCTGTTGCTGATGTTCACTGAGCAGCCAAAGGGGAAGCACATTACCAGCTACAAACTCCATCAATCATAACCTCCTTAATAGCAGCACTTAAATGATCTCTCTTGGTATTAACTTATATTGTATCTCTGGCTAGAATCCAAGATATAATAGAAAAGGGACCTATTGAAGAAGTAGTTCTGTGGCCACTGTGATCATTTAAATAAAAAGATTCCTGCTTTCTTTAGTGCTTTGTCTACACTAATTAGTCTGTATTAAGCTCATTAGCCTGATTTAATCCAATTAGTTCTACTGGAACAGAAAGAGAAAGAATGCCTTAATTTACTTAAAAATATCAAAGAAACTTAATGTGATAACAGAATACTATATGGCTTTAATGCAGGAATAAGAAATCCAGTTTGTTAAGGACTTAGATTATAAGTCAGAATGGACTCTGGGACTTGAGACATTTTGTGCATTATTTATTACACTAAGGATTTCCCCATAATGGTGTATTTTTACCTTGTAGGATAACATGTTTTAGCACAATGGGCCAAATTATAGCTTGATGTGTACATCTTGATGTGGTTGTGTATAGAACCTCTTTGAAGAAGATGTTTGCCTATATACCAGAGAACAAACACACTTTTTCTGTTTAAAGACTTATCTTTTAGACTATGTCAGTCATTACATCTCACTCAATAGATGAATGTGACATGATTAAAATATGACATTACAACTGTTAGAGTATTCCATATGAATCTTATGAAGCCAGTATCTTGGCATCTCCAAAGAAAATTCTTCAGTCCATTAGAATAAAAACAGAACAGGCAGCTAATTCCTTTAGCTGTTATTTTAAAATCAATTGTGTAGGCTTTAAGATTCAAGTTTAACAAATAGCTAAAATATATATTGTAGCCCATTTTCCCTTCATTACACATTATTTTTTTTCTGAATCACATTTCTCTGTTGAAGAGTTTGGAACATCTGATGTTGTGTAAACCTCAAAAGCAATTGACAAGAATAACACTCTCAGTGTCAAAACAATGTACTATGAGATGTTGGACTGCACAGTACTGAATTATAATACCACAATGCATACTGAACTTCTTTTTAAATCTCACAAAGGAAAATACTCTTTTTTAGTAGATCTCAATTATGAGAAAATCCAGTCACTGTACTTAGTTTTAAAATGTGTACTATAAAATAATATTTACTGTGTCTTCATTTCAAAAAATGTTTATCATTTTAAACCTGGAATTACCCATCTTAATCTAAGATGTAAATAGAGCTAGACTAGTGGTCCCTCAATTAAGCTTAATGAAGCTCACTCCATTCAGCCCTAATTTACCTTTAGTTATACAAAAATTTTACCTCTATTATAATTTTACTTCTTTCCTTAATTCAGTAACAAGAATGAAAGTGAAATAGCTGTAGTTTTAAGCATGGGAAAAGCACGTAACTTTTCAGGAAACACAGACATAAATGGATAGGACTTATTTTCAGCATTTTGTTCTTTTAAATTCTTAAGAGCCTTCCAAACGTCTGAATTGTGTTATGCGTTAGAGCTGAAAGCAATAATATATATATGTAGCACACTCTTTCTCCTTGATAATATTTTTTTCTTGTTTTGATACTGTATTTCTTCTTAAATGAATCAGTCATATCCAGTGTGTGGAGTGAGTATGAAACTACAATTTACCCTAGACCCCAAAGAAGTAGAAGATTACACTTAGTCATTGCCCCTCAGTAATCTGCTCACAATCTCAGCCTAACTCTGGGAAACATAAACTACAAGAAGAAACCAAGTTATGTATAATCACACCTGTGGGACTTCAGTGGCACTATTCCAAATTATAGCACATGCCTTCTTTATATTTTAACAACACGTTTGTCTCCAGTTAGCAACTTATGAACATGAAAGTATACAAGATCATTAGTATTGATATTAGCTTCACTAGTAATTTCTCTTAATTTTCCCTTTATAATATGTTGCCTGTGCAATTATTATTTTATTTTTAATACAGATTTTAAAATGTTCAAAAAACGAAACATAATTTTGTAAAATTCTGAACAAACCTCTTTATGCCAAATGAAAGAGTGAACATAACAAAATTAATCATGAAATACAACTGTTTAGGACCTAATTCAAATAATTATTTGTAAAATGAGTGATTCTACCTGATTCGGTGTTCTTTGGATCAAACCTGAAAAGAATTTGTTATCTTTGTTATTTGACACTGGTTTGTACAGTCATATTTTTCAATGTGGTAAAATGAAACAGTAATATATACATACATTTTAGTATATATAGAAAAAATACACATGATTGCATAGTCTCTGACCCCAAATTATACCTAATAATTAATTAATTAATTAATTTTTCTTTCAGGCTATATTATTTTAATTAGTAAGTGAGAGAAACATATTTTAATACCAAGATTCATACTATACATTTCTCTGTTCAGTTCATTTGCAGACTGGCACAAAACATGTGGATACAGAAGATGACACTGTTCAAGGTTTCTGGGAGCCTCTGGTTAAAATTCTGCCATGATATTAAAGGGAATATTAATATGGTTTACCTCCTCCTAATGGGGTTCACTTTACTCCTGTGTAGTCTTGATATTCTTTTGCAAGAATGATTAAAAAAAGAAGTAAATCTGAATTAGGATTACAGTAAATGAATCCACATAATAAATGGCTGCATGCAATGGAAGTTAGTACTCGGCCCACAGTTAATAAATTCTGAACCCAGAATAGCATATGCATGAGGGACAGAGACAGAGAGAAGTCTGCAGAAAATAGCTAGACACAGAAACTATGTGGCAAGAGCAGAGGACAAAGTTATGGAGCTTGGATATTCAGAAAACCCTTAGCATTTAGTCAAAGGTTTTTTCCGTCACATATTTATTGCAGTTTGTTCAAACCTTTCTTGAGCAGCAAAAATTGAACTGTGGAGATCCATAAACTTCAGCATTATCTTTTAAACTTTTCCTGTCCATCTTTACTATTTACTCAAGCCTTTTTCTGTTACCTTTTAAGACCCTTGCCCTCATTTCCTCTCTGGAGCACTGCTCTGGGTTCACAGGTAACCGGCTGTGGGCCAAACTCACTATTTCTAAACAGTTTCCACACTGATTTATTCCCTGGCCTGCTGCTTGCTCCTTCTCTTGTTTCCATTCTCATTTCTTTTTATATGTAGTATATTGCTTCCTTGCTGATTCCATTTTTAGGTTCTCACTCTAAACTAATTCTCACTCCAGACACACAGAAAATCTTTCAAAACATCGTTCACTACTATTACTTGTGCACTGTAATTATCCCCTCATTTACATTTATCTTGCATGCTCAGAGTGCAAACTCTTCCAGATGGAGTCCTAGGCACTAATATGTGCTAATACACTACCCAGGCAGTAGCCATCAAATTTTATTTTTTTAATTAAAAAATAAAAAGGAAAGTAAGTTGATTTGGTCATTTTTATCCTAAAAAAATACTGGATATTTATGGCAAATTCCCAAGTCTTAGTAATTTCCACAAAGAAATAGTAGCGTCAACAATATTCTTCATCACACTTAAGGCATCTTTACTGAATCACTGGCATCTTTACACAGCCACGCATCCTGATGGTGCTTTTTTATACAGTTTGAAACAATCTAGAAGACATGAAATCACGTGAAACTAGAGACAGCATTTTTTTAAAACAATTAAAAAATATATAAAATCCGTTACTGGTCAAATGTTACAAAATAACTCAATTTCAGAAGACTGGGGAGGTGTCTGGTAACTGTTATGTGTATTCTCTATTTAAGACATCTTAAGGGTATAAAGTAATAATAGTCAAACCAAGCATTATTTAAATTTATGTTATTCTTCTACCTTTGCTGCTGAACATTTTAAATAATGACTTATAGAGCAGATCTACAGCAGGAAGCTTAATAGGGATGCTGTTTCCATAACAACAAATAGGATTTGAACAAAACCACAATACTCAACAGTTACTGTTCTTCACAGCACATAAAAGCAGTTATTCAAAACTGCAAGCAGCATGACATTGAAAAAAATAAATTAAAGGCAAAGGGTGCTAACAATTCTGTTCTATATTTAGTAAATGTTTAACTCATAAATACTAGAGGCGCAGCTATAAGAACCCAGAAATTTACTGTATTGCGTATGTCAAGCTAAATAATGATCTGAGACAGGAGAGGTTTTTTTTTCTAATGTACAATTAAATGAAAAGACAGTAACAGACAAGCCACAGAAACAAGCCATCTAGTTAGATATAAATTGGCTCACACGATGAATAAATGAAAGGTCTAATTCTGCCTTCAGTGAGAGTCTTTACTTTTAACTTTTTAATTTGCCCTCACGGAACAGGGTGTTCATGTTTTTTTGTATCTTTCTTTTCTATTTTATGATTTTCATCAACTACATTATACTTTTTGTGGTTTGTTTTATTCTGAAAATACCAGGATTTCCTACGTGTTATTTTACCTCTAGGGTACATATTTTTATTTTCTTTCCAAAATTTAAATTTCTGCTCATGTTTTCATATATTAATACTGCATATTGATCAGTGATGATAGGAAATGTTATTAAGACTATTTCTTCACCACAGGCAGTCCTTCTGCTTCTTCGTGTTTTGTTTTTTTGTTTGTTTTTTTTCAGGGAATAAGACTTAAGGTGAATTGGTAAATAAAATTGCACAGACTACAGCTCTGTAGTATAATCTATTTTTTCTGTCTTACATATTATGAAATGCACAGGTCAGACAGAAACTGAATTTAAAAACATAATAAGATCTGACTCATTAGACATTTCCAAAGTAGATTTTGGAAATGCAGCCTACTTGGACGATTCTAATGTCAAACTGATACATCAGAACTAAAGTAGCCATATCCTTAGTGATATTTGAGGGCAGTTTGATATGAAAAAGAGAATACTCAATATCTCTTCAATTAAGAGAAATGTCAGCAGCTAGCGTTGCTTCATTAGAATTTCAAGTGTATATTTTTGGCACTGATTTCACCTGGTTATTAGGGTTAAAATGAAACTGAACATTTTATTCAAGTGATTTGTTCACACACAGTTTGGGGATAAATGCTGGGAAGTTTTCAAAAAGCTCTTAAAAACAAAAAAAGAAATGGAAGCCCTTAGAAAAGGGATTACAATGAAATCCTTATGATTCTAACCATGACTGGTCTAGTCCTACTGGGCTTCTACCTGCTAAGCTACATTTTACAACAAGAAGTGGGACTTCTTGTTGTAAATTGTAAATTGACTTCTGCCTTGTTTTCTGCATTCGCAGTATCACATGCTTCACATAAAGAACTTCTTGATATTCAGGCAGTATATTAGTTATAAATGCACCTGTCAACAGAGTATGGAGGCCTCATAATTGCACAAGAGCAGATAATCAGGAAATGAGAACTATGAAAAGTTGACAAAGTACCATGACCAGATTAATTACATTCCCAGATCCTAAAGGAAATAGCAAGAAGGAATAAAAGGACATCTGATTTTGAAAGGTGGAGTTGTTTTACACAGAGGCAGTGAATTGTATCCACAGGATATGAATGCTGTAAGATATATCACGAGAGCATCTCCATTTAAGAAATGGATCAAGGCATTTACAAGACTTTTGTCAGGGGTATGAATGACCATGAGAAAGGCCTGAAACATTTAGAAGTGTATTATTTAATATAGGTAGCCCAAGATTCAGATGCATATTGTAATTCTCTGATTTTAACAAGGCAGTTTGCAGATTACCACATGGCACAATGGCCACAAAAGCCAAAAGTCTGGCATTAAGAATATTGACAGTGATCAATCTAAATTCAATTTGAAGTAAATGATTGCTCTGTTAATAAGTGGAATGTGATGTGGACTAAACACTGGCAAGACACATTTCTGCCACATATCTTTCATTATGTGAAATTTAAAACAATTGTGAGAATTAATTTGGTATTAAGAAAAGCTTGTGGTTTGACATGCAGAGCCATTTAGAATAGAAAAATAGAGAAAAATAATTAGTAAAGGCTCTTAAAACTACTGAAGATTATTTAGCAGATACAGCAAAGTATGCATAGTATTAGGCAGGAAAAAAAAAGGAAACAGTATCTTAAGTCATAAGACTAAAGCTGAATTAGTAGTAGTTAATTTTAAAAACTAGTAAAATCACATTTAAAGTATTGAACACTGCTTATGAATGAAAATATGCCACTGAGAATTTTGATTAACTACACTTGGCACATAATGTGTGTCCTAAGCAAAAACCAAACAACTAAGTTTAGCCTTAGTTTCTATTCGGGTTTTTTTGTTTGTCCATTTATTTGTTTTATTTCTGGAACAAGAGTAATATTTAAAAACTAAAACAACAAAAAAACCCAACTACCACCCCAAAACCCAAAGCCCAAAGTCACAGATTTGAAATGAATAATTAATTCATGCAGGTTTATTCATTTATGAAAAATAGGAAACATGGCCATAAAATTTGAAGTATCTGAGTAATGTCTCCATCAAAATAAAATGCTTTAATAATCTGCTACTTAAGTTAATGATTCAGCTACGAAGTTCTTAGAACACTTTTTTTTCATACATCTTCCCAAAGGAATACATGTAGCAAATAGGATGCTCTGATAAAGAGCTTGCCAAAACTCAACATGGGAAAAAAAGCCCAACATCTAAAAATATCCCTGAAACCTTAAAAAACTGAAATTGCAGTTTTGCCTGAATTTCTCACCTAAATTTCTAAACAGCATAGAATGGGAATAAGAGTAAGATATTTACTTTTCTATTAGGCATATAATAGTCAAGATTAAAAGACTCAGTGAAATTAATGCAAGATGAACAGCATCATTATAATAGTTCATGAAAGACTTTCACTTGACTTTAATGCAGTCACCTGACATTGTCTGGTCTTTCTCTTAAAGTCAAGAATATATACTAGTTGGAGTCAATGTGGAATTGGATTAGACAGGATTCCTGTTTTCACTTAACAATTTTAAACAGCAAATTTTAACAACTGAAACTGCACCAACTAATTCTGATAAAATAAAAAAAAAAATCTGAACCAAATCTCAACAGATCACATAAAATTACTAACCAAGGTTAGAAAAAAGAGAGAAAAAATATTTTTAACAACATGAATTTACTTAATTAATTGCTAATAAAACATTTATTTCACCCCAATGAAACAAGAACAACCTGAGAAATAAGTTAAATTGTTCAAACGATAAAAAATTAAATCGTAGCACTTTTTGTCATCCACATGTACTTACTACATGCTTTTAATCAAACATAGATTGCTTCAAAAAGAACTTGAAAAATTAACTTACTAAAAAAAATAATTAGATGATTATTGTACCTGAAAAAGACTTTTTAAAAATAGATAGAAGAAAGTGATACTAATAACATGATACTTAAAATTTAGATCTCAGAAATAAAAACCTGAGTTTTCAATGTTCCTGAAGTGGTGACTATTTATTGCATAGTTAAAATATAATCCAAGTTTTGTCTTAGATATGTATGCATAAGTCACAAATGTTTACCAGGTAATGAAACACACTGGGATTGAAGAAACAAAAAGCAACAAAGCAGTTTATTAATTGTTGGGGGCCAGGGATAGGGAGGTGGGGAGGGGCAGAGAAGGGAGAGGTAGGGAAAAAAAACAAACCGTGACAGCAAGCATTCAAACTACTAAAACCTGTAATGGAAATCTTCTCACATACTAAGAGAATATTACAGAGAACTGGAAAGCACGCTGTCTTTGGGGAATGCATTAATCCTGGAATTGTAAAATAACACAAACCAGTGGTCAAAAACATTTAACAGTTGGCAATAGAGGAGAATACTCTAAAAAAAATAAGAATAGAACAATCAAAAGGGAGACAGAATATTTTAAAAAGAGAATCAAAAAAGCACCTGGTAAGATACATACAATTTAAATTATTTACTGGTTTATAATGAGTTTGGAAAACCAAAACAGAACAAAAACCAAACGTATTTTGGCAGGTCCATGATTAAGAAGATAGGGATATTATGATAAACATATCTTAAGGACTGAAAACTGTAATGCCATCCTGCTGCATAACAGAAACTTCAAAACAAAGCTATATTGGTACATTGGCCACTACAACAATAAATGTAGATGACGCATAATGAAAGCATGAGAAGCCCAGAAAACAAAAGTCAAATCAGGAATTTTGCCTACTGATATATCTCATGTAGAATACTGTATCCAATTCCTGTCAGACAGAAAACAAAACAAAACAAAACAAAACCAAGCAAACAAAAAAAAAAAAAAAACCAAAACAAAAAAGCCACAAAAAAAAACCTGAAAGAAAAAAGATCTTCCAAAAAAAAAGAAAAGAAAAGGAGGCTTCAGACCAGACATATCAATTTAAATATAAATATGGACTTTCAAAGAGGAAATGGAGGCAATGAGAATGTTATTTCAAGGCAACTTCTGAAATAGTGGTGAAAAGAGCTGTTGTAATATAATTGCTCAGGGTAACTGTTCTATAATAAAATATCACAGAGAAAAGGACTAACGAGGAAATAAAAATAGGTCTGTAATGCAGAGAATGTACTTGGAAGCAATCTTTAATTTTCATGCTATCCAGGATGCTAACAGAGCTAAATATGTAGAATATATCCTACCGTCCAGTTCTTGTCCCTAATATTTTGGCTAAACAGCTTCACAGTTTATTGTCTAATCTCACAATTTCCCAACCATCATCCATTATCTGCCTATTGCTGAGGTAATGTCTGATTTTAGGAACCAGAAGCAGCAGATGCTGGCAGGTGATTCTCTGCCTCTTTTTGATTTATAGCTTTCACAGAGTTGCTGCTTAGAAGTGACATAAATGCACAACCACCCTTTCATCCTCCTTCAATAGCAGGTGACAGATCATCCTATTACCTAGAATTTAGGGGTTTATACAGTTACAACTTGGGAAGGGTATATTAAAAGATTGAATAAAAAATTGAAAATGGCTCACATTTGGAATACTGACTCAGTAGCTAATCACTAGAGGTACTGTGCATTTTTTAAAATAATACAGAAGTTTTTATTTGTATGTACTTATGCAGTAAAAGACAGACAAAAAAATTCCCCAGTTTTAACTTGGGACATAATATTAATGAAGGAGTCTGACAATCAGGACTGGATCATTTTTTGCAGAGGCAATACTGGGGTTTGTGTTCAGATCCAAATTTGAACTTTATTATGGAGAAAACTGAATCCAGTCATCCAATTTGGCCTCACCTGCTACTGGGACTTTTCCCACTGCTGGAACAAAAAACAAAACAAAACAAAAAACAAACACCAAAAAAAAACCCCAAACAGACAAAATAAACAAACAAACAAAAAAAACCAAACAAAAACCCCCCAAAAATAACAAATAAATCAAACAATTTGTTAATAGTGCAAATATTGCACAGGTGAGAGCTACAAGCATCCATCGAATTGTTTTTTCAATATCTTTTAAGAAACAGCTGACAAGTATTTTCACAACAAGTGTTTGATTCTTCTTTTCAAAAACAATCTTTAAAATAAGTCAGGGGTTTTTTTGTTTACCTTTAAAAAATTATTTTCTAGGGGGAGAGGACATCTATTTCTTTCTAAACGGCCTTAGGTAGCTGGCGTTTTTAACCATCCAGCTCTAGTAGTTCTGATGATTTTCCTTAGGTCTGTTTTATACTAATTTAAGGGAAGGGGAGAAGAAAAAATAATACAATTAAAATGATACAAGCTTCTTATGGTAAAGTCAAATAGGTAACAACTTTGTTACTTATGTACAGGATTTCTTCTTTCCTGAAAAAATAGAATATATTATACCTCTCTTTACCACTTTTGACACAGTCCAAGCAGCTTCCATTTTAATTATTTGAAAACAATCTATGATTTTACAATACCACATTGAATCATTTACAGTTAAGGTCACTAGATTTGCCAGTAGATCTTGCAGCCTGAAGTTTGTCTTCAAACATGACTAGCAAAAAATTACACTAGTTTAGTAGTATGAGGATAAAAATATTGGTATTTTTTAATTTTCTTGTCCGTAATTTGGCAGGCAGACTTGTCTACTTCACAAAGTCAAAATGAAAAGAAAGCCTCTCTTTCTGCTCAGACTCAAATCTGAAAGGATGTTTCTAAAGGGTATATTGGGCAAGACTTTCAAAGGTGGAAGAAGAGAAAGGTTCTGAAAATCCATCTAGATAATCCATGGTTTATTCCTAGCTTATATTGCAATATGCATCTATAAATAACTGATTGAGCTAGCTGCAGTAAAACAGAGAAAGCTTTATACGTTGGCTAATTCACACTGTGTCTTCAAATGAAAACTAAAAATGTGAGTGTCCTCTAACTTGTTGCAATAGGGATTGTGAAAGTTCAGCTTTCAGATATTACTGCTAAATTGAAAGTATAGCTTAAATGTATTTTCCAGTCTGTGACAAAATTTTTTAGCTTTAGGAATAATGGTTTCTGAGCTCTTCCCTGGGGCTACTCCAAAGAAAACAAGGTTAAAATTTTGGAATGCATTAGATATCTGAAAATAAATACATAGTGCTTTTGTTACAGCTGTAAAATAAATTTGGGCTGAGTTGGGACCCAAGTTTAGATTCCTCCCATTATGTAAATGATTCCACCCTGCTTCTAAGTACCAGACTTTTAGGGCAAACTTTTAAAAAATTTGTTGACCGACTGCTGTAAATACTACATTTTTTCTCAGCAGTTTTGTGAGGAGTCATCAAACCATCTTCAGACATGAATGTGACACGACTATAATAATGTAAAATGCCATACAGCCTCCTCTGCTGGCTGGCTGGGTAGGTCCTGCTCTGCCCTGCCTGCCCCAGCCGAGCCCCCACCTCCGTGAGGTCTCAAACACCTCACCCTACCTCCACCTTTGCTGGTGGTTAAAACTCTATCTAGGAACACCCTTTTATTTGTGCTGTTGATGTCAAAACCTGATGCACAGAGCAAGTCTGGGTCTGATTCAGATGAAAATAAAAGTTGGAGATGCACTCCTGAGCAGCACTCCTTTGGATCTATTTTATTTGTTCTGGCTTTAGATTAAATAATCACAATGAGCAAAGAAATTTTTTTGAGTAGCAATTGAGGTCATTTGACTGTAGACTTTATGAAACTACCAGAGCAATTTGTTTAGTCAGTCGTATCAATCTCTGAAAGGACTGAGACAAGAGAAGCAAAATTAATCAAGCTTAAGCCTTATTATGCATATTTCTCTCTCTAATAGTTTCCAAAGGTCTTCTGGTGTACCACAAGAATATTAAATATATGTTATAAAATAAATAAGTAAAGGAGGTAATTCTGGGGAGGTGGATGAGAATTAACGCACAGTTTTATATATAAAGATTGGAAATGAATAGGAATATTTTTGTCTCTAGTTGGAGTTTCCCAGAGATGCACATCAATAAAATCAGCAATTACACACTTCTCTTTATGGGCACTGATATCCTCTTTAATATTTCATCACTATGTCTCCAAATAAGTGCACTCCTTACATTTCATACTCTTCATGTGGTTATTTGGTTTTTATTTCAATTTACTGCCTAATAACAACGTCTTAATCCCTTAGGTCATTCTCTTCTTTGTTTTCACCTTATCTTCAGTTCAAGTCCTCTCATTTTCAGTTTTCTGTCCAAAGGAGCTTACTGGTAACAATCTTCCCTTTACTGATCCTTGTTCATCATCCAGAACTATACTTAGCCAAATAATTTCTTAAGGTGCCTAGAACAATCTGGACACTCTTCAACATACAATCTGAATCAATGTTGTTTCTGATTTCACTCCATTTTTCATGGTCCTTTTACCCTAACTATCCTTCTGAGACGTGTATAAAAAGGGTGCTCCCTCTACAGTGAGGATTTGCCTGTCATGCTGCATAGAAAGGTACCACCCATGCAGCTGTATGTCATAGTTTCACAATCGCTCTTATGACACTGGAAAAAAACTGATATCAAATAATGTGCAGATAACAGTCTTTGATTTATAACCACCTTAATGTTTTCTGTCCGTCAGTTTCAGGGTTATTTTTCTGATGTGCTGGACAAAAAAAAAACCCCAGGAATAGTGCTTTTGAAAACTGCTCATTTAACACAGGAGTAGTACTTAGCGGTTTAGAGCTTAGCCACAGAAGTGACTAATTCAGTAGATCCATTTAATTCTTCACCTGTGATTTCCTTTTTTTGTCTTTTTTTTTTTTTGACTGGCACAGACATATTTTGATTCTAATACACCTTAAAGCTGATGATAATGAACTTCATCCCTGATTAACAGCCTAATAGTTACTCTCTCTTTTTTTTTCCTCATTTCAAAGGCAAAACCTTGTTTTAATTACTGATGTCTTTCAAACTTACCATTCCCTTGAAAATTTAGATAGTTTGAGAAATGTAATGTTTGTTTCCCTTATTGTCACATTTCTTCACAAAAGTAATATGGATAAATCTCAGATGAGAATTTGAATTTTGGACATTTCATACAAACTTCATACAAAAGATATTCTGAGACTCTTCCCTGAATCAAAATTTCCATGTTTCTGGAAGATGTACTTCTTTGGGGCATTTGGTAGACTTGTTTTGTTTTGATTTGTGTTTGGTTTATTTTGAGGTTTTGTCTTTTTGTTTTGTCTTGTTTTGAATGATCTTTTTTTCAGGACAATACTATAGTACTTCTCCTCACGTGCAAAATATCTTTTCTTTGGAAGACAAAGCTCGTTACCTCCATGCCTTCCTATCAGAATCTTAAAGTCCAGTCTTTGCCAGTTTTGTCCTGTCAATTTTTTAACTTCAAATTAATAAGAATAGATCAACCTACAGGAAACAGAATAAATACCTTGGTCTTTCCTATTTCATAGTCCTCTTACTCTAAGAATAACAGTGTTGTCAAAGAGACAGATTAGAGGTTTCAGTGATCACTCTAACTTCAGATTTGACTTATGAAGGGTAAGTAAATAAGAGGCATCAGTAGTATGTATTGAAGATGATAGTGAGAACACCATTAAAACATCTTCTAAGTGGTTATTTGCCGTAGCAAGATGTAAGCTGTTGCACTCTGAAAACACATAAAAATTTACCACCTCTTCAAGCATCCAATAATTTTTAAAACTACTTGTAAATGAAACCTTTATATATAGTGAGGTTGCTGCAGGACAAATCATTCCTGTTTATAAAGGATCAGACCATATAACCCTATAATACCATTTTATAATATCTGGCTTGGGAAGAAGAAGAGAGAATATGTCTAAAACCTTCACCTTCTCTTTGCTACTTCCAAGGCCTTTCCAGCTGTCTTTCAGACAAGACTACCTTACTCCTGCTATTTCCTTAAAACATGCAGGAACAAAATTGACAATGAAAAGTTCATAGAGGTCCTTAGGACATCTGTACGGATCAATATTTTTGTTCTTACAGTCTCCTGTAGTGAATAAACTTATAGTCAAAGATTTGATCATGAAGAATATGACCTCATAACAGTGGTTTCTGCTAACGGAATACGGATTAACATGTGGTCTCATTGCTGTAATGCTTCCAGCTGTTTCTTCTTGAATGGACTGAAATTTTACTCCTCCTCCAGTGCAGCTCTGGCTGTAACAGTCTAAGAAGCTCCAAAATTTGTAATGTTCTAAGGCATTCTATAGTCAGTAAGTGCCAGATATTAATTACTGTTATTTATTGCTAAAATATGATAATGAATTCAATAGGAATTGATAGAAAATAAATAGTTAACTTTCTTTGCGACGAAGAGTTAGTGCTTCTCCTTTGAATACTGTTTCAAAGCACATTCACAATGCAAGGAAATGCTGACATAACCCCTCTCTAGCAAATCCATGGTAAATGTTCTTTACCAAATTAACATTGAATTCCAAGAGCTGAGGAGGTTTGATCAATTTCAGCCACTTACTTTTAAGGTTGAGTTAATTATTTTAGGGAGCTGATATTAATTAAATTCTTTGGACTTGGTTTTTAGAACAAAATTTGGGACTATAGTAGCTTGTAAATGATTCTGTTGAATTTCATTATGAAAAAGATCCACTACTTCCTAATTGACTGAGTATTACCAAAACAACCTAAGAGAATTAGATTTTGTTAAAGTATTCCCAGATGTTTTCACTGGTTACTGCTCTGTTTTCAATAGAAAATCAGTCATTTCAAACTGCTCATAGGTGAGAAACAAATGAGAATGAAGAATTCTCATTGTCTACTGAGATAGATTCCTGAAACATAAAACTGGAAATTATTGGAATATTTTTTAATAAATGACATTGATTATCCCAGGGAAGTTTGCACAGCTGTCTGTGACAATTTGAGATAAGCTTGTTGTTATTTGAAAAACCAAAAGGCCAGAATGAATCTGAGAAACTTTTGAGTCAACCCCTAGCAGACATCACATGGGAAACTTTTTCTTTCAGTTTTAAAGAATCTTAGAGAAAAACAGGGTTATTTCAAGGAGGAAGCTGGAAGGCTTAAAGGAAACTTTCAGAACTCAGATAACACAGCTGATGAAGGCAGAGTAACTAGTTGAGGTGATTAAATGGGACTCTGCAACTGAGGAGTAATACAGAGAATCTATCTGGTATTTGCAGGAGGTGATTTATATTTTCACACCTGCCGTGTGGAACATGAGGAGGCCTATCCAAAGGTACTGCATCATGCTGAGAAACAATATATTTTTAGTTAGCTCCAAGGGGATCATCTTATAACATCAATGTGGATAAACAGCCTTTAGTGGCTAAAGAACATCCTAACATTCTGCACATCCTTTTATAGCAACCAGTTAGGGATGCTGGATGCAAATATGGTCCTGTCATAAGTAGAAATCTGTTGGAAATTGAAACAAATCTAATATGATTTCTTTTATGGACAGCTGCAGAAAGTTTTGTTTTCCCTCTTTTTTTTTTTTTTTTTTTTCACTCCTATGCATTGAAAATTGTTTGATAAGGGGTATTAGGGAAGACTCAGACAATGACAGAATTCTTACCTAGGTTCCAATGGCAGAATTCTGGTCGTATGCCTTAAGGTTATTATATTAATTTAAAAGTATGATAGATATAGCTGACACAATAGGTATTCAGTATGAAGAGTTTATATTTTGGGCCTATTATGGTTTAAGAAATTATGTTCTCTTTACTTGTTTGGACAGCTAGTGTTTTGCATGCAGATAATTAAATCTTCTATATACAATATATAGCTAATGAGTTCAAAACAAGCTTGAATTAATGCCAAGATAGCTAATGTGTTTGGGGAGCCCAATGATACACCTGCAAAAGGATCTTTGACAGCTCTGTGTTCTGATGAATTATCAGTGACTTTCTTACGGTAGTTTGAAGCACATAGCAGAACTTAAGAATTAAGTTATATCTGTAAAAAGCCAAGGTCAAAAATGGTTGTTATTATTATTCTTCTACCTAATTTACTTCTGTGAACATTATATTCCAAACAACAACAGTAAATACTGCCAAATAAGTGTTACATTTCACTGTTTGTGAATGGCAAATCTGGCTTATCAAGAGCAAGATCCTAGATCTATGGTGGAACTAAGAATGTTTTGAATAAAGTAACATGAAGAAACTGAAGAAGTTTGGTTCTGAAATAATGATGCTTTTAGTTAAGATAAAGGATTCTTAGGCAGATACTCAAATCACCTCACTGTAAAAAAAAAAAGAAAACAACAAACCAAACCCAACACATGAACACAATGTAATATTCTAAAATACTATTGATGTTTTCATGTGTAAAGAAGCTCCATTTATTCAGATGATAAAATATTTTACATAGCTGCTTCAGTTTGCTTTTAGTTGCAGGTCTCAGAAATACGGACTATGGTGACAAAATGGTAAAGTTTCTCTGTTTCTAATCTGCAAATACTGAGTCTGAGCCTTTTTTTGCAGGAGTGCTGAAAGCTGGTCACTGCCTGCCTTGCTGCAAGTGTATCCATCTGGGCTAAGAACTCTAAGACATCTGGATGTGGTACTAACTGCGCAGGCATGACATGTATTGCTGTCTACAAGAAAGTGCGCACACTTACTTGAATTTTGCTAACCAGGTTTTGAAACTAAAGTTTTCTGCACATAAAAGAGAGAATATCAACCTATAAAGAGTAGATATTGTTGGGCAGTTGAAGTCTTATGATACTTAATGTCAGATAACCAAAATCCAGTGAGACATCTTTCTTGTTAATGAAAATGCTGAACGTGTCAACTACGTACAATGAATCCTACAGGGGTGGATTGAGGAACGTGATGTACATAAATGAAGATTCATTAACTCTGTATGTATACTAGTTATTGGGTTACTGTAAAGTTATATTGGAGTGTTTGGGCACTTACTCTTGCATGATCTATTTAGCTTACTGGTAAGGTTGTTAGAAAATTAACAAGTGAATCCATACAATAGATCCAGATAAAACATCTGGTAAAGTGGGACAACACCCAAGCTAATAGCTGTGACAAAGCTAATTTCAGGCTTTGCATAAAGTTACCCAGCTGTTTTGCCAAGGTTGAAAACTCACATAGCAAAAGAATTCTAATAGTTAGGAAGCGATAATATTAAAAAAAAAAAAAGCAGTATTCAGTACTTTACATGAATTTTAATAAGGAGAAATAGTAAACCTTCAAATAAATTATACTGTAGGTAAACTGGTGCTTGTTGATTTCTGAAGCTTTATTGCTTCTTTTAGAAATAAAAATATTTTGTTTAAGGATATTATCTGATCTCCCTTTCCACAAGTCACAGTTCATGACAGGAAACCTGTCAGTAGCCAGTGAGGTTTGATGAGTTATTATGGTTGGAAGCAGCTGACATTTAGTGAAAGATGTGATTCCATGTAGAAGTGAGTAAGAAAAGGATCTTATATGTGGAGAATATAGAAGAGTCCTAAAAGACTCTAAAGTGTTTTCCTTAGATCAGGTTGTAGGCTACAACTGCAGCCCTAATGTTCGCAATTCCCTCTGCTGTCCTCCTTGCTTTGCCAGAGTACAGATATTTCAACCTGAGCACTGATCTGAACAATTAGTGCACAAGGACTGTGGTTCTCACTATGGTTGTGCAGTCTAGACATAGTTTCACACATCAAAGTGAGCAAAAGACAAAAGGTCCCTCTATCTTCTACAGAACAATTATCCAACTCAGCATGTTTTTCTCTGGAAATGAAAACATTTTCTCTGATCTAGAGCTTTTCTGTAATATGAATTTTAAACATAACATAAATTCATAATTTAACTTAGATTTAGTACTTGCAGATGAGAGTTTCTAGAAATAAAGCCTGTTAATCTATACATTTTCTGTGTGAGTTTTAGCTTGTCATTCCTTCTATTTTCTTTTCTAGCTAATCCACTGTTCATTTAAACATACAAATACAAAACTGCCTTTTAGCGTAGGAACCAGTTTACCAGACATGTATCATGTTACTTACAATATTATTTATTTTGAGTTAGGCACTAGAGGAGTTAGTGTCTTATTCTCAGAAGCAAATACTGCACGCAGCTGTGTAGCTCTTTAGCCTGTCATTGTATATATATTCAGACCACTGTATTGCTTAAAAACTAGCTTGAGCTGTTAATAAGGAACTAAATATTCTGATATCCTATCTTCTCATGACAAAGCCTGTAATGAGAACTGGGAACAGCACAGCTTGAGTCCATTCCTGTGACAATTACAGGGGGAGTAGGAAATGTCAGGAACAAAAACTTACTGCTTCAGGTTTGTAATCATGACTGATGGAGGTCAGGTGCTGCAATTAAATGTGTCCTCACCATCACAGAAATGCATTTCAAACCAAATTTGAGACCTAACCCCAAAGCAGAAGGAAGCTGAATAAGCTTCAGAAAAACGATTACAGGCAACATAGTTAACATCACAGTTCTTAATTCACAGAGAGAGCCGTTGTAATCAAATCAAGATATTGTTACTTACTTGTATGTACTTCTGACCAGAGGTGAAGGCCAACAGTACGGTAAACAAAGAAAATAAGGTAGATGAAAAAGCCATAGAGTGAAATACATTTTCTGGATTAAAAACACAGAGTTTCTTCACTTTGTGAAATCTATTCACAATCAGACACTTAGCTAATCCTTCTGCCTAAAACACATATGTGAATTTTTAGGGCAACTAAAGTGAAATTGGTTTAATTTCCTGGTTTTCTAATAACTTTCATTGTTTTTCTTACTAGACTTAAGTTCCTGAAATCAGAGTTGTCTTAGTTCTTTTCCATATTAATAGATGAAGATTTTTAACATTACTATGAATCATTTCTTCCTAACTGCTAAAGTGATGACAGGTCAGAAACAAGAATGATTTTTAAAACTACTGTTATTTTTTTCTACTTACGACTTCAAAAAATTCATGGATAATCCTCTTTATTCACTCTCACTCCTTCTCTACAAAGTAAAAGGAAACTTCCTTGGTAGAGTACCAGCAATGTTCCAAAGTTTCAAAGTGTAATAGTGAAATAGGGCTGTTAAACTATTTATCACAAAGACTAATAGGCAGAGGTGCTAGAGATACCATGATACCTTGGAAAACTAGAGATTTCTTAAGCATTGCTGCAAAGGTGTTAGAGACCAGTGACGTGTCAGTGTAAAAAAAAATCAAACATAGATGTCTTGATTAAAGCATGATTATAATTTATTGACAGAAAAAGAACTATTCATTCAAATTTCAACCGCAGTGCTCTGAAAAGCTCTCTGAAGGTAAGAGGGGCCTATATACAAAGTTAAATAAAGGGAGTGGCTTTATGCATGATCCCTTCATTATGAGTAGCTTCAAAGCTGCCGCTTCTTCAGTTGCTAACACAACTCTTTTAGGGGTCTTTTGTCTGGGGTCTGTTAAAAGCAAGCCATGAAGAAATCCCCATGTGATTTATTGCAGCAGGAGGAGGGAAGAGTTGCTTAAATCGTAATTGTTTATGCAACAGTGTAGGTGATGCTCTGAAATCCACCATGGTGAGCTGCCTAACGTACTTGTAACTATGAAGTGTCTACCTTGTCTCCATTGCTCTGCCTGATCCTTGTGATAATTTGGAATATAGGTATTGAGACAAATGCCATGACAGCTTCACAAAAGGTCTTAGTTTAGGACAATTGCTTCTATTTAAGCTGACAGAGAGCTCTTGCCCTGCAGCTTAACCAAGATGATGGTAAATGCTCTTTTTTTCTTTTTTTTTTTTTTTAATTAACTTCTCTAAATAAACTTAATCTTTCCCTACCCGATTTTTTTATACTAGTGGCAAATTGATGACTAGTTGTATCTGATTTTGTTGAAATCATATATTTTTGGCACTTGTTTTCTACAGTCTTCCAATACCTAGCATGTAATGCTCAAACTAACAACATAAAGATGATGAATCAGTTGGATTGTTCATGAGTAATTTCATTCTCCCAACTTTAAATGTCCATATTATATCATTGGCATCATTAAGTGTGTGTAGGGACAGTGAGCAATGTAGTGTGCTTGTAGGACCTCAGGAAGCTTAGGCAAGGAATAGGAACTTTAAATTGAGCCTTACAGCTCTTTACACAGTAAACAAAAAACAATTCAGTGGTTTACCAGCAAGATATATTGAGTGTTGAAACCTTCTCACTGTATAGAAAACCACAATACTTTTCTGAATCCAGCTCCTCTCATTCAGCCAGGCAGGAAACACAGTGCCAAAACCCTGGTGGTCCATCAAGCTGCTTCCTAGAGAGCTAGGAAAGACAAAATACAGTGAGAAATGCAAGATGTTCTCCAGAACAGGGGAAACATTGTACACTTGGGAACTTGGTCACATCAATGGAGAAATTATTCATACTCAAAATTAGCGTTCACTTGTGTACAACACAATACAGGTATAAACCTTGTTATTTCAGAAATATGGTATCAGCAGTTGAGAGTAGTAACAGTCCTTACAGATGCACTCAGAAGGAAAAAAATATGCTGATTAATACTGTTATATAGCTCATTTTCAACTTGCACCAAGTAAACAGTAATGTTAAATATAATCAGAAAATGTTTTCATATTTTCAATAGTTATGATTTTCAGTGCTGAACAGTTTTCATCTTCCTCATGATGAAGTGATATATCAAGATGGAGCACAGTGTGAAATCAGAGGCAAGCCAGACTTCTACTTACAATTCCTATACATCTCTAGCCAGGGATTACCTGAGCAGGATGCCAGACTATGGATATCTATAACTCTGATCCATCTTGACAGAGATATTTCAGAATGGGGAGGCAGAGCAGGGCAGTGGAGCACCATCACACTAGCTCCCTAATGCAGAGAAATTATTAATGATTCTATATTAGTGCCAAAACCAGCAGCAGCTACGGCAAAGACTGAGATTTGCATATTTTCTGGTCAACTGTTTTCATTCTCCACTTTTTCATACTGAACGATTCTAGTCAGGTGTTTATTCTCAAACAGAATATAGATGAGACCTGACTGAAAAAATAATTTCTAAATTTTCCATGTTTGTTACAAAAAGCTAATCAGGTGGTATAACTTCATATTATTTCATATTAAATAACAGAACAGGTAGTTGGGTATTATTGTGATGAGTGTGTTATAATGTCTGATTTTTATGAACTGCTTTTTTCCAGCATTGAAAAGAAAACAATGCTTCTGAGAAGTTTAATGCCATTTCACAGGGACAGATTCTGGCTGTGTTCACAAGATTTCATATTTGAGGAATATGAATATATGCATATACAACACCTGAAGTCAGCAGAACATCGCTGGATTCTGGGAATCCAGGAAATTTCTACAGCAGTTATGAGATAAGCAAATAACGCAAATGAATCTTTCATAGCTTATTCTAAAGGCTGATACATACTTGTCCTCGTTTCATGTGGGAAAGTGCAAGTTTTTCTTCTAGTGATTGCTGTAAAAGGAATGTCAATAATGCATATTGGTTTTGTTGTTGCTAAGCGATGGACTGAAGGACTCTTTCAGCCTCCCATAGAAGCTGAGAAGGAGCACAGACAGAACAATGGAATGGCCAAAGGGGTTTTTTTGTACCATAGACATCATGCTCAGTATATACATGGGGGTTGGCCTGGCAGGTTGGAGTCTATGATCACTGCTCCCGGAAGGTATCAATTCAGTGGGTGGTGAGGGTGACTTGTGTCATCATTGACATTATTATTATTATTATTATTAGTGGTGGTGATGGTGTTATTTTTTTTTCTGTTGTTGTTCTATTAAACCATCTTTATCTCAGTCCATGAGGTTTTTTTCTTTCCCTTTCCCCTCCTTTTCTCCCTGCCCTTCTCAGGGGAAGGAGGAGAACTGCACAAGCAGCTGTGTAATCCTAGCTGCTGGCTGGGGTTAAACCACAACAATACTCCAGGTCAATTTATAAAGGTATTAATGAAAAAATACATGGTTTTTTTTAAGGCAAAACACTAAGCAGTACATTGTGAATCAGAATTTGAGAAAGTACTTAAATCTTGTGAAGTTCTTGGGCTTCTTTCTTCTTCTTTAGAAATTTTAAAAGGTTCCTGACCATAAAGTGAATTGTTTAAAAAGCATATTCAAATTCATTTTGGTCAGTATAGAAAAGCAGTAAGACTTTAAAATATAGTAAGTGTAAATGAGAAAAGAGATAAACAGAGAATTATTAAGAGCAATACAACAATATCATTTTGCTGTCAGAGAACAGAAAAGCTGAGAAGTACAAGAAATTAGAGACAGAAGAATATCCTTTGGTTTTTAATCCAAACCAATATGACTGGAAATAAACATTTTAAAAGTACATTGATTTCCATGTGGGCAGAATAAGTAGTGACCAATAATTATGCTAGAACACTCCTAGGTACAACTGACAGAGTTTCTCCCCCTGCAAAACTCTTCCATAAAATAAATAAGAGAGAGTTTGCAGGAAAATCTAGTGTGTATATAAAGCTATATATTATGCTGCATTTACAACTCTGCTATTAACCACTGCAATCTTCTTCATCAGCATGATACATAAATTAATTTAAAAAAAAACCTTGTGTTGTATAGGAAAATAGACAAAAGAAAGGTAGATATTGCTATAGCTTGTTATATATGATTGCTACAGTTTCAAAGGGAACATTATTATTATCTAAATTGGACTGTCTAGTCTTCTAAGACAAAAAAAAAGAAGCACTATAAATTATTGTAGCAACAACTTTGCAGCAGAACCTTAAAAATGAAATATACTTGATCATTTCATACATGACTTGCAGCCCCCCCTATCTGTGGCAGAAAAAGAAAAATAACAGTCAGGAGTGTGTTTTCCTCTTCTAAAGATCCTAAAGAAGTTTTTGTGTTTAGGCAGCCTTGAAAGTTACCTCTTTCCCCTTCCTATACTCTGCAGTCATTTTCTCTTAACTTATTTCATGGCTTTCTCTTCTTTAATGAACTCTATGTTGCAGACTGACAAGACTCTTAGTACTAGATCATGTGGTGACAAAAAATACCTCCCTCTTAATCCTGTTTTTCTTATTGTGTGTCTCTGCTGTGGTATCCTAACTGAACAACTTTTGTTGGTTTTTTTCAGTGATGCTTTTAGAGGCCGACAAGTGTTAAGATGTGAACCTTTCATGCTTGAGTTGAAGACTGTCTTCTAGTTGAAAATAATTTTGGCGTGCCAAAAGGATAGATTTTGCTATTCTAGGCTGTTTGGGGATAGTACTCTGTAAGATTTTGGGCAAAACATAGAGATATTTTTCTCTTACTAAATATAGATTTATAACATAAAGTGGAGCTGTGAGATCTCGGCATGAATACTCAGCAGAAGTATTTCAAAAAACCCACCTTGAATCTGGGCATAGAACAGACATGCCAAGAACAAATTTCTCCACTCCTTCAATATCTGAGCCAGATGAGTGCATTTATTACTTAAAGATACAGATTATTTGGTAAGCCTTTCAGAAATCTGCAAGCATTTGAATCTCCATGTTCTTTAAAGCCACCAAACCTTAGCTTCACTGAAACAGATAAGGCTGAAGACAGGCACTGTCTGCAGGGAGTCAGTGATGAACACTTTATCAGAGTTTAATTACATTTTTCTCTTTGCATGTGAGTATTCAACATGCCTTTCGTAGCACACTGAATTGAAGGACTTAGTTTGCATGAGCTCAAGATACTTTTATAGGGCAATACGTCACCCAGTGGCATGAGGAAATCAGAGAAAAGCATCTGAAACATAGTAATATAAGGAGGATATTTTCAACAAGTAATTAAATATTTGATATATGGATTTCCACTGTTATTCTTCAGGTTGTGATACTGACACCAGAGCTAACCTCACTTCTCAGTGTATCTCACATTATTGTTGAAAGTTATGTCAGCAATGCAGGATAATATAAAGCAGAGTAATGCTAAGAACTGTATCTTTTATCACCACTACAGGACTGCATCACAACAAATCAAACAAAGTCAGTATGATCAAGCTCTTATATCTGTGCAGTAAAAAAATTATACCACCACAGGAAGATCTGTGCGCAAAAAATAAATTGTTTTTTGCCTATGGGCAGATATTCTTTTTGGTCTGCTTTTTCCTTAAGAACAGTGACAGACTAGAGCTATATTGGAGCCAGTACAAAGACATATATTTTTCAGATATCCCTTTCTTACACAAACAGTACACTGTTAAGAACCACAGGTGTCTTTACAACATTAAGGTTATGCACAAAATACTTATGAACAAGATCTACTGTAGACTGTTTCTAAAGCTCTAAACTAAGAAAAAACCTTAAAGTCTGGCCAATAGACCACAGTTGCAGGTACTCTAGATACACAGGTCTATATACACCAAACCTTGCCACTGCTGTAGTCTTTCCATTCCTGTCTTATTTATAAACTGAATCTGGGTACTATAGTTCTTTTCTCACAGTCTGGCAGCCTTGCTGAGACAATGTTCAACTAAAGGTGGATGAGTCGGCAGAAAAATTGAAATTGAGGCATTATCTTACAGAGAACTATGCTGAGGATCAGTTAAAGTAAATGGAAAAACTCCCAAAGGGCTTAGGCTGTATTCAATTAAAGCTTAATTATAACTAAATGAGAAACCCCAAAGAGGTGCCAGTTCACTAAGGAACTAAGGAGTGAACGAATATGTCTGGTGATGAAGTCTCTCTTTATTAGTGCTATGGTCTGTTTCTAGTGCAGTGGTTCTCAGCAAGCTGTGGTGAGTCTGCTTCTCCATCCATTAATAATTTAAATTAATTATTCCTTAGAAATAATAAAATTCTG
The DNA here is from genome assembly GCA_002844005.1 of Limosa lapponica baueri. Classification (NCBI taxonomy): domain Eukaryota; kingdom Metazoa; phylum Chordata; class Aves; order Charadriiformes; family Scolopacidae; genus Limosa; species Limosa lapponica. The sequence goes on along the minus strand of KZ505947.1, from coordinate 466,735 downwards.
ATATCTCACAGGGCACTGTCATAAAATATTACACCTTGTCTTGGCTTTTAAAGTACATATATCAAATGAAGCTAGTGGAACCAGGAGTGAAATCAGGCTGAACACAAATGAAAGTATCTTTGCATGGCAGAAGGCACACTGCCAAATAATTCTTGCTAAAGGATGCTATGAACAAAGTTTCCAGGAAAGCCTAGGCAAGCTCAAGCAACAGAAATCCCGTGCAGGTTACTAAGGACAGAGAAGTCATGTGAGCCTCATATATCCTCTGAGATGAAAGCAGCTATAGATTGGGAGAGTACTAGAGGGTGGGGAGAGTACCAGCTCGTGCTTGCTTTTTGCCGCTACTATGTGGTTATGGACCTTGCAACCCTTTGCTTCTGTATGCAAAGTAAAGAATAAATTATGACGATTTTTCACCTAAGTGGAACTACCAGGCAGATACTTTGGAAATATCAATAACAACTATGTTTAAGGATGAGAAATTGTGAGTACTAAACAAAAAATGTTAAATCTTCACAGATGAAAGCTTTTTTCAAAATACCTTGTAATTTAAAGATGGAATATCAAGTCTGGGCTCCTATATTAAAATGAGATTCAATAGAAGTAGAATCTACTATGATTAAGACTATCATATAACTTGGAACTTGTGTAAAATAGTAAGAATTTAGATGGTACTGCTACAACTTAGGGGAAGAAATACATTTGAGAAGCTCTGAATCAGACTAATAGCAGTGTTATCTAATGATTTACAACAGTGTAGGGAAGCAATGACGGCAATGTCAGTTACTATGATGACAGCTTCCCATGCAAACTTCATATGAACTAGAGACTTGCAACCTTATTGATATTCTTCTTTCTGTTACTATTTTTGACAATGCTTTGTTTCTGATGTTGTTTAATGCAGAGAGTTAGGTGTCTTTGTGGCATTATTTATAAAGTTAAATCAACAGACAAAGATAAATTCCCTAATGTTTGTTTATTTCCTAAATACTTGTACTCGATTACTAGTTATTTTTTCCTTAAGATGGCCTATAAAGTTGACACTGGTCTTCCAGTTTTTTTGCTGTAGAAATAAATTAAAAAAAATTTAAAGCCTAAATATAATCTTTAAATTAAGCTAGATGTCAACTCCGTAGGAAGAATAACATATTTATAGAGGAATGAAGAAGCAAGAGAGGGAAATAAGCTTTGAGCAGAGAAATAGAAAAAGATCAAACTTTAGCTTTCTAAAACAGAGTTTAATTTTAAACTTTTATCTGATCATTGTTATTTTTTTTTATGTCTGTTTGGATACTGACACATGCTGAGACCTTTACAGAAATAAAAAAAAAAAAAAAAGACAATATTCCAGAAGAATGCTGCTTCAGCATTACAAAAAAAGGTAGCATACAAGTAACACTACACCTACTTCAAATAATATGAAAAGGAACTTTGACTAGACAGGCACTGAAAACTGGTGAAAGATAAAGCTCAACGTGGTATTCAGGTAATTTCCAAATAAATTTCATTTTAAAACAGCTAAAAAGACCGAAACTGTTAACAGGAAAAGACTAATGTCATAAGTCAAAAAAAAAAAAAAAAAACAAAAACTGTCTGGTTTTTCTCTCTGACTTTGTGATTCATGCTTTTTTAGTCTGTTACAAGAACCTTTGTTTGCTACAACACAGATTCCACTCTCCCACGTGCTTGCAGTTCTGTAGTTCAGACCTGTTGCAATAGCCACTAGGTTCAGTTGTTTGCACTGTGATCTCTTTGGTATCTATAGGCGTGCCAGTTAAGTGCAAATGCCTGTGTCTAACTAGATATGCAGATTTAATAATTTTTTTATTAATTTCACTGCATTTTTAATAATGGTCTCCATTTCATTTGACCCTTAATTTTATGGGTATTTTCATTCATGTTTAATAATTTTTGCATTATTTTATAATAAGTGCGTACCAATGAATATAAGTTCTGTATATGTATTGCTATAGGTAAGTAGCTTTCTTACGGTAGCATCTAATTTTGATACCTTTTTTATTGGCCTGCAGTGACTTTGGTAAAATATTGAAAGTTTTCTAATTAGTTTAGCAAGAGCTTAATTTCCTCCTCAAACTGTTTAACTGTTAAAACTTTTATAAAATTACATGATGTTGCTATCAAGCTACAAATCAGTACTGAAATAATTGAAGCAACTAAAAACTAAAATTTGAAAATAAAATTTAATCTTAGCATGATGGAAAATATTTCTGAGTTGAAGCTTCCAAAATCATCCATCTTTCTGTCTGTCTGTCTGTCTCTCTATATTTTTGCATTGGGAGTTCCATTAAATCCATATGACTTTATGAAGGAAAATCACTGTTACCCAAATGCATTTTTTTTTTAATAACTTGAGCTTGTTTTTATTCATTTTGAATTGGCTTAAAAAACTAATAAAGATAAGATCTTCTTCATATTAGATAGAACTACACTTTCCACTATACTAACAGTAACTTCCAAAGAGTTTCAGTTCAGCAGAGCTAATTCTCTCAATCCTCCCATTTTGGGATATTATTTATTTGCAGCACTTTTCCCAGCAGAAATAGTATCTGACCTGAGATAATCTTCATTTTTATATAATATATTATGGCTTTGAAAAAAAATTGAAATAAAAATTTGAAATTATTTTTTTCTCATTTTTTAATTTATCTCCTAGTTTACAAGTACCTCAGCTGTTACGTCCTACTTCCCAATGAGTTTACACTTCCAAACCTAGTCATGTAGCAATACGAAAGTGGACATAAGCTAAAAGCATACATTTGTTATTAATGGTCTTACTCTTTCCTGACCTTGAAATGTATTCATGTTGTTTGATGTGCACAGGGTCTTTAACCTCTTAATTACCTGAGAATAATGTTCCCATTCTTTCTGTAGGTAAATGAATTTGAAATTATTAACTTGTCAGAAGATCAACTGGCACAGTAAACATTTTCTGTTATTTACACTGGGTAAGATGGCTTTTTAATTAAAACGACAGTTATGGTGCTACTCATTAGAAAGCGAAGTGAAATACATTCACCTCTGAGGTTTTCTTGTGATGTTGACAGTTTAATAACTATTTGTTGCTAAATGTTTTCTAATACTCTGACATTTCTGAGCAGCTTTATTATTTTAAGGCACTCATTCTGTCACTGCTATGTAAGGATGCCATAAAGAATTATTCTGTCTATTTGTATTTATTATGGCAAAGTGCTAATATGTGGATTAGGTTTAAATTGTGTAAAAGGAGGATGGGGGAAGGAAAGATTTATGTTTACTTATCCACTTTGTTATTTAGAAACATTTTTGTAGCACTCAGCTCTATAGAGTCTAAGTGCCAAAGGTATAATTTTTTTATACGTATAATGTTCATGTACACTTAAAGTAAGAAAGTGGTTTTACAGCTTTTTAAAAAGAGTTTCCAAAAAAAAGGAGAAGCAACAAAAGAGAAGCAAATTACATATATATTGCTTTCAGCTCACTATAAAAATGGCAAGGCTTTATGGCTGCTGTTTCCAGGGGACTTTTGTCATTTTTGTAATTTGTAGTCATGATCATCCTCATTACAATAATAAAAATGAAGGAAATTATTTCTGCTGAATTCATTTTTTCCTATAGAAATTAATATATGCTACTCCTTTATTACTGCCTTTTTACTTACCGTTCCTGTTCCCTACACTGGTCGTTTCAGCATGGACAGCACACGAGAAAAAATGCTTAAGGCTTAAGGTTTTAAAGACTAAACTAGTCACTTAATTGTTTGTCTTTAATGTACAATAATCTTGAAAAAAATTAGTTTGTACACATTTATGATGATGAATAAACTATTCCACTCCTCCATTTATAAAAAAAATATAATTGTTTTTGGAGAATTGGTTAATAAAGTATTGTGTATCTAGTCTAAACTTGCCATAAACTGAGCTTTCCCTTTGCGTGCTAGGAAACAGTGGATCCATTAAGATTAGTTCATGTGACCACTGAAATTTTTCAGTCTAAAATACTTTTTTATGGTTCTTTTTAAGGGCTTTCAGCTGTGTCTTTCAATCTTGGAAGTGTTTGCAAAAAAACCCAAGAAATGCAGTGAATTATTAAATAATTCTGTTTTGTTACTATACAGGTGCTTACTCTGTTCAGAGCTGTTACAAGGAAATCTGATTGAAATCAGTTGAAATTCATTCATACGTGTAAACAGAATTTGCCCTACTAAATTTTCCAAGTAGCTCAATCACTGTATGGCCTTTTTTTCTCATTGTTTGTCCTTCTTTTGTAGTCTTATGCCAGCTCAAGTAAAGCAGAAATAAGCAGTGGCAGTGACCTTAAATGAGATGTGTGTCACTAATGCAAGGTTTCACTGTGCAACATTTGTCAGGAAAGAAAAAGAGTCTAGATGACGGGATGCCATCCAGAGGAACCTTGACAGATGAAGAGAAGGCCCATGTGAACCTTATGAAGTTCAACAAGGCCAAGTGCAAGGTCCTGCACCTGGGTCACAACAATCCCCAGTATGAGTACAGACTGGAGGATGAACTGATTGAGAGAAGCCCTGTGGAGAAGAACTTGGGGATACCGCTTGATGCAAAATTGGACATGAGCCAGCAATGTACACTCACAGCCCAGAAAGCCAACTGTATCCCAGTCTGCATCAAAAGAAGCATGGCCAGCAGGTCAAGGGAGGTGATTTTCCCGGTCTGTTCTGCTTTCATTATTCTCCACCAGGAGTAACACGACCAGCTCTGGGGTCCCCAGCACAAGAAGGAGATGGAGCTGTTTGAGTTGGTCCAGAGGAAAGCCACGAAGAAGATCAGAGGGCTGGAGCACCTCTGCTTGGAAGATAGGATGAGAGAGTTGGGATTGTTCAGCCTGCAGAAGAGAAGGCTCCAGGGAGACCTCATTGTGGTCCTACAAGGTATAAAGGGGTCTTATAAGAAAGATGACTTTTTACCAATGCCTGTAGTGACAGAAAAAGGGGCAATTGTTTCAACTAAAAAAAGGGTCAGTTTAGATTGGATATTAAGAAGAAAATTTTTTATGATAAGGATGGTGAGACACTGGAACAGGTCACCCAGAGAAGTTGCGGATGCCTCATCACTGGCAGTGTTCAAAGTCAGACTGGATGGGCCTTGGAGCAACCTGATCTAGTGAAATATAGTCCTGTCCATGGCCAGGAGATGAGACTAGATGACCTTTGAGGTCCCCTCCAAATCGAATCATTCTATGATTCTATGTCTCTATGAAAAACATCTATTTTTATCAAATTTTAAGAAACCGGGAATTGGTAGGTAGCAACACTGCAGGTCTTTAGGTTACCAGGGCTTTTAAACTTACAGAATCAAATGAAAGAAGTTTTCACTTGTAGTTGTGTGGTAGTCTGTGAATTGACCTGATAATGTCACTCTCACTTTTAATGGACAAATGTCCACTTCAAAAGCATGATATAGCAGACAGCTTTCATAAGCGTCAGCCCCATTAAAAATATCAAAGACTGAGTGGGTGTGAAAGTGATCTAAAAGTTAGTTCCTCTAACCCGTGATTTATACTTATTGCTAGAGTAATTCCATGCTCCATCGACAAATCAATATCCTCAGTCCCTTATTCTATCTATCTGACAACTTTCATGATAATTTTATCTTCCTCTTTTGGAAAAAATGAAATAATTTTGTTCTCCACGAAGCTTTACAAATTCCTACTGTTAGGCACATACAAGAGGCAATAGCTGTATCATGAAAAAAAAATAAAAACCCAAACGTACAAAATAAGTCCACTATCCACTCACAAAGTTGCATGCAAGCTTTCTTACAGTTTTATCTGCAGTTATCTATTTGTTTGTCTGTTTTCTAATTCTATATAATACAGATTTAAAATAAAAATTTCTCTAAAACAGTCCTATCCAGCTTCACAAAGTTAATATTCCTCCTTCCTTATTTTTAGATTGGAGTAGGAAGTGGTTTTATGTTCTCCCTCTTCCATATGAATTTTGAAGATTGAATACTGGGCCTATGAATGTCACATGACCACATCTCTACTGTTTTACAATAGGTATACATCTGAACTTCTGTGAATTTTCCCATCCCCTTGCAGCTGCTGTCTGAAATTTAATCTCCAAATGGCTGATGCAGCTCCTTCCCTCTTCTTTGTCATCAGCAAATAGCCCTGCTTTTGTTTTAAAGCTGAAAAATGTAAGGCAATTTGTGTGATGTGTTGAGATATTCAGTCATGGGAGAAATTTCAAAGGTTGAAAAAGTTCTATTTCTGTCTGTAGGTATAAAATGCAGTATATTGACTCAAAATCAAATGTATCTATGTCTTCAGTAGCACAATATTCAGAAAACCATATCTTATCAGACTCGGCACAGCTGAGAACTAGGCAGTTACAATTCCTGTTCTCTCTCTCCACCCTTTTCTCCCTTGTTAATCTCTTTTCCAATTCAGATTCCAATCCCAGGAAGAAAGCAGAAGTTACATACTTGCCAGTTACAAAGCCGTGAATGTCATGAGGAACTCTGTTTTTATTATTTCATCCTTTCTTGGTATGCAGCATGGTTGAATGTATGCTGAGAGACATTACTTAATAAAAAGAAGTATTTTTCCTCCACAAAATAAAATTAGGAGAATAAAAGTAATTACGTCTCCCAAGCAAGATGATTCTCTGGTTTGTTTTTGATTAAAGGTGCTGAGGTCTTGACTGTAAATCTACTGCTCCAATGATGGAGTATAACAAAATGATGCTGTTTGCATGTTGTAACTTTCTATAGCACTCAACATCTGAATGTAATGACTTAGCTCTACAAGACAAACCTACGCATTCTAACAGACAACCTTAAAGTGTCTGAAGTCTAGAAGAAACAACACTGGGCAAAAATAGGCTGAGACTGCAAACAGGGAAGAGACATAGAGATGTTATTTTCAGGAAATGAGAGAACTAAAGAAAACCAACATTGCTAATGGATTTAAATCAAACACACGCTGCAGTTTACATCTGAGATTGTAGTCCCAATACTTTTTGAAATATCTAAATCTTATCTCCAATTTTGCAAAGATATTAAAGCGAATGCATCTGTCACTTGGTGTCATTTAAAAGCTGTGAATAATCCTTAAGAATACTTCCTGCTTCTGTATCAAAGAAAGAAAGGGAATGATCAAATTTCCAGCTTTTGCCAGAATTGTCCTCTCCAATATGATTAACAACAGTATTCTGGGAGGAAAATAGAAAATTTTAACAGGTATAAAATAATGAATATCAAAGAATCCATCCATTTAAAACCCAAGGAAACTTTAAAACCCCGAGGTCAAAGCACAGATTAGTAGGGAAGAATAGTGATTGCATATAACATAAGTGAAGCAAACAAACAGGAAACAGATTTTTGCTTTCATTTTAGTACTGAAATACAACATTTAATTTTCCATCTAACTTTCTGTATATTTATTTATTTAATAAATAGCATCTTTCACAGAGAAGTAATAAAAAGCTCCATAGATGTATTAATATGCAGACCATAATCAAATCATATAAATCCATGTTTCTAGGCTATATATCAGCATACCATCATCAATAAATGTCATAGAGTATATATAGAAAGGGGAAGAGAGGGCAAATTCTTCAGAGATTTGTTAAGCAGGTAAACCTGAGAGATTTGAGGAACAGACTATGAAAAGCAAATCTAAAGAGGATAGAGTTTTGCAAATGTATGTATACAGGCACAAACTCTTCTGCAAGTTCTCTGTCTGGCTTTACATCATGAAACACGGAGTTGTTTTAGACAGGTGAGGATAACAAACACAAATACATTTTATGAATGCTGCTTGAATGTTGAATGCTTGCTTGCACTTTTTGGTGTTTTATTTGATCTGAAATCTTGATTATAGTCTCAAGTACTGAACAAATGATGATGCACAGCTATACTTATTTTATAAGACTCATATTTGTAGTAAGATCATTTTAAGCTTTCAGGTCTCCACACTGCATGTTTAAGATGATAATATTAACATATTCACTTAATATGTTAAGTGACCATATGTTCTGATTTGAGGGGCAAAAGTACAGAATCATTCTATAAATATTCTGAAAATGTTTTATATTTAAGCTTAAGTAATTTGGAAGAAATGTTACCTGAGATGAACGACCTGTGCCTTGATCCCAAAGCATTCTCTTCCAGTTGTGGATTTAGCACTGAGTGACTATTACCCGACTTTAAAATATGAACTGCAAAGCAATTTTTTAAAGGACAAAATAAGATTGTAAAACCATTACCAGAATACTACTGAAATGTTGACTCCCTGCTTGGGTTGTTCAAAATTTTAATTGATCTGAAAATATTGATTATACCCTCAAGTCCTAAACAAATGGCAGAACAGGTTACTGATATTTTCTTAAATTCAACCATTGACAGTAGAATTATCAAAAGATTACTTTTTGCTAGCAAGGGCTCATGGCCTGTTGGTCTGAAATATGCTGGCTACACTGCAGCACACTTGAAGCCACAACATCCTTCCCTCTATATTGGAGATGTAGGGATTTGATGGGTTAACCCTTCAGTGGATGAGGAATTGGCTAGATGTTCACATCCAGAGAGTAGTGGTCAACGGCTTAATGTCCAGATGGAGATCAGTGACAAGTGATGTCCCTCAGGGGACCATATTGGGACCAGTACGGTTTAATATCTTCATCATAGACAGTGGGATGGAGTGAACCTTCAGCAAGTTTGCAGCTGACACCAAGCTAAGTGGTGCACCTGACACACCTGAGGGACGGGATGCCATTCAGAGGCACCTGGACAAACTCCAGAACCTCATGAGGTTCAGCAAGGCCAAGGGGATGGTTCTGCACCTGGGATGGGCAAGCTGCATTATCAGTACAGGCTGGGGGATGAAGGGATTGAGAGCAGCCCTGCTGACAAGGACTTGGGTGTGGTGGTTGATGAAAAGTTGGACATGAGCTGATAATGTGCCTATTCTGCTCTTGTGAGACCCCACCGGAAGTACTGTATCCAGCTCTGGAGCCCTCAGCAAAGGAAAGACATAAACATGTTGGAGCAGGTCCAGAACAGGATCACAAAAATGATCAGAGGGCTGGAACACCTCTCCTATGAAGAAAGGCTAAGAGAGTCGGGGTTATTCAGCCCAGAGAAGAGAAGGCTCAGAGGAGACCTTACTGTGGCTTTTCAATACTTAAAGGGGCCTACAGAAAAGATGGGGACAAACTTTCTAGCAGGGCCTGTTGTGATAAGACAAGGGGTAATGGTTTTAAATTAAAAAACAGTAGTTTTAGGCTGGATGTAAGGAAGAAGATTTTTTCAATGAGGGTGGTGAAACACCAGACCAGGTTGGCCAGAGAGGTGGTAGATGCGCCATCCCTGGAAACATTCAAGGTCAGGTTGCATGGCGCTGTGAGCAACCTGATCTAGTTGAAGATGTCCCTGCTTGTTGCAGGGAGGGTTGGAGTAGATGACTCTAAAAGGTCCCTTCCAACTCAAACTATTTTATGATTCTATAGTCTAGGTTTTAGAGTTTGGCATGAGACTCATACTGCCTGCTTGAGGTCGCCAGCCCAAGTTTTTCTCTGTAAGGAGCTGCTCATAAAAGAGTCTCTCCTCATCTTTCCTGATGGCCCCCTCTAGATACTGCAAAAAAGTCTCCTTGGAACCTTCCCTTTTCCAGGCTGAACAAGCCCAACTCTCTCAGCCTGGCTTCATAGCGGAGGTGCTCCAGCCCTCTGATCATCTTTGTGGCCCTCCTCTGAACGTACTTCAACAGGTCCGTGTCCTTTTTTTGCTGGGGCCCCCAGAGATGGACACAGTGGGTGGGTACTCCAGAGCAGAGTAGAGGGGCAGAATCACCTACCTCACCCTTCTGGCCATGCTTGTTTTCCTGCAGCCCAGGATTCCTGGGCTGTGAGCACACATTACCAGCTCATGTTGAACTTCTCATTAACCAATATCCCCAAGTCTTTTTCCTCAGGGCTGCTCTCAATCCATTAATCCCCAGCATGTGTTTGTGCTTGGGATTGCCCCGATCCAGGTGCAGGACCCTGCACTTGGCCTGGGGTTTCATGGAATTTGCATGGGTCCACCTCTTAAGACCGTCCTGGTCCCTCGGCATGGCAACATGGCATCCCTTCCCTCCAGCGTGTCAACCATACCACACCGCCTGGTGTCATTGGCAAACTTGCTGAGACTGCACTGCATCTTACTGTCCGTGTCACTGACAAAGATGTTAAACAGCACTGGTCCTAATAGCGAACCCTGAGGAACCCTGCTCATCACTGGTCTCCACTTGGACTTTGAGCTGTTGACCAAAACTCTTTGAGTGCAACAATCCAGCCAATTCCGTATCCACTGAGTGATCCAGCTTTCAAATCCATCTGTCTCCAATTTAGACACAAGAATGTTGGGACAGCATCAAATGCTTTGCACAAGTTGAGGTAGATGATGTCAGTTGTTCTTCCCTCATCCACCAATACCGTAACCCTGTTGAGAAGGCCACCAAATTTGTCAGTACGATTTCCCCTTGGTGAAGCCATGTTGACTGTCACTAATGACCCCCTTATTTTCCATGTTCTTTAGCATGGTTTCCATGCTCCATGATCTTGCCAGGCACAGAGGTGAGGCTGACTGGCCTGTAGTTCCCCGGGTCTTCCATTTTTCCCTTTTTAAAAATGGGGGATTATGTTTCCCCTTGTCCAATCAGCAGGACTCCACTGGACTGCCACAACTTCTCAAATATGTACGGATAGTGGCTTGGCAACTTCATCTACCAGTTGCCTCAGGACCCGCAGATGAATTTTATCAGGTCCCATGGGCTTGTGCACCTTCAGGTTCTTCAGATGGTCTCAAACCTGATCTTCTCCTACCGTGATCAGTTCCTCATTTTCCTGGTCCTTGCCTTTGCCTTCTGCAACTTGGGTGGTGTGGTTAGAGCCCTTGCTGGAGAAGACCAAGGCAAAAAAGTCATTGAGTACCTCAGCCTTCTCCATGTCCCAGATAATCAGGTCTTCTGATTCCTTCCAGAGAGGTCACATATTTTCCCTAGTCTCACTTTTGTCACCAACATACCTGTAGAAGCTTTTCTTGTTGCCTTTGATGTCCCTGGCCAGATCAAATTCCATCAGGGCTTTCACCTTCCTAACCTGATCCCTGGCTGTTCAGACATTTCTCTGTATTCCTCTCAGGCTACCTGTCCTTTCTTCCACCCTCTGTAGGCTTCCTTTTTGAGTTTGAGTTTCTCCCAGAACTTCTTGTTCATCCATGCAGGTCTCCTGGCTTTTTTTGCCTGACTTCCTCTTTGTGGGGATGCATCGCTCCTCACCTTGGAGGAGGGCATCCTTCAATATTAGCCAGCTTTTTTGGTCCCCTCTTCCCTCCAGGCCTTTTTCCCACAGTATTCTACCAAGAATATCCCTGAAAAAGCCAGAGAGTATGAAGGAAGGGAAAATTATTTGCAGCAGTTCTGCACTATAGAACCAAAACTAACAGAGTAAGAAAAAAGAGACTGCCTACTGCATCTGAAACTTTAAAGTGAGGCAAGGGCTCCAGAAGCCAGATTCTGCTCCAAGGATATTTAGGTGTTTTAGGTTTGTTGCTAAAGTTGTTGTGGTGTTTTGTTTTTTATATATTCTGTATGTCAAGCTGGAATAAAACAAAATAGAAAAAAAAAATCCCAACAACTAAAACCCTCACAGCCAAATCCAATGATTATAGGTAAAGTGAAGAATATAACAAAAACTGTACACCTATATAGTTGGTAATGACTGAGATCACTGATGATAGGGTAAAAGAGGCAGAGGAACGCAGGTAGGACTGACCAAGAAATGGAGAGTTTTGAGCACATTAACACCATTAAAACTTCTTAATGCATAGTAACACAGCAACAGTTTCAGCTGATGAAAGAGTAAAACCATGGAAACAAACCAAGGAACAAAAGTAAATTTCCTACAAACACAGACTGCAGAAGCAGCAAGACGGAAAGAATGTAAAACATGTTTCAAAAAGGAATCTAAGAAAATAAGCCTCAATACCCTAACACAATTGTATACGTCTTAAGCATGTATACAATTTCTTTATTATAATACAGAAAAATACTGACACAGGACTAAATGTACTGTGAGAACAGAAGAGATATGAGGGTCACTTTTCTATTCTAGGGGAGAGAAGAAAGAAATATTTTCATAACTGCTTCAATTTTCCTAACTCTTCCCCAGACTTCTTTTCATACCTGTGATAGGATATGACATCCTAAGAGACAGTATAAATATTTGTTTCAAATACAGGGAGAGAAGGAAAACATGGATGAGGATACAGGAAGTATTAATAGAATCTGGTTTTATAACCTAAAAATGTGGTCAAGTGACTTTAGGTTCGTCTGCTAATATATGATTCATAGTTCCTTTTTTGCTATTTAGAATTACGACATCAACATCTCCACAATTTCTGAGAAGCAGTTTATGCATTTAAACTCTAATGTTTATGGGTCAATAAAAATGAAAGGGATTTTAATCAATATTACTTTCACTTTATTTGATTGAATTATTTCAACAGCAGCTTACAATTTTACAACTTAACAGGCCAAGCAATAAAACATGATACAGCAAGTGACACCAAAGCATACTTTTGCTTGTAGGTGCAGGACTGAATGAGTTCCTTCTGCACGCTTTTTCAGTTTTTCCTATCAATAAAATAGTAAATGTAAAAGGAATGACTAATCAAGGCTATTTATAATATTTGAAACATAATTTTAGTATTTTTAAAAATTATATTAGAAAATCTTTTATAATGGCTATCTTATCTAAAGAAATCAACACCAGCCTACTTTAAGGTGCTGTGAGTGCCAGCACTGGTTTCTTACTCTTTACTTCATTCATTTGTACATGTGAGGTTGTTTACTTTGTTCACTCTGCAACTTTGAGAACAGCAAATAATTCCCATAAGTCCAAGAGTCAAGCCATGAAATGTAAATTGGCCAGTCAGATGAAAACACTTTAAATTTGTACAGTTTCATCCATCGCCAACATAGTCAGTACACAATTCTATTATATGTCATACTCCCATAGGCTTCGACGGAGTTATAAGCAGAAAAGTGGCTCTATAAAAATGCCCACATATTAGTGGTTGTAGAAAGCCTTCCCACTCATTCCTGTTCTCTCTACTTCATAACTTACTGTCAGCAAAATATTTTTTAAGTTCCATTCAAGATTCTGTACTTTGGAAATGATGATGACGGGGAAGAGAGGGGTGTGAGGGAAGAAGTGCTTGAGTCTAAGGGGTCATTTTATACTGGAGTGATGGTTAAAAGATTGGAGGGGAGTGGGCTGATTACTACTGAGCCACTTAATTTCATGTTTATTATAAATTGACAGTCTTCATGCAGAGCAATGAGCTACAAAATTACCAAAGCTACACCACAATTAGCTTTTCCTACTGTTGGTCTGCTTGACATTTAAGAAAGTATATTTCCTTTTGCCAGTTTTATTCAAACTCACAAGATTCATACAACACAAAAATTTATCACACAATCTAGTCCTTCACTCTTCCAAGATGAAATTGTTTCCTAGTGTGTATTTACCAATGCACTGTCCCAACAGACATATAGTTTAGTCTCATTTTAAATATCCTGAGGGAAGTTATTCCGTGGCCTAATAGATCTCACTGTCAAGAAGCTTTTATGTGAAATTCAGCTTGAGTTTTGCCTTTCTTAATCTTATCCCATTACTCAAGAGTTGTGCACCCTAAGCAAATGTAAATATTTCTTCTCTTACCCAGCCATTAAACCCCTCCAGGAGTTGTGGGCTGTCATCGTGTTTCTTTATTAGTTATTACTCACACAAACTAGAGAGGTAGCCTCAAAGTCTGACATTTTACCATAGGAGAAGATATTAATAGTACTAGCCAAGGTTCCATTCCAAATGCAGATAGCAACTACTGTTATCCATACTGTTAATAAGTGCTCCGAGTGTATACATCCAGTTTTCATCTCTTACTGTACTTAAAATTCTGCAAAATGCTTTCCTTCAATTTTCCTTTCATATTTTATTATTGCTATATTTTTTCATTCTTTTTTTTTTTACATTATACACTATGAAACACAAGCTAAAAAGCCAAATGGCACAGTCACTTCTTCAAGATATTATAAAATAAAAAGCTGTGACATATAAAACAAGTTAAACTGAAAGACTGTTTACAATTTATGTACAGAAGTCATGTAATATAAAATGACAAAAAACTCCCAGCTTCACCTCTTAACACATTAAGGCCTTCTCAGTTTCATAAGTGAAGTGGAAATTAAACAGTTTGGCAAGAAGAGCCCTATGGTAGGTTAGGAAAGAATTGCCATGTGCTTAGGAATGACTCTAAAACTGGTGACCATGGCCAGTGGTACTGATCTTGCCTTTTGTAGTGCAGACCAGATGTTAAAAGACACATAAAGCAGTTAGGACTGGCTTTGGAGGCAAGGAGGAGATTACTGACTTTGAGGTGATAAAAATGCAGAAGAGACTGGAAAGGGTGACAGGCTCAGGAAATGGAGTCTCATTTTTCTTACACATTGAAAGAATATTTACACTTGGGAGTATCAAAGAAGGGGTATTCACAGTAATCAGATAGAATTTGCTGAGGTCAGATATAAAGGTTTTAGGCTAAAATAAAAATTTGTGTAAGACAAACTCCAATCCAGAAAAAGAATAACCCCACTGAAGATGACAGAGCAATCTTTGAGAAAGTGAACCAGGCTCCATGAAGGCAACTTCCTTAAGTGTTAGCTGACAATACACATGGCAAATAACAGACAAAAATATTTCTCCTTTCTACTAAATAAAGTGGTGAACTGGTTTTACTTAAGTGGTCCAAATCTTTCATTACCTTTCTCTCTGCAATAAGACTTAACAGACTCATATCTAGATCCAGTACACACCTGCTTCCAATATTACTGTTAGGTGCCATCAAAACAACTTCCCCTTCCTATGTGTACTTTTAGATTATTTTCTCTAGAAGTCTTAAAAAACTTCCTTCTTCTGAGCTAAATCTCTTTCATTGCAGGTTTCTAATCATTCTGTAGCATTAGGTTTCCAATGAATACCGGTAAATCCTTCTAATCTAACACAATTTGTGATTGTCATTAAGATGCTGTTTACTGTCTTATTGAGATCATAAATCAAATTGTTTGAGATGACTAAATGCTACAGCATTCCAATAGGCTCGTCTTAAGTTGTGGCTATTTATTAAGGGTGGGTTTTTTTTGTTTACATCTTTTTAGTATGCCCGTACTCTACACCAGTTTCAATTTGATTCACAATAGATGTATGTACTCATCTATTATGGATATGTATGGGTGTGCACTCTTGAGGTTTTCTGTAGGTTTTATGTTTTCCTCCTTTGTTCTTGTGGGGGTTTTTTGGTTTGATTTGGTTTGGTTTTGAAATGGATGTCAGTTTTGGCCACAAAAGCTTCCAGTTCCCTTTGTTCATTGTAAATAGTTACAAGAATGTAAAGTGGCATCTCAGATTAAGAGATATATTTCATTTACTCAATATGGAGCATATTGTGACCAATATATTTGTATCTTTTGCTGTAGGAAGAAAACGTGCATTAGAGCAAAAAGATGTAGATGGGCTTTTAGACCATATGGTGTTGCTGTGCTCATTCCTTTTCTCATTGACTTCCTGCATGTTTCAATCCTCTTTTAATTTATCTGAAAGCAGCACAGGTATCTTTAGCTTAAAACTGAAGGAATACACTTTATGTGAACTCTTTGGCCTAAATTTTAAGAGAAATTGGTTTCTTTTCTCTGCCTATTGTTGATCTTAACTGGCATATACTTCCTACCCAGAATGCTAGTGACACTTTGCAAATCATCATTACCTGTATCCAGACTCACCACTACTTACCTGATGGAAATGAACTAAAAAGAGACAGAGAGATCCTCAGTGCCTTTTCTCTGGAAAATAATACAAAGTTCAAGAGTAAAGTTGAGTGACTTCTCGTAAAACATTCCTCCTTTTCTGCAGTAGAAATTACTACTGCCCACAGCTGGGTTAGGTACTGGATCTTACAGGCAGCTCCTCGTTAAGATTTATTCATTCACAGTTATTCTTTTGCAGCTATACTTAAAACTACCATTCCACAAGGAAATGAAGGAAAAAGAAAATACTCATGACATGTCCAAATTCTCTTTTGTGACTTGATCAGACATCCAAAAATTGAACCTATGGTGATCTCAAAAGATCATGAAACCTGCACAGAGGCACAATGTATCTAGTATTTCTGTGTACCAGCTGCTTTCCAACCGTGTACAACTTTCATCTCCCTTTTAGTTTCTAATTAAAAAATAAGAATTCAAGGGGGGAAGTGCAAAAATTAATACTAAGCTGAGTAACACTGTCCCTATAGTCTCTAGTTGTTCAAATATACATCATCTTAATGGATTGCTATTCAGAATACACAACCTTTCACTGTAAAGTAGAAGCAACTTCTTTAGTGAGACAATATCATATTTCTGTTCAGTCCTTAGTATATATTATGGTGTGGTCTCTGTCTGTGACTGACCTCCAGTTATAGCTTACCCATCAATGAAGAAAACAATTCTGAAATGGAAAGAAACATCCTTTTTGCTCAAAGCAGAGCACATTGTAGGACTGTTTAAACCCTTCCCTGGTCCTGGCACCTTCACAGGCTGCTTCATTGTCATAGAATCTATCTCTAGTCTAAACTACAAAACCTAGTAATACATATTTGCAAATACTTTGATGAGTCATTTAATCTAAGAAACACAAAGCATCTATGCATGAGATCTAAAGTAAATTATTATTTATTGCGTAAGAACTGGATATTCAAGAGTTAGTGACATTGTTAGCAAGGGGAACCTCTGAAAAAAACATAAAAAATGACTCAATTAAATTAATGTGACATTTATAGTACGGATGAAGTATGATTATTTACTTGGATTTTGCCTTTTGTCCACCTGAAGAACACTGAAAATAAGAGATTTTTGCCATGGAACCACCAGTTAAAGGAGAAATTTCACTCCTTCAGTGGATAACCAGAATTACACAGTTAACGTATAGGACCCTTTGCAATCATCTATAATGCCACTCAATAATAGACCACTTCACAAAGCAGTAAGTTAACTGATAGACTGTAGCAGTTTTAAATGAGTCTTTATCAACTGTATTTTAAATCTTCCTTAGTTCAGAGTTTATGGGCTTGGCAGATCACCATTACTATTTTTTTTCTAACTTTCAATATCAGAGTTCAGACATTATTGCCTTAAGAAATAATCATACCTTCTTCATTCTAACCTAGGAGTCTGTCTGCCACCTAATAAGCAGCCAATCAATCTGCACAAAATCAGAAGCTAAAGAAAATGCCTGTGCATTTTTAATAATGGTATAGTAACAGTAATAACAGGTTATAAAAATGCTTTCACTAAGACAGCAATAACATGATCTCTTAGAGTTAGTGCCCACAAAGAGTTCAGTAGGGCATTATAATAAATAATGTTTGGGAAACAACAATTAATAACAAGTGAATACTACAGAAAATATAGAATTAATTTCCTACCCAGTGCTATTATTGACTAAGAACACTAGATAAAATCAAAATGTTTTCTTCACAATTCATATTAATAGATGAGGGGAAAACCTTTCATCTCATTGGGGAAACGCTGCAATAGAATTTAGTAGAATATATTTATTTTGGAGGTAGCTATACTTCTCTTTTCTGACTACAAATACATGTGTAGTTGTATGTATGTTGATATATACTTAATGTAAACTCCATATCTGTTTCTTAATCATAATTAATTCTTTTAATTCTAGCTCTTTCTGTCTTTCCAACTATTAATCATATTTCCGTTTACCCATTATTTCACTAAACACTAAACCTTTTTTCAAAATACTTTCCAGTTTTCCCATAGCTCTACCTTTTACATTCTCCACTTGCATCTTTCACGTTCTGAAGTCTAGCTTTTGCTCCGTACTTTTTTACATGAACTGAAGACACTAACCCTTCAAACTCAAAACAGGCATCCTCTGTCCTCTTTTCATCTATTGGGCTTTCCTTTCATGAAAGATTTCTGCCATTTCCATCTTCTTTCTGTCATAAAGACAGATATTCTCTTGCAGCTATGTCCCATATGCTGGCCCTAACTATGGACTCCTCGGCTACTAACATAATTATAATTTCCTTTGTCCTTTTTCTCCTGTTATCATTTATACATGAACAGAGATAGTCATATTTACACTTTTGGTTTGCCATCACAATACTTAGAACAACGGACAAAGCAACCAGTGTATTGTGATCGCTCCTTCTTCTAAATTGTCAATGGACAATAACGTTTTTCCAATTAACTTCTTTATAAAATAGGCAATTTGGGGTAGATGAGATGCATTACCTTTTAGAATCATCTCAGTCCTCTTATGATTAATAAGCTTGGATAACTAGCTGGCCAAACATCTATAACATGTAGACAGCTAAATTACGTGCAGTGAATTCCCTCTTAATGAATATAATGATGCATCTTAAAAAAAAAATCTCAAATTTTAGTAGAATCATAGAATGGTTTGGTTTAGAAGGGACCTTTAAAGATCATCTAGTTCACTCCCCCTATCATGGGGAGTTTCACTAAAGTTTCATTAAATCAGGTTTCATTAGTAGAATGTGAAAATCTAATATTCCCTTACAGGATACTGCACTTAATATTTTTATAGACCTTTTCTACTGACCCCAGAAGATTTCACTTTCTTGTGTCTAACCTATTCTTGATGCTTAGAAGCTGGCAATGAAAACTAATTATTGTCCAAAAAATACTCAGTCACCCTATGTGTATTGAGTCTTAGGTAATAAGGCAGAAAGCAAAAATTTCCATCATGCAGTTCTAGGAAGCATTCTTACACTCTCCAAAAGGTTGCTGAAACTGAAACTGTTGCCCTGCATAATGATTTCTGCAGTGCAAAGTACCATGCTAGTTAGCCCACACTATATTTGCAGTCATACAGATTTAAACTACAATTATAAATTTAGAAATTGAGAAAAGATATTTCTTTAAAAATCTAAATTTTTGTTTGATCAGCTGTACTATGTCAATATAGTGAAAGACATTTCGTACACAAGCATTGAAAGCTTCAAAAATACATATGTAGAACTTCAGAGTAATATATACCCATAAATTCAATTCAGAACCTAAATTTTTATGTATTGAGGTGAAGATTAATTTCATATTAAGTTTTTCATTTGTGTATAAGAGAACTCATTGTAAGCCGGATCATGGACTTAGACATGAAGTCACATTGCCAGGAACCACAATTAACTTCTCAGCACTCTCATCTGACTCTTACCACCCTACCAAGACCACAAAAACAACGGGATTTTGCTTCAGTCTGTGCCAGCCACTGATGTCGCAGAGACATGTGAGATACTGTGCAATTTCTGTTCTCTCCAGCAGTGAGAGTATAAATATGACTGTAATTTGTCAGACCAGACCAGAAGCCTGACTTTAACTTACCTCTCAAGAGAATGCCTGAGGAAAGGTGAAAAACAGAACAAGCGTATGCATTACTTTCCCCTGGTACTCCTGAACCAAATGCAACTTTTATCTATATGGCAACTGAGTGGATGCATTTTCCATTAATCTCTCCAGTCTCCCCTTAAATTCGTTTAAGCTTTTGGCATCCCCAATCTTCTTTGGCAGGGAGCTCCACAGTTACAGCTCCCATTGCATGAGACAGTACCTTCTAGGATTTATGTATGTTGATGCCGTATACTTCTTCTACTACATGAGACAGTGTGGGTCTCTTAATCTGAAGCCCATGCTGGGCTATAACTGGAATATGGATTTAGATTATTATTAAGGGAACATGGTCATGTTTGAATTTAAAACACATTTTATGTTGTCAGTCATACCAAAATGGAAGAAAGATGCATCTTAAATCTTAAAAAAGTGAAATATCTCACAAAAATTAAATGACCAGATCATACTGAAACATCATGTTTTGAATGCTTCATTTTTGAAAACCGCTTCATTTTTGAAAACCACTTCCTTTTGCTTTTTTTCAGGGTAAAACTAAAGTGCAAAATTTGTATTCCGATGTGTCGTAAACTGTTCAATGTACAAGGCAGCTTAAGGGAAACTATCTCACAAGACTTAATTATTAATTAATTATTCCATTAATCAAATGGAAGTACTGCTACATGAAGACAGGATTCTATTCAAATCAAGGAAATGGGCAAGCAGGCAAGAAAGGAAATATATTAGAATTTTGCTATTAATTTCAATATGAACGAAAGAGAATAATTAAACTACCCATCAGATATATTATTGGTCTTGATCTCTAAAACTGTGTTTAGGAAGTAGAGGCAGCTGACCATTTCACTAAAAATATCATTTTGGTGTATATTCCATGTTCTCTGGTGCCACTAGTGGCTAGAGGGCAGCACACAGAGTATTTTAATTCCAGAACACCTCTCTTGTGAATATAAACATGAAAATGAAGTTCTATACTTATATGAATCTTTTGACATGTCTCAGTAAACTGCTTCAGTATAATTCACCTAGTCAGTAGACCACAGTGCTTACTGTTTTCCTTCAAAGGCTTTACTGTTTACACCAGTTCTGTCCATTCCAAATAAACAATCAGTTTGGATCTAGTTATTTTACTGAAATAAGTAAATCTGCCTCTGAAAATAGCAGAACACAAATAAGATATACCTGTTCATGAGGCCTGCCTTGTTACCTTGATCTGGTTGTGCAGTCCAGGGCAGACTCTTCAGTACTTAAAAAAATAAACTGGAATAGTGTAGAGACACAAGATATGTATGCATAATAATATGCATATATATATACATCCTGCAAAGATAAGCTTAATACTACATATGCATGAATATGCATTCTTATAAAGAATGTGTATACATAAAACAAACCAATATATAAATCAGCAGTTTTTGGATGGTAAGACTGTCAAAATTATATGCAACATATTGTCCACAAAGCAAATGTGATTAATAACATCAAACACAAAATAGATTTCATCAGTTTTTATGCTTGGAACAGATTTCTTTCTACTTTCATATGCAAAACCGAAACAGTGAAATCTTAACCCTAGTCATGTATGTTTAGGCTGTATACTGAATTGTACTGACTGAAAGTTCCTGTCCTTAACTCCTTCCATTGATTTCCCCCATTCCCACTATTCACTCTTGAACTACAGTGATAATGAGGAATGAAAAATTCTATTGTTTCATGCTGAGTTGGTTGATTATTTTGATTACTTCTTATGTGAAATGTGAATGTGTATACTAAAACACTATGGTGTATTTCATATTAAAAATCTATAAATGTGTACATTGTAAACATGTAAAAAATAATTTACTTTAAAAAAAAGGTTCTCTGATTTAAAGCTACTTGGAGCGTTTTTAGTCTTTAAAATTTAAGACACAGGGAGAATTTTTTTTTCCAAACTGAGGTGTGATTTTTCTCTTGCAAAACAGTGAATCAAGAAAATCTCTGCTGATTGTGCCACCAAGGTTATAATCAGTGTGAAATGAGAACAGCATTGTCTAGCCAAAAGAGGGCTTTGGCACACAGTCAG
The DNA here is from genome assembly GCA_002844005.1 of Limosa lapponica baueri. Lineage (NCBI taxonomy): Eukaryota > Metazoa > Chordata > Aves > Charadriiformes > Scolopacidae > Limosa > Limosa lapponica. The sequence continues at coordinate 445,170 of KZ505947.1, read as the reverse complement.
AGAACAGGTTGTGTGAAGCTGGCGGTGTCTTTCTTTCTCTGTCATTAAATAGGCCTTTAGCAAACAGTACTGTCAGTCCTAAACTTTTCCCCTAACTAGTTCACTTAAAAATATTATGTTTTTGTTTTAGAAATGTAGATGGAAAAGCGTGAAGCAGTTATTAAAACAGTTCTTAATTAGAAAATGTTAGGGAATCCAATTTCAAAATAGAAGTTTTAAGCCCAGACATATGCTTCCACCACAGGTGACATCCCAGTGTTTCTAACACACGAGGAAAATTCACTATTTAGCATCTTAAAGGATTCATTTTTCATCTCCAATTAGAACTACAACATGAGGCCCAACCCTGTGCAATGCTAAGGGTGAGGGTTTTGCCTCTGTATTTCGAAGATGCATAGGTGACAAACAAATATGTTTTCAATTAAATGATTTGCATGTTTCAGAAAAGCAGATGTACCAGCCTTTCATATTTGGGATGTAGCCATTTGTGGTTCACCTTTGTCACTATATAATGATACTGGTATTGTTTTAATTGGTCTCCTTGGATTTGTTTCCATTTGTTTCAGTCATCTTTTTCCCACCCCGTTCTTCCAGTATTTTTCTTATATATTTTTTATTAGTTGACTTTTTGTCCCCCAAAGAACTTTATTTCTTTTTTTTTTATAATCTTTAGTTCTTCTTTCTCATAACTGTGTCATTTCTTATACTATCTTTTTTATTATTATTTTTTCTGTATGTGTGTGTGTAA
>KZ505947.1:405874-443674 GCA_002844005.1 Limosa lapponica baueri | reverse complement strand
AAAACAGATACAAATCTTACGATCTATGTGTTGACGTCTTAAGGATGAACTTACAGACTGTGAGAGAACCTGTAATTACTGGAAATTATGAAGCTATAAAATAAAACAAACAAGAAAAAAACAATGTTAAACCTAACAAACTCATGCATCGAAACTTCTTCATTTCTGTAAGGCAATCTCTTATTCCTTCAATCTTCCATAACCCTGAGTGAGTACCATTCGTTTTTCCTGCTACCATATTAATTTCTTATCCTTAAAGCCTGTAAGAATTTAAAATTAATCCAAGACATAGTTCTAAAGTCAGTTAAAAAAAAAAAAAAGTGGTGTGTTATGAAACATTTCAATTTCACTTATCCAAGCCTGTTCAGCTTCCTTTTCTAACACACCTTAAATCTGCCACCATTTACTGCTATCACCACAATATATCCTGTGCCTTCTAAAACATTATCACCACCTGTCAAAGCTGGCATGAAATAGCTTGCAAGGTTTTTATGTTGATTTTAAGGAATTCAAAGCATTGGCCATGTTATTTATTCAGAGCTTATCTGTAGCAAAATATACATTTTTCTGCATATAAGCAGCTCCAGGATGCTTCCTGAGTAGTTTTGAGGACAGGAAGCTGGGATACTACAGTGTCATCAGGATATACTATCCATGTCTATACTATCCTTCACAAAGAACCTTAGTTAACTAAGCCTACTGTGGAGTAAGTTAAATTCAGTCAATTAAGACAGACTGAATCACTGTGATTATTAGCAATGGCACGTCTAATTCAATAAGAGTGTATTTGCCATCTTCTTATTTCTTTGAAATAAAAAATTTGTGATTTACTGGAATTTTGTTTTGCCAGTGACGAATCTGATTGCGTGTCTTCTCCGTCTTTGAATATGGGGAGAAAAGATTATAATTTTGCATTGCCTAAGGTGCCAGCAGTAAACTTCTTCGGTGGGTACATTACTATAATGTATTGCAATTTCATTGCAGTTGCATTGCATTGCAGTTTCTCCGTATTTGACCACTGAAGAGATAATGAGACAATAATTCACTATAGAGCCTGAGAAAGACATAATCACATTACAGAAAATTATCTTCACCACAGATGAACCGCAGAGTTTTCATGTTGAGTAGGCCACTAGAAAAGAAGGTTTGGGCAAGTCCAGAAGTGAATTGTTTTCATCTGAAGTGGTTATTCCTCCATTCCAATGTCACAGTTTTGTTTCTTCTTACTTTACATCTCATGCTAAATTTGCTAGTATCATTTTCAAAGCCAGAACCAAGGTAAGATAATAAAGACGGATTGTTACATTCTACTTTTTACAAGCTATCTCTGTAAGGAATCTTACAATGCTACTGTCTGATACGTAGTTAGCCATCCAAAAAACACATGAGGTCACCAAAAACACTCAAGTTAAAAAATAGTCAAGACAATTAGCAATGTAAAATGATTCACAACAAACATGGCTACTTTGTAATTTTTATTGTTTCCAATTAAATTTCTTCTTTAGCCACAGTTTTCTTTTGCTGCTCCTGCCTTCCACAAATCAGAAAAATGCACTTTCTCTTTATGGTGTCAATAGTTTCACTCGCCTTAGCAAACAGCTGCAGCATCAAGGGATACCAGAAGTTGCTCCCAGTTCTATCCCACCACAATGCACCCACATATTCCGTTGATTTTTATGGCGTAATTTGTGGTGTTCACGTAGTAAGACTTCATTTGTTTCCAACTAGTTGAAGAAAGAGATGGAACCTCACAGCTGATTTTTACTGTGGTAGAGAGAAGTAACTCTATGCTCACAGGACAGGTAGGGGAATTACCTTCTGCCTCTGTTGACTCTCTTCAAACACAAGAGAAAGTGCAGTGCTAACAACAGCTGCCACTACTGCTGATGCATTTGCTGCCACAGTTGCTCTGACCCCTACTACTCCTTCACCTATCTGTATTGCCTGAACTGAAAACCTGTTAAAATCAGTGAAGACTTTGCACATCATCTACCAAAGGCTTTGAAGTATACACTATTTCTGCAGTAACAGCAGCAACATATCTATACTTTCCCCCTCTGGTTTACAGTACTTGACAGAATATTTTGAGTTATTTTCTATCTTGCTAAATATACCAATTTTTTGTCATCCTTATTCTGTTTCATTACAACTGTTTGGTTTTTTTATCCCAGCATTTCTTGTTTCAGGGAAATTTATGCCCTTCTTCATGCTTCCACCTCCAAACAAAATTATATAAGGGCTCAAAGGGAGGAAAAAATTATATAAGGCCAAAAAGGGAGGAAAATGAACAGTCTTGCTAATTAATAATGATCTTCTTCAGTGTTTTTCCAAGTCAGTATTTTTTCAGAGACCTTTGTTTACCTAACACGTCAGACTAATGCTAATCGTTCAGATGCATTTCTGAGCAATCCCTGTTATATCTGCTAGATTTCTTCCACTGTCTTACTGTATCCAAAATCTACCCATGATTCAAAAAATGGTTATTTAAAACACTGGCAGGTCACTTGATGACTACAGAAGAGTAGCTCACAGACTAGCTCATATCCTGCCCATAACAACCATTTCTTATTATGAGCCCTGCATGATCCCACCAATGTTCTCCCATGTTGATCTGGGGTGACCATGGTTCTCGTTCAGTGTTTATTTTTATTAATTCTCTGAAGGACTGCCCACTAGCTAAACTGATGAATTGGGTTATCGCCAGCTGCCCTCAGTCCTGCCCTGAGATAAACACACCATATCTTTATATAACAGTGAAAAGATGTTTTTGTGAAAACTCCCTTTTAAGTATTGCAAAAACTAGTTTTCTGTGTTGTCAAAGAATGAGAAAGCAGCTGTTTTTCTAAAAGTATCCTAAAATAGAAATGCCACCTATCTCTTGTACTTTTTGTACATCCCAAAATTCTGAGTCTCCTTTCCTTCATTGAAGGACATCGTAACGGTTGCAGGAACCTTCACTTCAGATTTGTGGCTCTTTCACATAATAATTTCTCACATTGTAAGTTTATATTCATCATCTATCAAAACCATATGAGGTTTTGCTCCGTTTTGAATGCCAGTGTCAGAGACATCAATCAAAAATGATAGCATCGATCATGCAGCTGTAAAGCAGTTGGATGGCATCTGTTATAATGCCTTACAATGCTACAGTGATGTACCAGAATTTTGATGAATAAGGATGCTGGTTTGCTCAATAGCAATTAATCATGACATGTCTTAATGCATCATGTTTTTAAACACATAATATAAAGCTAATAAATAGGTTACCTTCTATTCTTCATTCAGCTGAAGTCAATGAAGATATTCTGAATGCAAAATGCCATAAGGGAGAAGATAAACTAGATTATTCCAAATCTGTTTTACAACTACAGTGGATTTCATTATGATATTTTATTTCTAACATACTGCTGTTAACCATACCAATACCACTATTAGCCCTCAGATTCCAGATTCCCACTAGTAATGGAACAAAGAGAACTTTTGTACTTTTTTTTTAATTAACTTTTTTTAGCTAAACTTGCTTCTTTGGACAGAATTTGTCCTAGCAGATGTAAAAGCAGTATCAATTGGTTTCTATGCTTAGAAAGATATACTCAAAGATCGAGGCCCCATCCTAGCATAAATTTACTGCCTCACTTACATTAGTGAAATAGGTTCTATATTTCACTAAGAGTATAATAAACTCATGAAATTTGTTGCCACAAAATATAATTAAGGCCCAGGATGCTAGTGTTTCCCTATAAAATTAAGTACTTTAATGGATAAAAAATCACTGCTTTATTTGCACACCCCATTAAAAAATTAGCCATTGCAGAAATCTATGAAGGATATATAACTTTAATGCTTGTAACATTACAGATATATCGATGATATCTGTATGGCATGGAATTGTCATGATATAGGAAAATGCACTGTCCCCAATACAAATATAATTTCTATATGCATTTGGCTGTATTATGCTAACTTTCTCTTTTTATCTTTGAGCTAGTTTATTGTTCTGGTACGTAATAAGCTTTCTTTATACCTATGTCAGGCATCTTCTTTACTCATCTAACTGTATCTTAAATTACTTTTGCACACTATTGGTCACATTTCCGACCTTTATCAGAGACAGAATACTAGATTAAATGAATTGTTGTTCTGAAGAAGAATGTCAATGTTTTCCAATGTATTTTATTATGAAGTACAACTAATAGGAAGTATTTTCAAATGCTCAGAAAGAACAGCAACTTCAATGGCAGTAATAATAATTAAAATAGCAAAAATTTCACATTGAAAGAAACGTATACAAACAAAAATGGTAGATAGTGACTAGCAATTTTTTTCAGGTTTTGCTGGCAACCTCAGAACCCAGATGCTAAGCACTGGAAAATATTTATTCCAACAGCAGCATCTGGTACTTTGGCAGACTCCATAAGCAATTTTGTTTTACAGTTCTAAAGCTGCTTCTGGGTCTATTACATGGTTAATCTGATGGGCTGACTTGTTCTCCTGGATTCCATATGCCAGGAGCTAGAGACGCAGTGAACTGTTTGCCCATTATACTTGCATTAAAAAGCCAGACTGAAAAATCTCTTGAAAATGGTGCACTTTACTACAGCCCACCAATTGAGCTTATGACGATGAGTGACTTGCCTTAAAATTGTGCCAAAGAGCTGCTAGGAAGCAGCAAAGAGTATCAAGTGCCAAGGTTGTCAGAGGCAAGACTAACAAGGTAATATTTCAAATGATGTCACTGGATGTTTAGTAGATTCTGAAAGTGCTGGTTTGTTTTGGTTTGGTTTTTTCCCTTCTGTATACACGGAGGTAGCTTCAGATAGACAAGGAAATGTATCAAAGAGAACACGAAAAAATAAGATACCTGTATTTCTTACTTTTTAGAATAATTCTAGGGACTAAGGGTGGACATACCAATGAATTGTGTATCGAGTCCTTTAAAGTCAGAAAATAAGCTGTAAAAGTTAAGCAACAGAAAGACATGTAAAAATATTGCTCAGGATTTTCTGTGTAATGAAACAGAATTCCATCCACACACAGTGAATTTGTGAGTACTCAGCTTTCCAGTAAAAACAGCACATTAGCTTGTCAGCTTTTGAAAAAGTGAAAAGCAAAGTAATAAGATCATAAAGGCCACATATTACTGGATATCCACCTCCAGGAATAAAGTTTTTCAGCAGTCTATCTACATCAAACTGGGATATCAGACAGGTGTAAAATTCACATCCCAAATAAGCAGGACAGTGGAAATAAGTAGTGTGCTGTAGGAAAAAGGAATGTTAGATGAAGTGGTGTGCTGTTTTTTCATTTGAATGTGTGTGTTTTCACAGGGAGAAATTATGTTTCTTTTACCCCATCACCAGTTTTCATAAATAAAATTTCTTGAAAAGAGCTCATGCAGTGCAAATTACCTATGCATTCTTAGCAATAGAATGTGTGCATTTGTATTGCACAATCCTTGTGCAACTAAAATCTTTCAAGAGTCAATAAAAGTAGAAAGTGAAACCCCAAATAGAATGAACTATAATACAAGGCATTACTGTCTTATTGTGTGTCAAAATATTGTAACCCTTGAAGCACTTTGTGCCATTACAGAAAACTAGATATTAGAATGTCAGTCAATAATTTCAGAAGTACACTTGAAATTGTCTGAATAGGTACATCTGGAATTGATGAAGGGGAAAAAAAAAAAAAGAAAGATATAAGTTTATACCTTGAAAAAGCCAGTTATTCTGAAAAGCTGTGGAACTAGTTCCATCACTATTGACACCAAAAAGAAATTAATGTATCTATATTTAGCTACTAATAGATTAAATTCTATATTCCATGCAGCCTTATTTCAATATTTCTTTCAGATCAGGACAAGAAACATTTTCCCTTAATCAGTTACAGCCAGAGATTCTCATCTCACTAGTTACAAAATGATTTTTCACAACAAATTAAGACTTCTATCCAACTGTGTCTTACATAGGATTTCTGAAAAGAAACTGTAGTGCTTGCTGCCTGTTCCTCATAGATGTAAACAACTACTACAGGTCTACCTATTCCTAACTGAGCATAAGGCACTGCAGCATGACACTGAAATTGTTCTCAGCTGTATTTGGATTATTAGACAATTTACCATCACGTGTTCATTATACTGGGCATTTCCCACTGCAAAGCTTTACATTTATATTAACTTGAAGTGTTTCAGCTTCTCATTTCAGATTATGAGCCAAACCATAATAATCAGGCATAAAAGTGAAAGTGGATCATCATTCAGTTAGAATAAAAATTGCAAAAGACTTAAAATTAATAAAATAAAAATAAAAATTAAAAAACCAAGGAATGTTTTTGTGACTAACAAGTTATGAAGAGTGTTTTCCTCCACCTTCGAGTCTCATGGTTGCCCTAATCCCATGTCTGAAAAAGTACAAGCTTTGGCCAAAGCTCTGGGATCTTTTCCTGCTAGGGGTTCCCTAGTGTTGAATAATAAAGCTGAGTTTATGCTTCAGTTTTTTGCTCAGTGTAGGCACTAATTTGAGTCTTTCTACCACCTAAATTCCCATTTTCACGAACTTTATAGTATCATATTACTTTTGAGGATTTCTGTGGCAAAACTGGCTGAAATTAACTAACAAAACCAAGAGCAGAAGGTCTCATATGTGCAAGGTGACTCTATACACTTTTGTTCTTCAAAAACACTAGTTAAATTCAAAGGATGTGCAATTTTGGGGGGATGTGTGGAGGAGAGAGGGAGCTATTTTCAGTGACATTTTGAATGGGATGATTGAACATCTCATGGTGAATGCCAAATACCTAAAGAGATGTGTGAAATAATCTGAAGTAAGCCAATGTCCTCTCAGCACCCAAAACTACCATAATCATATTTATAACAGTGAATTAGAAATCAGAACGTCTAATTAATAATACTAGTTTTGTATATTTATACATGCTGCTGCATATCCTATTCTGTATCCTCGGATAGGTCATTTCTTCCTCTGTACCACATTTCATCCACCCTGTCTTTTGCTCAGACCACAGGATGGTTGCATAATGGCAATCTTCAGTATGTTTTTCGATAAATAACTCATGCAGCAGGATAGAACTGAATTTGAATTAGAAATTTGATACATTTGGAATAATTTTCAAACTTGCAATTCAAAGAAAACACTCAAAATAGGTAAATAAGATGCTTGGATAAATGCTTCAGCAGCTGCAGGAGCTTTCTGGAATTGGAGGAAAAGGGAAGCAAGGGTTACAGTGAAGGAAATTTTCACAACATGTCTCAGAGCATGTACCACAACAGATGTTGCTAATGGAGAAAAGCTGCAGGTAGAGAGGCACAACAAGCCTATTGGCTGCCCCATGCTAAAATCAGGTTGTACATTGTCTTTTTTTATAGTTTCTTCAAGTTCATGTTTTGCCAGACACAAAATGTTTACATTCACAGAGCCCTATCATACATATCATTTTCAACTCAAGACTATTTACGAAATATGATCATAAGCTTAATTTTACCCAGATGAAATGTATGAGGTATGTATCACCCTTCACTGATCCAGGGCTGCACATTTATGAGACAGCAGTGACATTACACAGGAACTCTACCACATTCTAAAGGGTTTTACAAAAATAAAAAGTTCAAAAGTCATGTAAATTACACATTTCATGACACCTCTGTCTTAATCCTATTAAAGCCCTTCATTATTATACTGCTGTAATTCTGGAGAAGACGAGATTTTCCCCTTTTGTCTTTATTTTATGCCAAGAGGATTTTGAACAGTGAGTACAGTGGCACACGTAGCTCCTTGGAATTGCTCCTTTTGGAGTTTACCATTCAAGTGATTGAGTATATACACTGCCTTTGAAGGCTACAGAGTTAAGTTAAATCTTGGTTGGTGTGTGGATTCCATTTTTTCCCACCAGTCTGATTTATAATGTATAAAAACATCAATACATTGAATTGTTTTCTTCATGAGAAACTGCAGTGATACAAGAAAATATAACTCATGAAAGCTCTGGTGTGCCAAAAAATGATTGAAAATTGAAAGAATTGAATAAAATGTTAAATCACCACTGCAAAAGAAATTCAGCACAATGCAGAGAGCCAGTGTTGGATCCATGCATCAGCTGACTCCAACACAAGCATCATTTGGAGGGCTTGTGTAGGATGACTGCTCTACCAAAACTTACATTGGAGGAAAGGAACCCCATACACATCAGACTCCATTCAGTCTGTCCTTCCTCAATCCTAGCTGCTAGACATCTGTAAATTGGATGTGTGATCTAATATAGTTTTGGTTTTTTTTTAGTCAGTGGACTAAGATGGATAGCCACAGAGCACAGAACAATATAAGCATTTTAAAAACTGTGGTGACAACCTTCTGAGAATTTAAATTTTATTCCTTGATTAAGTATAAAGAGACTCTGGAAGGGGAGCATATACCTAGTTTCTCCCTAACTGGTTAGGGGATTTATATCACACTTTTATTTCTGACAGATCTTACTTGCCTCTTGAAAAAATATAAATTTTACAATATACTTTTATAATTAGCAAAGGGTTCAAAGGAAATGAACTAGTTAATAATAGTTATATGTTAAAATAGATATTTATGCATGTGGTGCTTGGATTAACAAAATAATACTTGCAGTTTTTATTTATTGATTTATCTTCTAAATGACGCAGGTTTTGTACCATATTGGTAGCATGATTATCATATGATCAACAATAAACAAAACTCCAGAACTATTAGGGTATTTTTGCATAATTTATATTAGTCACCCTTAGTTAATGATAATGTACAAACTCATCCTCAGTCTTAACCTGTAGAAAGTCATCTAACCTTGCCACAAGTGCCAAAAATATCTGGAGAATACCAATATTACTACAATGAAACATGCAGGGGAACAAGTGTAGTACAAAACCTACTGTCTCCTCTCCAGTCCTATAGAGATTTTCAATATAAAAATTGTATGGAGCTGCTTTATCTTCTTTATATGTTAAAGACTGTTCCTCAAAAAAACCCTAAGCAACAACTGAAGGCATGGGATTTCATGTTACTCTGGAGGTAGTCAGGCAGTGGTTGAATTTCTGTGGAGTCAGAGAACTTACAGAAGTCACCTAGTCCCTAGAAATCTTCTGACAGCATGTCCAGGAACTGATAACAAACTCTATTCTAAATAAATCACAGAAGTGGAGAGTATTCTAAAAACTAATACACAGTTTTACATGTCAGAAAAGATCATATTTCAATGGTGAAATCTGAATGCGATATTTTGGTGAAAACTAGGGCATCTTTGGGTTTGACCTCACTTATCTAAATTTAGTCACAGTGGGAAAGGCTTAGTGACAATAACAGCAAATAAGAACTTAAAAAAAATGAAATAAATTTTAAAATTTTTTTGTCTCCTCAAAACCAGAGAATAATATCTGGTTTTGGGGTGGAAGAGGAGACTCACTATTTGGTGTGGCAGAAAAGAATATCATTATTGTGTTATGCAGCTGTTTACATAAACTGTGCATCATGGACTGCAGGTGCTTGCACAGCAACTAGGTTTGTGGATTTTGATCATGGTATTACACTTTACCACAAGGCAATAATAAGGGTAATTAAGGTGATGCTGGTATAAGATGCTCTCAAACAGTGCATGCCATAGTCAAATGAAAACCTTGTCTTTGTATTGCAGCTGATGTTATCTTTCCAAGTTCTCAAGTTCCAAGTTTCTCAAGTTCTCAAGTTTTCCAAGTTTTTCTTTTTTTTTGTTTCTCATAACAAATATTGAGCTTTAGTTAAAATAATTTGGTGGTATAACACAGTGACAAAAAAAAGTATTTCTCCTGCAAGGGAGATGTCTTAATAAACAGCAATGCATTGGTAGTATTACTTTTAATCTGTGCATGGCAACCACATGGCTATTTTCTGTTGGAAACAGGTCACTGGAGATGACAACTCATGCTGTTCAGTCCCAAATTAATCAGCAAAATTGAGCGTAATTGGAGAATAGAACAGCCTACCAAGGGAGGTAATCAGAGAAGTCACCATGGCTGAAGACACGCAGGATATTAGTGGTAATGATGCTGTTGAGTGACACTGTAAACCATAAGGAGACACATTGGCTGACTCATGCACAGTGGTAATGCTACTGCCATTGACAGCTGAAATATTTCTCTACTTCAGATTTTTTAAGATCAATTTGAAATTATTTAATATACATTTCTACTTTGAATAAGCTTCTAAAATTTATAAGTGAGTTTTAGTCCTGATACAACATCTGAGCTTAGACAGAATAAGAAGGAAGGGAAGTTTTTCTTCCGGTTTTCCTTTCAAACTTTTTACAGTTAAGACCTGCTTGATCCATATCCAAATATCAAAAAATTTTTCTCAGGATCCAGATACACAAGAGTAAAATAGTCTCCCTCATTTAGGTTAAAATGAATATAGAAAACTAGTTCTGATGTAAAAATCTGTGTTTAAAATGTTTGGAGGTAATATAAGTCTCATACACGTAGGCTGTACTTCCCAGTCTTTTTATAACTTCTGACATCACCTGAGTGATCCTGAGATCCAGTGTTGGAGTCATGAGGAACATCATCTCCTAAAAGCTGAAGCTTGTCAAGATGTTTCTGGAGAAATGCTTCCTTGAAGCTTCTCACTGTCTCTAAATGTAATAAGAAAAACCATGTAAAGTTGTTGACAGACAAAGGTGTTATTTATCCTCTGGGTCCACACACCATTCAATATTTTCCTTGTATCTTCCTGTTCTGTTTACATAAAAACCATAAGTTTGGAGGAAGTGTGTCTTTTGATTCCTAGATGAATAAACCATATTACTGTTATTTCACATCATTCTCCCCTCAGCTGTTTGATTCCACCAATGACTTCAGCACCACGTGTGTTCCCATGTGTTTATTGGCTATCCAGAAGGCTGTCATCTGTAGGAAATGGGTCCTCCTGTCACAACTCAGAATCACCATGGATAATTAAACAGACAAGTGAAATCCATAGAAAATACATGGCACCATACATTAATATTCCATGCATGATGACATTTACAGCAACAATCATATTTCAAGTTCAACCTTTCATTTATCTATTCATATAAATACACAAGTACATGCACACAAATATTCACATATAACTATATTCTCTTTCCCTCTAAATCTTTAAATGATCCACAAGAACATAAATAAAGATGCTAAAAGATATTTTACTTTTGAAAACAGTTGCTGTATTTTTATAGGATCAATTTTAATGAAATTTCATTTTCAATTCTTTTCAAGTTTTTTTAATTTACATTCTTTAACTATATCACAGCTTAAGCATAGCTTTGGTGATTTACCCTTCTAAAATGACACAGAGGGAGGAGGGAAGATATCTGCAAGTTTCAGCTTAACATGTAGTATATTAGAAATATTGTGATGGACATTTACTTTCCAAAACAGAATTCTAAGGTCAAGTGAAGGACTAGCAGAAAGAAATAGCAACTAAGTGTAACAGAAATTTTTACAGATAAATACTACATGCTTGCCTGCAGACTATAAGGTATATATCATGCAGGTTTTTTTATTGTTTTTTTTTTTTAAGACTGTCATTAAGAAATAAATTGGGTCACCACATCTTGCAGTTTGTCTTAAAGAGAATTCAGTACCTGTGTTTCCTTACTATTTCATTCCCAGATGAACAGTCCCAGTTGAAAGATCCTGTGCACTGGTTCACAGAGAGAGCAAGTTGGAGCTGCTAAACAAAATACCATACTCACCAGTAAGTCTCCATAAGGCTGGACCATATTATTTTAAAATTATAAATGAGGAATAGCCAGGCTTGGAGAAATGAGCAGAAAGTGACTGTTGGAAGGTACCGTTTCCTAATCCTTTCTCTGGTGATGATTTACTAGGAACCTCTCAGTTCCTCAGCCTGCATGAGATAATAATGAGATTATCATGAGATAATCATGAGCAATCAATGCTCAGACAGCATTACGTAACCAGCTATACTTTTCCCAAACAGTATGTGGAGATTTAGCAGTACGAATTCCATTGGCTTTAATGGAATTTGGAGAGCTAAGTCATAATGCGCTGCTTCAAATACATATTCCTTACACACTCCTAAGTCAAACCAGTATTTTTTATGTGGATATAGATGGTAAATAACATTTTCTGCAAGAATGGTTATGCAATGAATTGGTTCAATAAACATAGTTATCTTTAGAGAATTTAGGACAACTTGTAGGACTGAGTTTTCAGCTGCAGTAGGGAAGCACTTAGTACAATGAAAGAACAAGCAAAGGCTTAACTGTGTCATGAACATTGTTTTGGGGGCTCTTCACACAGTGAGGTTTTGGGACACATCAGCTCTAGAAAATTCAGGGTGACATTTCTATAGCCTAATGTTATCCATCTCAGAGCTGAGTTTCTAGATGAAGTCAGCAACAAAAAACACTTCCTTCATAATCTGATAGCAGGACAGTTGTGAGCAAAGTTGATACATTTCACAGTTTTTAGCAGGATAGTGCATTTTCTTGATGCACATGTACATCCATCCAAAATGGAGCCTAGAAGATTGTAGCGCACACCATCCACCTATTTCATAGTGACTAACCTGAAATGAGGCTCCCTTTTTTTGTACACACAACATAGGAAGATGAAGGACACCCTTTGAGTTTTCTATCATCTGTGTAGTTGCCCACAACTTGGTACCTATGTACGTCTGTGACTTAACCTTGCAAAACAGTTCTGATATCAGGGCTAGGAGTAAGTTTATTCTTAGCTGAGAAAATGCATAGAGACAAGGGAGTACATGATACCTCCTGGTTATCAGAAGAAAAAGATGTAGTGAACATCTCACTTTTCAGAAGGAAGTAAATATTCATGTACCCACACAGGTACCTGCATTTATTACATGTTTGCTTCCTTCTTTTTGAAGACACTGCTTTTTTGTGGAAGTTAAAACAGCAAATTCTCTCAGAAAAGATCTCACTGAAATTAGTAGAATTACTTAAAATGCTCCTGCTCTTGGTTGCCTGTTAAAATCTGAGCACACCCAAAATCAGGCACCTAAAGTTGATATTTGAAATCATATAAACACACAGATTTTTCCTGTTGCTGTTAATTTAGTGAAAAAAACAAGTCATTCTGATACCTAACTACGTAACTTAGCTTTAGAAATTTTAATTTGACAGATATGGTCTTGTGGTTCCCTCTTAATGCTTCATAAAGCAACCAGAAATGCAATAGCAGAGCAAAGAGCACAACCAACCATACTTTCAGAGGATCAGGAAAGAAACAGCATCCCTCAGTCCTTTCAGCATTCACAATCTGTCCCTCACCCTTCAACATACCTGTATACCAATGAATCCTCCCCACCCCTGTGTAAGAACTTGTTCTGGAGCTGTCATCAAACAGGTTTCCTTGACAAAAAGGACACTTCTGAACCTACTGTTGCTGAAAATTGTAGTTGAGACAAGAGCAGATCTACTGTGACCAATTCATAGGTGCTATTCAAAGATCAAATAGACTAGGCTGTACTTTAGTCCAAACACAGGGAGATTTTTTTAAAAGAAACTTCCACACCTTTGCCAAAGTACATTGGGAGATTTCAATTTAATTCTACCCTACAGTATCTTTGTTGAGAGTTGTACCACAGAGATTTAGTAATAATCTTCCAAAAATATCTTGTCTTTTTCTGTTTCATGTTGAGTTACAGAGTCTTTATGATGGGGGAAATTCTTCTGCTGGTTTGAGCAGGAGTGCCACAACCTATCCATTCACCAATAATTTTGTGAATTATTATTACAAAAATAGTCTAACTGCATGGAGAAGCAATCAGATATTGATGTACTAAAAATTAAGCCACAGTTATTTGCACAAATACTTTTTAATATGACAAATAATAGAAAAAAGCCACTAGTTTTCAAAATCAGCTCCTTTGTAGCCTTAAGGTCAAACAAAAGCATATGAAATCTCTACAAAAGTCTGAAATCATGACACATGTTTCAGTACCCCAGTGCCAATGAGCATGAATTCTTACTCTGAACACATTTGACTGATTTAGAGAGTGTCATTTTTCTTCCACAAAAGGAAGAACATTGCTTAGTCCACCAGAAGACAAAGGCATTTCTTAGTGTCATTGTGAATGAAATTTTTGAGCAGATTGAATGTAAAGAGACTAGTGTGTATCAAAAGACTCCCACAGGCTGTTGAAACTGTAAGACCTTAATGTCCTTGGCCTGCTTATGACTTACAGGAGGCATAAATATGGCTTGGGAATTAGGTATAGAGGCATAGCATGTGCAAATCTTAAATTGTCAATTAGACAGCATCATTGAATCAGTAGCAGAAACTCCAAGGGCGTATTTGTCTGCTAAAGAAAGGATTAAAATAGACAGTCTCTACTGACTATCCCCTAAGATATATGGTATATCTGTGATTCATGACACTTGAGTAACCACATCTAAAACTCTGATTGTATCAAGTCCAGGCTTTACTTTGTGCTTAAGTGACTGAGACAAATATTGCCCAGAAAGCACCTTCTTAATAAACTAGCATTCAAAATGACATTTATTTTCTTTTCTTTGATGGCGTTGAGCTGTATATCACTAACTATAGGGAGAAGAGGAAGCTTCCACAATCTGCCTATCAGTCATTCCAGGCCTTCTTTAAGGTATCCTTCGCAGTCTCTGTGCACCACACAGATTTTGCATGCATGTAGAACTTTTATAATGGAAAAAGGTTTAAAAGTGCTCCTGAAGTCAATAAATACCACTCAACTCACATATATCTTGTAGTCTATAATGCAAGTCAGTGGGATTTTTCCCTAGCACTGTCAAGTGAAAGATTTTTGCAAAGAAAAATAACCAAGATTTCCAGTTGAAGTAACATTTTTGGTATGAGAGAGTAGCCTAAGTCTATTGCTGCATTTTGCATCTATCTTTTTTTAGTTTGAATAGTAATGATGATGATCAGCGAATTTATTTGCCAAAATAAACTACAGAATGGTTTTATGTGATAAGGAATTGCTGTGTTAAGAAGTAACACTTCTCTAATTTGAGTTAAAGATGGCATATGATAGTCCTTTAAAATCTTTGTAATTAATCTAGTATTGTTTTTTACTTGATTTTCTCTTTTTGTTTACAGTGTTGAATTACTTTTGTCCAGAAGAGACAGTTATGCATGAACAACCGTTCTATGATGAATTATATACCTTAAAGTAAAGCATCTTTCTTGAATAGCAGCAATACAATACAATGATTTATAGTCCTTCTCAGGGAAATAAAGGTGCAAAGATTAATGAAGGGGCTTTGAGTTCAACAAAACTTAAAACATATTTGGATGCTTCCTCATATAAATTCAACCTCAGAAAGTTATGGGAGGTTTTCTACAAGAACAAAAGCAAACATCAGCTAGCCTGCAGTGATACAGTTTTTTAAAGTTGCCTTGTATCCAATTTCCACTTTATTCTTACTAAGATTGGCAATGGCAATATTAAGACAAAACAAAAAAAAAATACTCAAAACAACACAACAAAAAAACCCAATAAGAAAACAAAATATCCAAAACGCAAAACAACCAAAAAAACCCCCAACAAACCACAAAGAGATGGCAGAAATAAATTTTAAGGCAATACTTTCTTTTAACTGGCTTTAATATTGTCAATTTAAAAATGCATTAGGAATAATACACAGCTTCTCTGATGGACAAACATCTGGACACATTAAGTACTCCCAGTTAGTCCATCTAATCTAAATCAAAGACTGCATGATAAGGGCAGAAAAAAACCCAATGTATGGGCTTCAGTAAACACCTCTCTAAAGCATTTGTCAAGATGACAAGCACGCAGACCTAGATAGACTAGCATATGAAAATGAATATGAACAGAAGAACAAGCAAAAGTAGGGAGGGGACAAAAAAAAGTCCTGGAAATACCTGAGAGTGGAGAAGAGGAAGGTATCTTAAAGTTACGATACTCATCAAATGCTCCGAATAGAAGTTATACCCAGTTTCATGCAATCATGGATTAGAACTCGGTTACTCTGCCTTCACACACCATATAATTTTTACACAATCCTCAATCTACCGTTCTGGATTTTTACTTCTGAGGAGCTTTACTGGGTTTCATTTTTGAGGAGCTTTATTTTCTCTTTGCCTATGACTCTGTGACTGCACTGTAGTGTAAGGGTACACTACCTAAATTTAATCAAGCTAGCTCAGGTTAGTAATTGCCTAATCTGAGTGTAGCTACTGCTCCGTGGACATCCACACAGTTCTGCCAGGAATCTCTTTGGGCAGGTATGATTCCAGTCTGTGATCTGATGGCTTCTCCTGAGTATGTAAAAAAAATCTTAAAAAGGAAATACCCTCCATCTCTTGTGCAAAGCACTGCTACAGGCCACCAAGATGTTGAGAAAGAGCTCAACCTGTAGCACAGATGCAATCTTCTGCTTTCACATTCATTCTTGTTTAATCAAATCTGTGTATAAAAACCTTTACTATTTGTTTCCTTTTTGTACAGTGACTATCAAAATAGGTACGGTATGTAGGGTTCTTTCACAAATAAATCATGCTAAAGAAGATATTGAAAGAGTGGGAGGGGAGAAAAAGAAAATAGAAAAAAAAACCCAGTACACCAACAGACAAACAAATAGTCAAAAACTTGCAACTCAGCTATCAAAGCCATTAGAAATGCCATATCTTTTCAGGTATAAAAGAGAACTTTTTTTTTCTTTTTTTCTTGATGTATAATAATTTTTAAAAATCACAGAATCATAAAACGGAGCTTTGAATGGCAGGGACACCTTTCACTAGATAAAACTGCTCTAACCTGACTTTGGACACTGGCAATGATGGGGTATCCACAACTTCTCTGGGTGACCTGTTCCAGTGTCTCACCATCCTCACCATAAAAGCTCATTCAGATTAAAACCATTCCCACTTGTATTGTTACTACAGATCTTGGTAAAAAGTCTCTCCCCATCTTTCTTACAAGCCCTCTTTTTATACTGAAAGGCTGCAATAAGTCTCCCCAGAGTTTTCTCTCCTGCAGGCTGAACTCCAGCTCTTTCAGCCTGTCTTCCTAGGATCAGAGAGCCCTCTGATCATTTTAATGGCCCATTCAAACAGCTCCATGTTGTTCTTGTGCTGGGGACCCCAGAGGCTGATGCAGTACTCCAGGTGGGGTCTCTTGAGAGGAGACTATAGAGGGGGAGAATCACCTTCCTTGACCTGATGGCTACTGTTCTTTCTTGGTGGCAAGTGCATGTTGCCAACTCATACCCACTTTTTGATCTCCCAGTATACCAAGTATCTGCAGGGCTGCTCTCAATCTATTCATTCCCCCGTCTGTATTGATATTGAGGATTGCCTTGACCCAGGTGCAGGACCTTGCTCTTGGCCTTGTTGAATTTCATTATGTTAATGCTGATTCAGAGGCAGAAAGTAAGCAAAAATGCTTTCTCTTAGAATTTGTAGTGTTTAAGCAAGCAGAGTGTCCATGGACAGTAAATTCAAACTTGTTGCCAATGAGATCTAAACAGGTATCATCAGAGGGCAAAAAATTCCAAAAATGAACAGACTTCAAAATGGGCAAAAGAAAGATGCTCCTTGAAATAATGAAATAGTACACCAGCTATCAGCAAGAAATATGTGTGTGTTTGTGCCTATCTACATGTGTACAAAAGTACGTATATCAACATAAAACTCACATGCATGAATGTGTTTTATATGTGCATCTCTGCAGATATATGTAGTCATACGTCTTCTTACAGTTGGTGGAATGTCCTATTTTAATTCACAGGCTCTAATACCGGGCCTATACTCATCCCTGGTACTCATCCCTGGAGAGAGCCTTAGACAGGTTTAAGGAAGTGTCAAGGTCAGGCCCACAGACAGTAAATCAGGAGCATAAGGCACAACAAAAACTGTGCCCCACTGCTGTATGTAGTGATTAGTGCAGCAGGGAGATTAGAGGGCATGAGAGTCGAGGAAAAAAGCATGGAGAACTGAAGCAGCCCTCCAGGAAGGACTGTCAGGTGGATTCTTGCTTCTACATTTTAAGAGATTTCTGAAGCAGTGCTCATGAAGTGAAACGAAGCCAAGTGCAAGGTCCTGCACCTGGGTCATGGCAGTCCCAGGCACAAATACTCGTTGCTCAGAGAATGCATTGAGACCAGCCCTGAGGAGAAGGTCTTGGGGGTGTTGGTGGATCAGATGCTTCACAGGAGCCGGCAATGTGCACTAGCAGCCCAGAAAGCCAACCGCATCCTGGGCTGCATCAAAAGAAGTGTGGCCAGCAGGCTGAGGAAGGTGGTTCTGCCCCTCTACTTTGCTCTAGTGAGACCCCACCTGGAGTACTGCATATAACTTTGGATTCCTCAACACAAGAAGGACATGGACCTGTTGGAATGAGTCCAGCGGAGGGCCACAAAGATGATGAAAGGGCTGGAGCACCTCTCCTATGAAGACAGGCTGAGAGAACTGGGGTTGTTCAGCCTGGAGAAGACAAGGCTCTGGGGAGACCTTATAGCTGCCTTCCAATACCTAAAGGTGGCCTAGAGGAGAGATGGGGAGGGACTCCTTATCAGGCAGTGTAGTGATAGGATGAGGGGTAATGGTCCTAAACTGAGAAAGGGGAGATTTAGAGGAAGAAATTCTTTAGTGTGAGGGTGGTGAAGCACTGGAACAGGTTGCCCAGAGAAGTTGTGGATGCCCCTTCTGTGGAAGTGTTCAAGCCCAGGCTGGATGGGGCTTTGAGCAACCTGGTCTAGTAGAAGGTGTCCGTCAATGGCAGGGGGGTTGGAACTCGATGATCTTTAAGGTCCCTTCCAACCCGAACCATTCTATGATTCCATGATTCTATGACTTGAACGTGTTTTAGAGGAAGCTGGTAAACTGGTATATCTCTGCACATTAAGAGGTTTTCTAAAGCAGGACACTGAGAGGATATTGTATACAAAGGGATTTTTGCACATGGGGAAGCAGGTTACTAGACACTTAAAAAAAAATTAAATGGCCAATCTCTCACCCTACCTGCTTCTCTCTGGAACCTACAGTTTCTAAATCTTACAGACACAATCCAGTAGGAGTACTTAAAGAAGAATTTAGATGCTGATGGGTAAGAGGTCAGCTGTCTTGTATTGGGTAGTTTTGCATGACGCAGACAAAGGAAGTTACTCCTTAGACTTAAAATAGTGTGCTTTGTTATTCTGCAAAGCTTGTTGGGATTGCAGGGTTGCTTCAGGTTACTCCATTTTGATACTCTGTGGACAGGCAGGGTGAACTCTGGGACACTTAAAAACAGGTGCAAGAAGCTATTTCTGCGTCATTCACACTGCAAGAATCTTCAAGAATGAGCTAACTAGGTAGTGAAGACAAGCACTTGACCACAAGTCTATTTGCCTTTCTGCAGCTTCTCTCCTGCTCTCTTTTCTTTCTGTTTGACCAGGTGTGTTATTGCATGCCTGAAATAATATTCCTAACAAATGTTAGCTTTCTTTTTCCTATGAAAAATTTCCCCGTGAGTTGAATTTAAGAAGATTAACTTGTGGTCAAAAAATCAGTATTAATTCCTACAGCTGAATCAAAGTTTTTCTGAAAATACCTAGATCAGAAGTTGGGTATTGCTGGTGGAGGAAGAATGGAAAAAGAAAAATCACTGGGAAACAGTGAAGCAACTGGCCTAAACATATGCAATGTGCTGTTTTGTTCAGGACTTTTATTTCTGCCTGAAAATAGGTCTTATTTATTACATTTTCAGTTTGACTCCATCAGCACTTCAGCATAGGTTGGTGTTTAAACATCAGGCACTTCAAAATTTGACACTTGAAAGGTCCCACTTACATAAAATGACAGCTCTTCAACAGCCTAGTGAGACTTTATCAGCAGGCAAGGTACACCAAATTGGACAGTGTTGGTAGCAGATGAGGAAAATGCATCAGTATTCAGGAATGAAATACGTCTAACTACATACATTCTTTAGTTGTTTGTTGTGCAATTTTGAATGATATTAGAAGACGGCACTTGAGTGATTAGGTATGTTAAAAGCCTTGCATTTAATGTCATTTTTGTTCCAAAATTTGGGTTAAATTTACAGATACAAAGTAAAAGGGGCATAAATGAATGTTGTAATTGTCATTTAAATGCTACCATCCATTTATACGCACAATTATATGATTCCATGTTTTACGTAGGGCATCACAGTTCTAGGGCATGTATATTAGCTGTGCACATACTGATCTGCCAAAAATTATTTGTATGTGCTTATTCTAATGGGAGATCTGAAATCTTAAAGCTTTAATACAACTTCTTAAAAGACAGACATTCACATTTTAATATTCCATTTTCTTCACACAGAATGACAGTTTAGAATTCATATATAACCCATGCTAAATCTTATTTATATTCATTTAAGCTCAGATTTCCAGAGTCAGATGTTTAGGATCATGCATTCAAATGAGTGATGTAATTTTCAGATGTCAGTAAGAGCCAAAGATGTTCAGAGTCTCCTAAAATCATGCTTTGTTTGCAATCACAACCACTTTAACAATGCAATCAAATTGAGGGCATTTGCTAAAAAAAAAACCAACCAAAGAAAAAAAAAACAACCAAACACAAAAATCCCCCCAAAAAACCAAACCGAAAAACTTTATGACTGCTTTGCCGTATTTGAAAGGTGACCAAAATCCAAAGTTTTCCTGAGCAATGGTCACCAGCTGCACCAAGATTATCATCATCCTGTGAATCATGAAACGTAAATAGGAGACAGAGCTAATGGGAGAAAAAAGACTGTAGTCTCCTTTCAGTAATACAAAACATGTCATCTCTGGCACATATTTTCAGATGTGTTATTCAGTACAATAATTTTCTTGCAAAGCAAAAAATATCGTCATTTATAAAATGACAGTCTTTCCCACTGATAGGCTAGTGTTTGCTCTGTTCCAATCCTGTTACATAAATGATGTCACCATTTCAAACAGTACTCTGAGTAATGATATCACAATATTTAGATTCCTGGATGAATATATCCTCTAAACAGGAAATTCCTTTTCTGAAAGCATACATAGTCTCTGTAACTGCATGTATACATGCAAAGATTTAGGTTTTGAATGTGTTTGTGTACTTTTTTTACATTATTTTGAACACACTGGAAAATGAATGCAGTGGAAACCCATAGGTTGAAATGATCCCTACAAGGTCTTTTAAGAATACAGGTGCCTGATTTGTATGTGGAAATATTAACAAAGAATCACAGATGCACCTATAAGGCAAAAATGCCAAAAGAAAAAAAATATGTTTGGGTACCTTACTCAGGTCTTGTTATTTTTTTCTGATGTCTTATGTCTTGCACTGTCTCTTGCTAACTATTTCTCTGTGCATTCATTTCCATGCCCTAAACCTCTCACTCCTTTGGCTTTCGACTGAAGAAATTGACAAGTACATCATTATGCGTATGTTGCCTTGTGTCTGTAAAATTGCACTGTCAGCATGTCATGTTTTACAGAGAGTAATTAAACTGAATTATCTCTTAAAAGCCTTCCAATAACACAATATTTGTTAATATTGCTAATATAATGAAACTTCCCTGTAATTGCTTCAAATTAGTTGAACAGTTTTGAATCACACTTTGCCAAATCATTAATACCATATAAATTTAATCAAAAGTATGCCTTATATACAGGTGAACAGGATTGGAACATAATCCCACCTCAGGATTTTACTTTATTACTATTTTATTACAATATTTACTTTCATGTTGAAAATAGCACAAGAGAATATTTGTATTAAGGAATTTTTAAAAATATATATAAAATATTTTTACTAAAGTTGTATTTCAGATTTTTATTAAACATAAACTCATGGGTAAATTTGACCTGACAAAATCTCTATGAGTTCTTACCTATCATAATCTGTAGAGTAGTAGATTTTCTTTAGAGCTGTGACCCTTTAGTCTCAGCAGTAGTGCTCAGACACTGCCTATCTTGTTTGACTTCAGCTCCAAAATGTTAATTTGATATCACTAAAAGAATCAGGATAAGAAAAATGTTTTTAGTTGGTGTAATCTCATTTCAATGCATTGCTTATCTTGCCAATGGTATTTCAATACATATATCTGATTATTTAATTATTGTTTTAAAAGAAAGAAAGTAGGATTGACTCCAGTAGAAAAAAAAGGATATCTGGTACCTGTCATTCAAGTTCATTGGCTTGATAGTAATTAATCAATAAAATATGTCATCTAAATTCCTTCAATTTGACATTCTTAGCTACTGGTAAGTGTTTTTACCTATTTATTATTCACAATCACTTACATTTTTTTCATTGCTAGTCAGGAAAATACACAAATAACACCTTCCAAAAAATATTCATCAGTGCATTACCATCAATATTACTGAATTTGCAATTTATTTTCTGGATATCTCAGCATCAAACCATCCTTTTATCAATGGATCTGCCTACCTCAAATTCTATTTATTTCAATTTCTGTTTACTACTAAGTTACCACGTTCAACATCATTTATATGTAATCTGACACATCATTTGAATTTTTATTATCATCACCAACATTATTTTCAAGGAAAAGTACTTCATTTTGTTTCTTTGTATGAGTAACTGTTGTTCAGTGTAATTTACTTTATAAAGTCATTTCACTGAGAACATCAAAACTGTCCTTTTTAAATTCTAGACTATGCAGAAGAGCAGTATGCATTTCACAAGGGAGAAAATGCACTAAATGATATTTGTACAATACAATTTTGAAAAATATCGCATATTCCAGTTTAAAATAGTTGAAAACCTGGTCTCTTTCCCTTTCCTTTTCCTAGTGCTTATTTTATTTTCCATCAAGTTCAATGGGATTGAAACAGGTTTCCGCAGCACTTTTTTGGGATTTAAAAAAAAAAAAAAGAAATTCACTTCTGTGTTTAATTTGATTTTCAAACAAGAATAGTTTATCAAAGTGCAATACAAAACTTAGATCTTGCATTTCTTTGATCCTGCCAATATCTCATATTGTTGAGGTTGGCAAAAAATCTACATGACAGTGAAGATGGCAGAGCTGGAATAGTTGTTATAGAACTTTTTTTCTACATTCTGAAGCTTTCCCAACACCACTGGGATGGACTGGGCAGCCACATCTGATGTGTTGTATTTTCTGCAACATTTTGGTTTCTATTCATATCTATGCCATTCATACCAGTCTCTAACACTAACTTGCAACAATTAAGATGAATTAATTCTTTCTTTACTACAAATTTAATGACCTATACTTTTCAAGAGAAAGATAAGAGATTTATATCACTTATGTGGGGGATACAAATTGTACAATAAAATTTAATTGCTCCCTCAGAGTGTAAGAATAATATGCACGTCTAAAATTGTAGAAGAAAGTTCACTGAGCTAAGTAAAAAAAAGAAAAAAAAATCTCAAGCAATAGGTAGTGAATTTAGCTGTAGCTCTTTCTTACTCTTAATGATTCAGGATCAATTACCATATCACACTCAGGATCACACATATCACACCTTGTCATGAAGGTTTTCGTTTCTCCTTGACCCATACTTAGGGTCCCTACTATTCTGTCCATAAATAGGTAAGCACATCGAGCCTTTGATCTGGCAATGCGTCTTGTGCACAATTTTAAGCATCTGAATAATTATGTTGATTGCTGGATCCAGGCCACGTATGACTCACCAGAAGACGACATAGTGATCAAGACACTGAATAATGACCAGGTGGTAGGGGCGTAGCACCCTTTGACACATTTCTCCTACATGACTTTTAGTGAATTACTTAAACCATGCCTTAAATTTGTCCTCAAAAAACCAAAACTTTTGTCATAATCATATTGTGGGAATATGGTCTTTGAAGTTTGTGAGGCATTGAAATACTAATGTAATAGGGTCCACAGAGAAACTATTAATAAACCTGAACATTTCAATCAGGGTTAACTGAAATAGACCTTACATCGTAGAAAACAGGTGTTCATAACCTGTAGAATGCTTGAAAGAAATGAGTCAGTAGATTAGTCTGGTCTCCAGTGAAAAGGTATTTATGCTTAAAAATGATGCAAAGAACTAAATGTTCCTACTAAGAACTGCCCTAGGGTAAGAATGGCTATGCAACGTGAGCCACTATTAAAGCATGCCACTGCAGCAGCAGTGTAGGGATCCTTCCAAAAGCACATCCCTTCATTTGCATGGCACTAGTTTTATTGTGACAGCACTGAAGGACTAAAACCAGTGAACTGTAGTGGCAAACTATTAAAAACAATCAATAAATAGCTCTCCTTTCTCTCTCTGGATGCATAGAAATATGCGAGTAGATACACCTCTACACATACAAACTTATTTATATAGATATATGTATGATTGCTTGTATATGTAGATATGTATACACGTGCACATATAGGTACATATATGCATCCATTTAGCTGATCAGCTACCAGTTCCTTTTCCTATGTCAGAATTATTATCAAATAAAATTGTATTTTTTTTTAATTATTACATGTTCTTAATTATAGAATGATTCTTAAATTTCTACTTTTCAGGCAAAACATGCATGGCATATTTTCACAGGGAAGAACAAAAGAAAGAGTTTACTGAACACACATATGGATGAGAAATAAAATCTTTCCATCCACATATATCATACAAGTCCCTTGTAAGAATGTATTTTCTCTGTTGCAAAGCTGTTGGGACAGCACTGGTCCTCTGTATCCATTTGTATCCACTCATCATGCAACAACATCACAATACATAATGGAAAAATTAATCTGATCTGGGAGATTGAGGATATTAGCATGAAGACAAAAAGCATTAACTTAGAGACACTGTCATAGCATTTCTTTATTGTTTGACTTTGGTTTTCTTGCCACACATACATGCACGCTTGTGTGCAGGCATCCATTGGTAGAGATATGATTTTTGATAAACAGCTCTTTCTTCCTTTTTTTTTGAGGTTTTTAGACAGCCTCGTTCTAGTTCAGAGAGATTTTAATGTGTGTTCTTCCTGCCAGTTTTACTCCTGAGAATGGAAAATTGTTATAGTTAATTCTCTACAAGAACATATTAACTATTGCCTTTTTCTATAATGTAATTCTATATAATAAGTATTACTCTTACTTTTGAATCTGTGGACACCAAACTTAATAAAAATTTGGGCACCAGTGCTAATAAAAATACATCATTTGAATCACTACTGTTAACATTTTTTTTAAAAAATAGTATATTCAACATTTTTTTATAATGGCTGTTTTTAATTTTGTGCAGCAAATTCTAAAATACAACAGCTCCGCTTTGCTGTAAGGCATTTAGATAAGTTTTGGTCCCTGAGTCCTTGAAATTCTAACCTCTTCTTGGCTTAAACACTTCAGTTTGCTCCACTGAACCGCCAAGTCCTAGTTATAAAACAGATGACTACCCCTTGCTGCAACAGCTCTTTTCCTCTCTAAGTGCTAAAGAAGCACTGATGTACAGCAGGGCAGGGACTGGTGGAGGTGTTGAGGAGACCTCATGGAATCGCAAAGGCCCCTGAGAAGGGCAGGAGCTAAGGGACCAAGACATGCAGACGCATCACCTTGCGCATCAGGCTGTGTCTGCAATTTCAGGATCATGGGCAAGAAGGAAGGTGGTCTCAGGCCTGGTTTCCTGCTGTCAGTGTCAAAGGTTTAGATAGTGTAATTCATCATTTTTTTATAAATTTGGGGTGGATGAAGAGCTTAAGTACCTGACAAGGCGATTGTTGACTCATCACAGAGCACAAAGCCTGGGCACAAATCCACTTGCTGGTCTAGGGATGGGACTGGACTGCATAGAACCAGGCAGCAGGCAGCTCCCAGTGAGCTTTCAGTCTTATTGCTAAGTGTAAAGTAAAGGAGGGAAATGAACAGTTGTATCTTTCTTTTATTTTTTTTTGCCTTCGAGTGATGTGAGGTTTTCCATTTCCACTGTGCCCATTAAGCTGTCATGTGTAATGTGGACTTGAATTTTTTCCCTTGCAATTCATTCACTCTATAAAAGAACAAGTTTTCCTTTCAGAGAACTGATGGATATCAGCAGAAGGAAGTCATTGATGGGGAGTGGGGCAGGGGGAAGAAAGTCCTAAGTAACTATTTGCAAACATTATTGTTCACAAAAGTGTTTTCTGTGAGAACTCCAAAACTTTTTTCAGTAGTTTTTCACGAACTGTAAATTGTAAAATTTAGCAGTGATTTTTGTTCTCCAAGAAAGTTCACATATAATGAGAGTTTCTAAGTTGTTTTCATGCTGTTTTCACATGGCATTTCTTAACAGAAATGGTCTCAGTCAGCCCTCTAGAAATACCTTTAATTTTCTTTTTCCTAACAAATTTCTCACTATGATAAAAATGTGATTTGTATGACTGACCACACGAGCCAGCAATGTGCCCTTGCAGCAAAGAAGGCTAACGGACATACTAGAGAGAGTCCAATGAAGGACTACAAAGATGATGAAGGGATGGGAGCATTTCTCCTAAGACAAAAGGGTGAGAGAGCTGGGACTGTTCAGCGTGAAGGAGAGGATGCTCAGGAGGAACTTATTAATGTCTATAAATACCTGAAGGGAGGTTGCAAAGAGGACAGCACCAGGGGTTTTTCAGTGTTGCCTAGTGACAGGACTAGAGGCAATGGGCACAAATTGAAACACTTTTTTACTGTGGGGGTGACAGAGCACTTGCACAGGTTGCCCAGACAGTTGGTGGAATCTCCATCGTGGAGACACCGAAAAGTGGTCTGGAAATGGTCCTGGGCACCTGGCTTTAAGTGGCCCTGATTGGGCAGGGGACTTGGACCAGATGAACTCCAGAGTTGGCCCTTCCAACCTCAACCATTCTGTGATGACGTCGTAAATAACTCAAGATATAGGTGGCATGAAAAGTTTTAAAATACTGTATAACAATGAAACATAACTGCATGAAATAACAAAGTCTCTTAAAAGTTCAAGCCTACTTATGGAAAGCATACAAAGAAAGTAAGTGCAAACTTAACTTCTTATATTTTTTGCTTTAAACAATTTAGCTGTCTGTATGTTTAGCAGAAGTATAAAGCATGACCAAAGAGATCTTCCTGCAACTTATGGAAGGCTTTCAGATCTCACTAAAGACTTCAGGAGATGAGGGCACTAAATTGCTTGTAGGATGAATTCAAAATCGATGTAACTCTATTCTGTGTGAATGAGTCAAAATCCTTCAGTCAAGTATATTAAGTCAGTAATTATGTATCTCAAATAAGCAGCAAAGTATGCATCTGAATATAGAACTTCCTTACAAAATATTATTGGGAATTGTGCGTATTTGACTGAGCTACCCATTGTTTCGGACATCCTGTAGGAAACTGTCATAGGTAACACTGGCATTGTAGGTGGAATGGTTTTCTTAACATTTTAGTTTCCAGTTTGTATTAATTTTATATTGTGTGTATGTTTTCCACAAATTTAAATGTGGGTTGGTTTTCTGCACGTTCTTTTCTAGACACAGTTAAAATAACTGAATGAAGACACTGTTTCTTGAAAAACAAAAATAGCAAAAATGCTGCTAATAAAGTTTGATGTTCAACTTCCCTCCCAGAAAAAAATTGTTGTTCCAGCAAAGTAAAACTTGCAGACCCTTAAAGTATTATTTTAAATTAAAGTGTCTTTATTCCAGCAGTAACATGAGGTATTCTATCTTGAAAAAAAGATTGTAGAAAAATAACTTTGAACTTTTTGGCCATGGAAGTATCATGGCACCTATATCTCTTCAGTGAACTAATAGTTTTAGGGAGCAGAGAAAAAACTCCAAATGTGCCATTTTAGGCATATCCTTTCAATAGGGATTAATCATTATAAAGAGCCCAAAAGGAGAACTTGATCAATCAAAAAATCAGTGGCAGAAGCAAGTTATGGCCCTGTAAGTATTCCAACCAATGGCAAAGCAATTCTGAATTCAAAATTGCAGTTCCTGCACTGTTCACAAGCAATGGGAGTAATAGTGGTACTGATGCTTTCATTCTGATAGTCTACAAGTTTTGCATCTGTGCCATCCTTCTGAAGGAATATGTCTCACAGTAAAAATCTGGAGAATCTGCTCTGACTTCAGTTGAGATTTGCATCGGTGTAACTGAAATAACAAAATTAGCTTTTAGCAATTAATACTGGTTGACAGAAAGGTGGGAAAAGTAAGTTTCTGTTCTCTAGTACACACAAGTAAAGTGCTACTACTTATAATTTTTCCAGAATATAAATAAACTCTCCAATCAATAAAATATGTCCAACTCATATTTTCCTTTGTCTCAGTATCTTTATCAGTCACATAAGATAAAACCATGACTCAGAAAGCACTGATCACCAGTGACTGTTTAAATCAAATTGTTCTGAAATTGGCTATACCAAACCATACAAATGAAAATCCGGATCAGTCAGGCAGTAAGTTATTATTTATAACCTAATTTATTTGTTTACAGTCTTGAATAAAAATATAGTTACCTCCGGAGTGTGAAAGCTCAGAGCTATTTCCAGAGCAGACTGAAAAAGGGATCTTGAATCTAAAGGACTTAACCCTTTAAAGAAAGTTTGTTTCATTATGAACAACAACAAAACAAAACAAAACAAACAAAAAAAAAAAACAACAAACACCTCATGATGTACTTCTCTGTTTAACCTCCAGATAACCCTGAGTAACACTTAGTTTAATAGATTTATGGGTCAATCAAGTATCACCGGTAACAGTACGGTCTTGTTTTCAGAGGGAAAGCATTTTACTAAATGACAAAAAATTTGCATAATCAGCTTGACAGAGGATGGAGGTCAAAGACATTTTGTACTTCTTACTGCCACTCTTAAAGGCATGGATATCCTTGACAGTGAAGAGGGAACAATCTTTCTCAATCCAGCCCTTGATTTAATTGACTGGTGGACCTTGAATTTTTGGTTCAGGAAATTAACTAGGATTCATCTAGTCTGCAGAAGAAATTGTAATTTGAAGTTGACCTGGTTGACAAAAGTGTTAGCATAGAGGAGCTGACAAAAGCCAAACAAGCTGCACAAGTGGTATGGTAGTTCCTGACATCAAGTTTGGATGTAGTAAAAATCTGTGCAGAGTTTAGAGTCTGTTCAGATTTCTAAGGTTACCAAACTTTTGCTTAGCACAACTATAGGGCAAAATTGTACAGACAGAGGGAAAGCAGAAGTCTTTTTTTAGCTTCCCTAAATTATCAGTAATCCTCGACACTCAAATCTTGTGTTCACATCCAGGATTTCTCCCACTGCCACTGGTGATCACTTGCTCTTTTAATCCAGGAATAAAATGTTATTATAAAATGGGAAGAGCATCAGAGGAATTTTGCATCATAATTATATTTTTATTCTGTGAAAAGTAATTTTCCAAGTACATTGCAGAGTACAATTTTTCCTTCCAAAGAAAATTAAAACAACCCTTTTAGATGTGGTCATGGTGGACAATAGCTGGCATTTGTTGCAGAAACAGTAATAGCACCCTTGTGTAAATACGCAACAATACAATCTTTAATTTCATAATTACATACTATTTTTCCTTGCCTCATTCAGTGTTCAATGCTTACTTAATGAACCCCTATTGCAATGATTTGTTTTATCATCTTCATTCAGTACAGCCCTGGGCATATTTACTGCACTACTGTGTTATACATTGAATTATTGATTTACTAACAAGTTTTTCTATAAAATTCATTGCTAAAGTATGTAAGTCCAGTTATTATTAATTAGAAAAAATGTAAGAAATATTAATTGATTTATCTTCACAACTCCAGGCATACTTCCTGTTTTACATGCAGACTACATCTACATTGTTTAGCCTAGGAGCAATCACAGGCTCAAATATGACATTGCCACACTGCCCAGTCTAGGAAGCCTGCAGCTGGGATATATACATATCCCAAAGTGCTTTGCCTTAAGTCCTTCTGTAAAAAAGTCTGCACTGATTTGTCTGTCTTCCATTAAACATTGCTGCAAGATGTTCTGGGATATACAGGAGCAGCTTTCGTGGAGAGCAGACGTATCTATGATGATACTGGTGCATTTACACAGCTCTTAGAGGAATATTTGGACATAGCATAAAGGGTAGCCTTTGGACACTTCGTATTATGTAGTATCTCACATCATTAGAGCATTGTACTATTGACATCAGCTGCTGCAAGCACTCAGATCCTCTTGCAAGTTACAGACCTTGGATTTAAATGAGGAGCCCACAAAATGAAAAACATACAAGTCATGGCCACCTGTGAAAAAGTTGAGCTTAAATGAAATGTCAGGTGTCTAAGTGTAACTATGTTTCCTATAAGGCTTCCTGCATTGAATGCCTCCAAGTTTTGGCAAGGGGGGGAACTAAAACATTTTGAGTTGAGGCCATCTTCTGTTTTTGGAAGAGAGATTGTGGATCAGAAATACGTACTCAAAAACATTTCAATAAACAGCAAACATCAGTCTAAATTAGAGTGACTTAAATAAGTAACTCCTATCATTTTGTTAACTATGTTTGTCATGGCTGAATACGCACCCTTTAGCAGCAATAACTGTGTACATATTGTTGCAGTAGCATCTTTGTAAGCTTCAGAAAGCTGCAGAAATAATGTAGAGAGTAGTGTAAACTATTTTAAGCATGCAAATGGAATTAACTTTCCCCACTTGAAGTCAAGATACCTACTGTACTATTGACTATGAGAGTGTGAGAGAGAAAAAGAGGAAGACAGATGATACTAAGGGGCCAGCTTCACCTGATATGATGAACTAGGAAAAGATATTTCTAATTTCTCATACTCCTCACATAAGGCGTGTGCACATTCTTTTTTGTAAAGGGTTGTTTTCTTCTGCTTTTTTTTTCCAAATGGGAGTATTTGCATTTACAGTAAGTAGTACAAGTGAAGTGAGTCTGGAAAGCTGTGTGTCTATTGGGAGGATTTATAAATTGGATCTGTATCTGATAAACAGATGGCCTGTATCATAAGCTCCATAAGTTCAAAGTTTCTTGGAGGTACCACACACCTAAACAGCCTCTGCAGAATTATTTCTGCACATGCACAGTATACGGCACCCCAAATACAGCCGCTCAATTGCACATGTGTAAACCACCTGTAAAGCACATGGACAACAGATCTGATGCTTCTCTTGAGACAATGGGTCTAGTAGCCAAAGCTTCATTATAAAAGACCTTATTTTTAGAGTGTGTAATTTTCCCAACCTCCTCCCTCCAGCATACTACTTTTGATAATGAAGTAATTAAGCATGCGGTTTTTCTTACTATGGTAATAATCCTAAACTGATAGATACTGGTTTTACTTGATATATAATACACAATCTCACTCAGGAATTCTGCAACTAGGGCTGCATTTTTTTGTAATGTATGACACAGCTTTCCAAACCACAAAACTTTACCATGACTTTTGTTTCCATTTTAATGTTTTATTTTGCTTATGGCACATCATTTGAACACCTTATGTGAGATCTTCACCTAATTGAAGTCCTTCTGCTTCTCACATTAGTAATTTCCTCCCTTTTCTATTATCTTATGCATGGCATTATGAAGAATAGGTCCTTTTAAATTATAAATAGTAACTTTATCTTGAATTACACTCATTATATACAACATCATACCAAAATCACTGTCAGTAGGAAAAAATATTGGGATGAATGAAATCAAATTATTGGATCATGAAATCAGTATTCCTAAAACAGACACTAAGTTACCTGATAAGACAGATGCTGAGCTGTGCTCTCTGTCCCTGTCTGATGACTGTTTTGGAGCTTACAGGTAAAAATGACAATGAAATTTTCCTCATTTGTTAATTGAAAGTTAATCCATACATGTCCTTGAGAACACTTTCTCTGTTGTTAGTACAACATGAATCTATTATCAGAATTGGATAATGGCTTTTCACACTTTCTGAGATGGTAAGGAGGAAAACAGAAGTTCATTTCTGTCTCAGCATGCATAGTTTTTCTTCTATTTGCTCAAAAAGCAAAAAATGTGGGCATGTCTGTCTGTCCAATTCAATTGATTTTTGTCACTGTTTTCAGAGCTTTGCATTTACTTTTCAGTACCCTTCCTCTGTCATGGAAAAAGACAAACAGGGTGTCCTCATTTGAGGTAGAACAGAACCAATATTCTGTTCAGTAATTTTACTTTTCATTTAAGTCTCTTCTGACTAATTGCACTTTCTGAAATTAAAAACATATTTTTCAGACCGCATCTGCTTCTAGCAGATAAAGTCTGATGTTTATAGTGAATACTAAGGAATGGTATGCACAGAGGCTCATGCTTATACTTATTGCTATAACAACCAGATAACTTTGGTATAAGCAAAGTTGGAGGATTGGAAGTGGAAGGCTGTAGAGGAGTCTCAACTGTGGGGAGCAGAGGACAGGACAGATGAATCAAAACTGACCAACAGGGTATTCCATGCCGTCTGCATCATTCTTAGTATAAAGGTGAGGGATCAAAGGGCCAGCTCTCTTTCTTCAATGGCCAGCGTCCAAGGAGGACGCTGTTCGCTTGCCTTTGATTCCAATCTCTGTGTTCCAGAATCCAGTTCCCATCCATCGGTGAGTCCAGTTTGGGACCAGTGCTCGCTGGTGATGTGATCATCATCCTGAGATGGTTTTGTGTATATTATATATATTTAATTATTTTCTTTTTTGATATTACTATCTTTTCTTTTTATTATTAATATTTCATTGAAGTAGTTTAACTTTTCTTTTCAACTGGTAAGTCTCTCCCTTATTTTCTCTCCCTTCTCTTCTAGGAAGGCGGAGAGAGGCTAAAGAGACAATTTGTCGTTCATTTAGTGACCATCTCAGCCCAAACCACAGTATAGAAGAATAACTGCTTATTTTCAAGAAGTATGTCCCTAACATACCAAAAATCTTTACTGAAACAGCAATTGCCAACCTTTTTGACTCTCTAAGATATATTTCAACATCTTCTTTCTGTAGAGAGCCACTGAATAAATCCACATTCCTCAGAGATCAAAGAGAAAGTTTGTTTGCACAGAGTTTTGGTGGAAGGAGAGGAGGGCATGACAGTGGCTTCATGAACTGCTCAGAAACAGAAACCATTCCACAGGGATATAGATTTTATTTGGGTGAAAAGCAGAGTCTTAATACACTGATGTTTGTATGGTTTAAGATCCCTGCACTTGCTATATATATTGCTCCCCATATAACAGGAAATGCCCTTGAGAAAATATTATTTGTTTTATTATCCTTACTGAGTGTTGTGATTTTCAGGCTTCTTTGCATGAGCTTAAGATCTTACAAATTTTCTTCTGATGTCTATACAATGTCCCCCTCACTTTACTGTGTGACCCAAATCCAAACATCTGCTAAAAATCAGAGAAGGGGTAACACAATTAGATTCTGACAGTTTGTGTATATTACTTGCATACTGTTAATATAATAAAAACTCTTTACCTTCAACCTTTGTCATAGATTTATTCATAATACATAAAGCTGAAGTTTCCAGAGTGATAAATTAGGAAACAACCATAGCTCATAAATTGAGCATTCCTGCAAAGTGCCTTACAAATAGAAAGTTAAACTATCCCAAATTAAACCACTATTCTATTATGTGATTGTACTGGCCATTACTTTAAAGTAAAAGTAATTATAGGAAAGGAAGCAGAAAATTTCTCACATTATTGCCATTGCTTTCTATGAGGGGGAAAAAAATCCTAAACTGCAGCCTATGAAGTTCAGATTTTCAAAAGATTGATTTGAATGCTGCTTTTGGTAAGAAAAATAATTATGTAGAATTAATTATGGCTTTGCATTCCTGACTCCAACATGCATCAGTTTGGGTTTGCAATTTTTTATATTTTCTTTTCCTTTAGCACGAGCTCTTAAAAAAAGCTTCATTATTAAGCATTTCATTAACCTGACCTTTTTACTATAAGCATTTGAGCATGGATCTTGTACAAATGGTTTAGAAGGAGATAAATCACTCTCCTTGGCACTTCCCATGGTTTGCCAACGTCGTCAGCCAGCTTCTGCAGATGCACTTCCTGGCACCAAAACACAGGGACCTGCAGGAAACAAAAAATGCCAGATTTCTCTTGATGCCCAGGAAGGCTTTATTCGCTGTAGGAGAACACTGTGTGTTTTGATAAATGCCACTGTGCTGAATCAGCATGGTGGGCAGTTTAACTTTGTGACCTAGTTGAAGTTGACGGTTTCCCCCATAGACAGTCTTTGACATAGCCTATAACATAGACTGTCAAAACTACTGAAGAAAAAGAGAGCTGTATTTATTTTACTGTTAAGTCATCCTTCCTCTGTGCAGATCTCAGGTGTCTTGGCATTCTCCTGGACAATTTCATATGCTTTATTGTTTCCATCAGCTGTGTGCAGGGTTTTTTTGTTTGAGGGAGGGCATTCTTTGCACAGCTTCATTCTGTCATCCTGACATTTCACATGTGCCTTTAGCATCTGGGTCTAGTTTCTAGAAACAATTCGAACAATTTTGTAGTCTCTTGCAGCCTATACATTGCCACTGTTACATTTACTATATTTTATGTACATTTACTATACAGACACAGCTTTCATTTAAGGGAATTGCTTTTGGAGCAGTATTATCTGCATTAAAAAATAAAAGAGAAATGCAATCTACCTGCATTTGGGGGGAAAAAAACACAACCCCCCAAACCCCTCAAATCTAAAACAGACTAACGTTCTCTTACTGCTGCAGATGCAAGTTCTGAGGACTACTTTTAGAGGGCTTTAAAGTCTCACATATAGGTTTCTAAGCTTGAAAGCTGTCTCAAAGATTCTCAGCAGGGCAGGCACATTCAAATCCTCACCTGAGGATGAGGAAGAAATCCTTAGGACATCAGCATGCCATTTTTTAAGAAAAAGAGGTTTACAGAATGCTGTGGCTATTTAAAATAAGTGTCTTTTTCATCACTCCTGTCTCAGTCCCCAATGCATTCTGACTGCTTTCTCATTAACGATAGCAGATGGGGTATTCAGATAAGTATTTTTACATTAACTGTTGCTCAGTGTTATCATGGGCATTGGCACAACAGGCCTTTTGCTGCCCACAGCAGCCTTCTGACTCAAGTAGCTGCCCTCTTTCTAGTGCCTAAAGCCAGCCCTAAGACATCCTGTTTTCCTCAGTCAGTCACTGTTTGTAGAGTGGATAGTGATACATCAAACAGTGCACTGACATCACCTTAAGCAGGAGGATAAAAAAAAGCTTGAAGCAGTATGTTCTGATCATTGTCAGTATCTGAAGCAGTGGATGACCAGACTGATACCACCACACTTGTCATTGAGGGGAACATACCTTTAGAGTTGCATTATCTCATTACCAAATATAACAAATACTTTTCATAATAAATGAAAACATGTTTACTCTAAAATAAGGACCATTTCATGTACTGGTTTTGGGGTTTCTTGTCCCAAATCAGGTAACATAGAGCTAAATTTATTATAGGGCATAAAGACTGTAAATGAACCAGGTTACATAACTGTAGCAGAGACTGTCCTGTATTCAGCATCTTCAAGCACCAGGCCTACAAGGACAGTTTAAGTTTTCCACAGAGCACTGTTCAGGACCTCTGTGTTTACATGGATTTAAGGACCTCTGTGTTTACATGGATTTAACACCAAAAAATTTCTTCTGTATTCATTGTAAATGCATAATTTCATAATCTGTATGTTACCTGGAAAAACTAACGAGTACCTCTGCTTCACCTTCTGCTTTTTCCCTGCTTTCTCCCCTCCCCCCAGCATACAGTTATGTATTGCATCTTAAATTGACTTAATCACTTAACAGGTCCCAGACATATTTTCATCTTGGTCATCTGCATCTACTAGACCATCATGTCATGAGTCTTCTTTCCCAGTGTAAGGAGGGAGGGAACTAATATGCAAATTTTCCAATTCTTTTTTAACCATTTATTTTAAAAAGAACAATATGACAATTAACACAAGCAGAAAATAGCAGAAGAAAGGCTGACCATCACTTTATATTACATGCTGCCGTGCACAGGATAGTTTAACGCATAGTATTAGCCAAAGTGTTATCACCTGAATGCTGTGAAGACTGCGTGCTGAGCAAACAATTTCTGAAATCCAGAAGGAATCTCACCAACGTTCGAAACTGACAAATGGGCAAGGGCTGCTATAAAATCCATATGCAATGTAGATACAGTCTTTTGAACCCCTTTCCCCAATGTAATCTAGTTTGATTTCACTGAAGGAAAATGACAGACATCAATGCACTGTCATGAATAAAGAGCACTTTCATTTGTAACAGAGTAATACACCAAACCAGGGACTGGTGGTCTGACAGTAGTGATACCCACCCTTATTTACCCACACACTGTGTTCATCTGTGCGCTAGAATGTACATGTGATATAAAGTACACAACATTTATACACTAGTCTGATAAATAACAGATAACCTTATCATCTCTCATAAACTATGACTAATGGTGGAACACTTCTGTTGTTGGTTTTGTGCCATCTGAATGTACGCACATATGCCTATGTGCATAGGAATTACCTTATGTGCATACAACACATACTTATCAATGAGTGCTACCAATGTGAAGAGAGAAAACTCTGTGGCACCAGTAACATTTTAATAAATCCCACCTGTAGCAGTGTCTCTTTGTCAGCCTGCCAGGGCTCCATCACACAGGTAGAAACCCCCAGAATAGCAAGAACAGTGGCTTCACATGCTGCACTGAGCCTCCAGAAGTGGAAGAAACCCAGGAACTCTCCTTTAGGGCTGGCTGCTGCTTTCTGATGGTGCCACACATTGTGCAGCAGGGCAGCACTGCAGCCCCCACTGCGGAGTGTTAGCTATGGTATTCTGCACGTAGATTGGCTCACTGCAGAGTAGGTAAGGTACTTTATCAAGCAAGGGGTAACTTAAGCTAAGCATGTGAAATTGTTCACAAAGAAGAGAAAGGCTGATAAATATACAAACCACAAACCCTGGTATATGAGAATTATATTTAATTTTAAAGGAACCTAAATTCTTTATGATGAGAAAATATAAAGGAAGGAACCCAAACAGTCTTAACTCTAGCTCTACTTCTAATAGGAAAGTTAATCTTTAAAAATCAAAGGTCTTGGAATTATAGAATCATTATCATGACAGTCATAAGAAGATGCCATTTATTGTTTTCTATCCAATATATTATTATGGCAAGAAGGAGAACAGGTATGTGAGGTGATGTTATGAAGCATATTAAGGTGTGTGGAAGGGTGCACAGTTAGTCTTAGGCACAATGGAAAATGGGGGAGCAAAGAGAAAAAGATGCGAAAGAAGCAGAGCACCCTTATGCTGCCGTTTACTGTCTCACCTAGTCCAGACAGTGCAGTATACTGTGATCTTGTCTAGCAATTCAGGATTCTGGTCAAATTTTAAACATCCTCATTTGTTCTCACCTTTCTTTTATCTATATAGAGAAAACATGCAGAAAAATATATGTATGTGTAAAGAGGAACAGCTTTGAAACTTTCTCCCTATTACTATTAAAATGGTGAAATATCTTCAGTAGGAATTCTTTTTCTACATTTTTGTGACCTTTGTATCTTTCTTACATTTTACTCACCTTATAGAGTTTCTTGTAATAATGGATGCTATGTGCCTACTGCCAATATGTGGGCAGACAGCCTGATTTGACTGTATTTTCTTATAGCTTAGTGTTCGGTTCTGTGAGGTAAGAACACTCTGAAAACTTGTTTCAGACACTGACTCTGAATAATCACAGAATCACAGAATCATAGAACTGTCTAGGTTGGAAGGGACCTTTAAGATCATCTAGTCCAACCATCAACCTAACTCTGATTAAAAAAAAA
>KZ505947.1:245663-405314 GCA_002844005.1 Limosa lapponica baueri | reverse complement strand
TCGAGTCCTACTTGCCATGCTGTTCCTGATACAGGCCAGGATGCTGTTGGCCTTCTTGGCCAGCTGGGCACACTACTGGCTCAAATAATGCTGTTTACCACATAGGTGGCACACTACACCTCTCATGAACATACTCTTTCTCACCACTTCTGTAAAATTAAAGAAAATCGTCTATTGTGTTGTGGAAGTACAGTAGGTTCGCACATCAAAGATGGGATCCAGGATACGTAATGTGGGAAGACCTTTTTTCCTACCATTGCTTTCTTTGTCTTGCACCATTGCAGGTTTTTATTGCAAGTGACTGATGTTTTTATTCTCTGGAGGAAAGCAGTGTATCATTTTCCCCCCCTCTCCTCTTTCCCCATCAGTCTGTGAGCCTGCAGATGCAGCTACCATTTCCAAAGACAGAATGGATGTACTACTCGGCAGAGAAGGTATATCACAAACACTTTGTTCTTGTTTGCCTCAAAGTCCTGATTGTTGTAAAAATCAAAATTATTCAGGACATAAGAACTGAGTGAGGTTTGCTTTCGTACATGAAGATGACAACAGCACGCAATATGCAATTGCATACAATAACTATATACATAAAAAAGAACAACTTTACAGACAGCAAAATTGCCCCCTTCTGGGTCAGTGATAGCTATACTGAAGAGTGTTATATTTATTTGATATTCACAATAATTTGTTAAGTACCTCTTTACAACAAAAAATGCCTTTGTTTCAACAGTTTTACTATAAGTGGCCATTCTAATGTAACTGCCATTGATCATTAT
This sequence comes from Limosa lapponica baueri, assembly GCA_002844005.1. Lineage (NCBI taxonomy): Eukaryota > Metazoa > Chordata > Aves > Charadriiformes > Scolopacidae > Limosa > Limosa lapponica. The sequence continues at coordinate 404,538 of KZ505947.1, read as the reverse complement.
GTCATATTATCATTGAGTGATTATTCAGTAAATTTTAAACAACATAGTTGTTACCTTCAACTTCACTATTTGCATAAAATGCATACTTGATGAATGGAGATAAATTTTCTGAAGAACAAAAACTAGCTGTACTATGAGCTATTTCTTTTCTCAGCATCACATGCAGAGACATACTGATTTGGGTGTTATCTTCTCTAGACATATTCCTATGCAGTTTCAGTCTTGCAAAACCTCACTAAGTAACAGCTTTGTGCATTTAAATGCATATGAAGATTTTGCAGATAAAGCCACTTACAGGAGAAAAATATATTTGCTTTGGGAAGACACTTGGTAAAACACTGATTCTCCTGGCACAGACTTATTCCAGATATTTGATCTGGAATCCATGGATTCATAGCCTTTTTACCTGGTTGGAAATATATATTTGTGATTTGATACAGTAGATGCAATATGAAGTCAAGAACATGCAGTAACAAAGGAAACCTGAGGGACAACTATTAACTTCTTCCAATACTGGCTTCAGAAAGCAGGCAAAGGGCTAGTAAGTTCATACTTGAAGAGAACGTGAGAGTAATTCAGAACATATTAGATCAACTATGTTGTGTGTAAGTAATTTAGAATTCAGTATGTCAAAGTACAGAAACCTTGTGGCTTTTAAAGAGTGGTGCTGCAGTAAATTTGCATTCTATCATTTCCATATTATGTCCCCGAGGCCTTAGTAATGACTACAGAAAGCAATTCCAGATGAGTTATGCTTGTGAAAACACGCATACGTGGCTGCTGCTCGCAGCAACAGTCTTATACCTGTCCAGTTAAACTACAGTGACACATAGCAAGTACTTCAACATGATATTAAATTGTTTATGTCTCTAACAAATGTCAAAAAATGAACACTATCAGGCTGAAACACTGGACTTTGTTTTCGTAAAGACCTGATACGACAAACATCACTGAGATCCCATTAAGCTCCACTATCGAATAAAGAGTTGCACTTAATCTTGTCCACAGGCAGAGCAGATAAATGTAGCTCTCGAGGTGCACAGTGTGCTGCTGCTGCCCCCTTAAGACAAGTAAACATAAATAATTGTATGTGTGCTGTAGTTTGTCTGCATTTTCTCAAAGATCTTTCTCTACAAGCTATTAAAGAGTGATTATAATAAGAGGCTTGCCTAGTGTAAGCTGACGCAACAATAAATCCAGTCTATTACAAGACCTATGAAAAAATAAGGTTTAGTTTAAGGACCTCCGAGAATATGACAACCAGAAATTTTTTTGTCAATTCGTATTGGAAACTTTAAGACAGCCAGGCATAAACTGTGGAAAGAAAGATGTAGTTAACATCACTAAAACTTGAAGGAGAGCTATTAACAGGGAGAAAAAAGGTTCAGTCCCTACCCGTGCACTTTAGGATGACATACAGTGCAGTAACCTCAGCAGGCCATGAGATGATTATGTGAAAACTATAGCAAGGATGAGTTATTATCACTTTCCATTCCTTTAACCTTTGTCAAGAGACCTGATTAATGTTTGGTCATTTGCTCCTATCTTTAAATTTTGTCTAAGACTCAGATATTAGAATTTTAATGGCTGCTTATAGATGTCCTTTGAAACTGAATTGCATAGGGTAATATTTTGACCTAGACTGATGTTCTCCATTTTCACTTGGCTGTTCACCTCTGCATCTTTGAATTGAGATAGGCCGGACACAGCAGGGAAAGCAGAAAAGTTAACTCACTAAGTATAAAAGAATGAGGTTTGCTTTCTATTCAAAAACTTAATCTAGCAAGGCCACAGAGGCACAGTGGGGTCTAAATAACTGTAATTACTGAACATATAAAAACTGTAAGGCCTGCTGCTTTCAATAAGCTCTGGTGACTTCTAAATCATAGAAGAAAATGTATACTCTGGCTGAAAAATTAGTACAGATAATTAAAAAATACTACTCTAGTGCAGGTACCATGGTACTAACCTGCCATATATGCGTTTGAAGAAATTTACAGATGTTAGTTCTCTTTGTATCACCCTTAACTGTGCATGTAAGTACCACCCTAAGAAAAACAATCAATCCCTGATCATGAAAGCATTCAATACTAATGCACGTTTTTAAGTAGGGACACAGAATAGGAGATCACATGCTTTCATAATAGAAAGAATGACATAGTGTGGTACAGCCCCAACTTCTGCACATAAAAAGATTCTGCTTAGGGGGAAGCAGCACTGGCAATTGCTTCTATTCATTCTTGCTGTGTATGGCATCTCAGGTACAGTGTAAACTCAGACTACAAAGGAAAAACAATTCTGTTGCTGATTGTCCTCCAGCAACTTATTAAAATAATTGAAATGGTGCAGTTCTTTTTCCTACTGTGTGGTAGAAATACAGGACTTCTGGAGACTCTTGTATTAGAATTAAAAAGTCATAAAAGGTCTGATTAGATGTTTCCCAGCTTGTTTTTCAGACATGAAGTAACTGAAATCTACTGTTTGTTTACTGGACATGAACAAATGAAAGGAAAATATCTCTGTGAATAATAGTTAAGATTCAAAAGCATTGCCACAATCAAAATGGCCACAATAGCACCAGTGTTTACTGGAAAAATAACCAGAATGATGACCTGAAAAGGCTATGAAAGTCACCCGAAAGGTCACCTGTGTTTCTCCATATAAACTGGTTGTTTAATAAAAGGTATATAGTCTCCATTCTACCTTTATGCAACAATCTATAGATCATCACTGTAAGAGCACTATTGCTATGATTATTTAAAGCTAATTAAAGAGCAAATACAAACCCACATGTGTTGTCTGTCTACTGAGCACAAAAAAGAGATTTTTATTTGTTTATTTAAAACTCCTTCTCTCAACGAGTGAATGTGTTAGAGGCAAACATAACTCCAAATGCAAACCCTGTGGCCAGAGTGCAATTCTTTACGTGTTTAAGTATTTTAAATGTATTTCCTGGAGCAAAATTGCAGCACATAAGTCAGCTCTTGAGTATTTAAAAAAATTACAAACTGAAAATTTTTATACAAGTCTGTGAAAGATCTTGAATTATTATTTATGAAACTATTCCAAAAATGTTCAATGACACTTTCCAGAATTTTACAATACAGCTGTGAACAAATCAAAAGTGGAAAAAAGGGAAAAAAGGGACAGTTTGTTCAGAAATATTTACGGTTTTCCAATTTTTTTCCTGAGTGAGATGGAAGAACAGCATGTCAGAGGCAGAGCACACTGAGCGCTTGTCACTCACTAAGCAGTACTCAGAATGGCTGCTGCATTTTCATAAGAGCAGTCCTTTCTGCAACATGGCACTTCAAGTCAACCGAAACAATGCAACGTGCTTTATACCACTTTTGTCTGACAGCATGTACTCTCCTTAAAAAGAACTAAAAATACAATTTGAAGACGACTTGAAATATTTTTCTTTCGCTTTTGCTTTTCATCTCCCTTTCATCGTTAGTATTCTTATATATATTTGTATGTTTCTTTCAGCTTGTCCAGTCAATGTGCCTGAGCTAGGTTTTGTACCTTTCTGTGTATTTATAAAGTCCTCTACATTCTGTAAGGTTTATTTATCACAGAGAAGGATTCAACTGCCTTTGAGTTTACCTCAGTTTCAATGAGGGCACATTTTCAGTGCTTTCTTTGGTACTCTATAGCCCTGTGGTTGACAGCTTTATCCAAAGCACTTTCTCATTACCTGTGGTTTCCCCCATGCTGCCAGTACTAATTTATGCAGAAAACTCTCATATGAAGTTCCCTTTAAAAACTACGCAAACCTCTCATATCCTGATATTTCAATGTCATAAAAAATGTGAGCGTTCTTGTTATTTTCTGCTGGTAAAATTTCAGCCTTTCAACTGTTACAAGCATCTTTGGATTTTAACATACTTTAACAAAGCATTGATTTTATCATGATGCATTGGTTCTGCAAAATTTTATGTATGTGAGTGCTTAAAACCACTGGTTCAATATTAACCACCAAGCAAGGGTTTTATTGTATCAGAATCTTGCTCAGAATATGAATCAGATTTCCACAACTGTGTAGCATAAATAACTACTTTTAACACATCCAACTGGCACAGCTTCATGGCATGTGTATATTATCAGTGCCTGGGCAAAGCATAGGACAATGGAAGATCTGTGTTTTTATTACTTCGTCCTGATTTTGATCTTCCTCCCTTTATTATAAATAAATTGAAATTAATCAAGCAATTGTAGCATAAAAAATGATACACGTTTTATGAATCAGAATCAGGCTTACTTTCATGAGAGGATGGTACTATCTTTTGTGAATTGTTTCATATCACTTGCTTCAAAGGCTTGGGCTAGTCATTTCTTATGTGCTCTCCAGTCTTGCACTTCAGTGTAATCTTCCTTCTTCCCTTAACCTGTCATATTAGATTTTTTTTCCTATTTATCTGTACAATGGAAAATCAGCTAGACTATATGCTGTGACTATTTCCTAACAGGGAAAAATAAATCAGTGCTTTCCTGGCTTTTGAACTCACGCAAGTGGAGATATCCAACTTACTGCACATGAAACATCATGCAAGCTCATTTCCCAACTTATTGGAACACTTATGGTCCATTATTAATCTCAGCAAATGAGGGCTTCCCTTTTAGTCTTGTGTCTCTGTGTCTACCGTTTAATTTGGGGGGGATGGGGTGGATGGTGGGGAAGGGGAGAGGGGTTAAATCTTATATTCATCTTCAGTATGCATACAGAAGTACAAAAGTACTCAGCACAGGCAATAAAATTTTGCAAGATCTTCTAAGCTTTGTATGGATCACAGACTTTTGTCAAGCCAAAATATTGCAGTGCTAGATACTGATTTTTATACTAAATTTGTATAGTGTGTTTTAGTCTGGCCATTATAAGATATCCCTTCTGCTGATGCAAATAATTCTAGGCACAATTTAGATAATTTGACATAAAACTATCTTATTAATTTGGAAAAACATCTCTCTGGATGTCAAATAAGCAAATGTGTACAACACCCATTTAAGCTCCTAAGTTTAAACTGAAAAGAAAGAGATCATTCCCATAATGCTGTCACCACTATCTCTAGGTTTATTTTACATTTACTTCTGATCAATCTTTCATTGTCATGTTTGCATTTGTAAACATTTTTTCTACACCTCCTTGTTAGCTGGACTACTGTAACAAACCAGTGTTATTTCCCAGTTGGCTTTACTAAAATCACTGGGGTTTGACTGGAATTTCTGGTGCCAGTTACAGTGAAGACTGACTGCTTAACATACAGGCTAAACAGTACTCTAATGTTTTAGTAACAAACAATAGAAAACAGAATTGGGGAGCTTGGGGGAAATGGGACGGGAGAGAAAACCTTGAGTGCTCTCTTGACTAGTAAAAGAAAAACACTTATATTCCAGGTATATGCACTTCAGATTTAAGAATTCTTACTATAGCATAGTAGAACTGCATACAGACTATATACTGTGGCTATTTCTTAACAGGGAAAAACAAACCAGTACCTTCCTGGCTCAGGCAACACCTGTATCGATACATTAGGCAGGGATGGCTGGAGAGTGAATTCAAGCCATAAGCATTTGCTTGTGCATATTGCTTCACTGTTAGCTTACTCCTTGGCATAGTTTTGTTCCACGTCAGGTAGCATTTTTGGGAAATTGGCAATACAAAACAGGGAGGAGTGGCTGGTAGACAAGATGCTTGTGCTATGATCAGAGGGACCTTTAAAGGCTGGAGAAATGGGCTGACAGGAAGCTCATGAAGTTCAACATGGGGAAGTGCCAAGTCTTGCACCTGGGGAGGAACAACTCTAGGCATCACCACAAACTGGGGGCTGACCCATTCTTTGCATGGTTGCAAAGAAGGCCCTGGGAGTCCTGGTGAGCCAAAAGTTGACTATAATCCAGCAAAGTGTTCTCATGGCAAAGGCAGCCAGCAGTGTACTGTGCTCCATTAGGAAGAGCATTACCAGGTGGTGATTGGCAGGGTGGTTGGACTAGACAGTATCTCAAGAGATCCACTTCCAACTTAAGCAACTCTGTGATTCTGTGAAGTACGGTTTAGGGAAGTAAAACAGAACCTCCCAACAGACAGTGTGTAGAAAACTGTACCACATTAGGTTCCTTCAGCTCTCCATGGTCCTTTAACTGTATACCTTTGCCATTTCCATTACTACCTTATGCATAGGAATGCCACACTTCAGGGTAGGAAACTAATGCAATGAAATTATTGCCCTGGTGGGCAGAAGGGCAATAAATAAGTCTATCATTGACCATGCCTCTGCCCCTCTCCAGAATCCCAGAAATGATACTAAGATGATATGATCCCCACACTCACATCATTTCAGGTATTCAGGATCATAAAAAAAAGAAAAGAAAGCATACAAAATTTGCAACTGTGCCTTAGGACCATTATGTGAGGCTTGGGAGAGACCCAAAGCCAATTACTAATTACTGTGGATACAAGCAGGTTGTGACAATTAGCCAAAACAGTCCCTGTTTTCTTGGTAGTGAAGATGTCCAGAGACCTGTTTCAAGCATGTTTTCTTGAGTACTTCAAAAAGGAACAGGACTTGGGGGGGTATCCTTTGTGCACTGTGTCTGCTGTTCAACTGTGCAGTCTACTAAGCCTTGAAAAAAGGGAAAAATTCACAAACAAACAATCACCCAGTTTTTTAAAATTATTTTGACATCCTAGAAACTTTTCCAGCTTCCACCCAGATTAAACAAGACATTGCACTGATTGCAGTAGGCACATTCCCTCACAAAATGTCAATTTAGCACTTACCTAAAGGTGGCCTTTTACTTCACTTTTTCATTAAATGTCTAAGTTTATTACTAATGGGTGGTTTTTTCCAACCTGTTTTTGTTTATTATAACTTAAAATATATAACTTAAAATATATAACTGTTGCAGTTACGTAGCAAAGAAAGTTTTAGAGTGCAAAAAACCTTCTTTGGTTGGTTGGTTTGTTTGCTTGCTTGCTTGCTTGCTTGCTTGCTTGCTTTCTTTCTTTCTCTCTTTCTCTCTTTCTCTCTTTCTCTTTCTCTCTCTTTTTTCCTTTCCTTCTTCACTCAGGTTAATTGGATAAAACAGAAAAGTATCATTGGAGCTGTTCTCCAACATTAGAGACGCAAACGACCAAAAATAGGACTCTATGATTTATATGATTTTTCTAAGAATGATCATCTTTAATTCAACCTTTTAATTTTTAATCCTGATGGCAGGTAATACAGGAACCAGTTCCTGTGTGCTGCAGGTGTATGGTGCAGTGTCACTGAAGCCCTCCTGAACTATTTGAGGATAGATGCTGGTGAATGCTGCCATACACTAATCTGGGAGGAGTCTCTTGTGTTTTGTCTCCTTAATTGTACTCAGTGCACATAGACAACACTTTGGATTACATTCACCTCAACCTATGAAAAAAATATTAACCCAATCAGAAAACAGTAAATGATTTCTCATCTGTTTCCATTTTAGAAGATATTTGACCTTTTTTTTTTCATCATTAATATTAACAATGTGAGCTTGACCAGATTGAGTAACCAAGATTTAGACCATTTTTGCCCTAAGAGGAAACTGAAATGCATTAGAAAAAAAGTAATAGGAGAAATATGAAATAAAACTCTGCTTTTACTGTAGTTGAATATATAGAGAGGATAAGTACCTTTAATGAATCTTGATTTGATGAATTTTAGCTCAGATAGCACATTCACTCCCAAGATAATTCTATATGCATTTTATTATGTTTTCCTGCTGCATATTAAGTTACACAAAAGAGATTAAAATCATTAGGGCTTTTTTGGTATTTACTTAAATTTTTCATTTGATTACTAACCAACAACTCATTAGTTATTAGTATAACTAAGTTTGTACTTTGGAATACAAGGAAAATCAAAGACCTGTAGACAGACCATGTTTTCAGATGATGTCCTTGATACGAATATTTATTTGTTCCATGTTGTTACTGTTTGCTTGAATAACATTCATTTCTGTCTGTTTTTTTTTTTCTTTTGTAAATGTTGACACAGCAAAATTTGAAAGAATTTTAATCTATTCCATTTCTTGGTTTAGATTTATTCAGATATGCAATTATATTATGTTATTATTTTATGAATTTCATATCTGAATCCTGCAGCTTTTTTTTATGTCTGTTGCTCTCATTCTTCTATACATTTGTTGTAATCCATTTTATTCTTTGAGACATGCAAGATAACACTTTCTCTGAAAAATAAATTGCAGTAATACTACCACAGTGAAATACAACTTTGTATTTTAGCACCTTCCTGCCTCCTATCTTCATAAGTTCTTAAATTTTAACCCACAACCCAAAGAATAATCTTTGCTTTTTAAACTTAATCATAAGCCACACAGGTAATTTGCACAGTACTTGAAGTAGCAAGTTATATGTGATTATAGCAGTGTGAGCACTTGATGGCATTAATTTACTGCTGTGGCACTGTAAGAATACCTGGAGCTTCACATCCTAAACACTTCCCCTTGTCTCTCTGATAATTAATGCATTCCATAAGGAAGTGCACTTAAGATTTATGAAATCAGGCTGCTGTTCCCAAGTAATACTACTACTTTGAATCTCTTCTTTTACAGGAAATGAGAGAAATCTTTAAGATATCAAGACCAAGTGCAAGGTCCTGCACGTGGATCAGGGCAACAAATGCAGGTTGGGCCAAGAATTAATTAAGAGCAGCCCTGAGGAGAAGGACTTTGGGGTGTTGGTGGATGAAAAATTGAGTATGAGCTGACAAGGCACACTCACAGCCCAGAAAGCCAGCACATCCTGGGCTGCATGAAATGAAGTGTGGCCAGCAGGTTTGAGGGAAGTGATTCTGCCCCTCTACTCCACCCTGGAGAGACCTCACCTGGAGTACTGCATTCAGCTCTGGGGGCCCAACATACGGAGGACATGAATCTGTTGGAGCACATTCAGAGGATGGCCACAAAGATGATCAGAGGGCTGGAGTACCTCTCCTGTGAAGAGAGGCTGAGAGAGTGGTGGTTGTTCAGCTTGGAGAAGAAAAGGCTCCAGGGAGACCTTGTAGGAGCTTTCCAGTACCTACAGCAGGCCTACAGGAAAGATAAGCAAGGACTCTTTTTCAGGGAGTGTAGTGATAGGATGAGGCATAATGGTTTTAAACTGAAAGAGCGGAGATTTAGATTAGATATTAGGGAGAAATTCTTCACTCTGAGGGTGATGAGGCACTGAAACAGGTTGCCCAGAGAAGCTGTGGATGCCCCATCCCTGAAAGTGTTCAGTGCCAGGCTGGATGAGGCTTTGAGCAACCCAGTCTAGTGGAAGGTATCCCTGTCCATGGCAGGGGGGTTGGAACTAAATGATCTTTAATGTCTCTTCCAACCCAAACCACTAGATGATTCTTTTGTGTTGACTCAAGTAAATAGGTTTTCTTTGGTCTTAAGGCAGGTATTTCTGCCAAATCATTTCAGTGGTACCTTTCTCATACAACCAATGAAAATTTTGTTTATACTGGACTAGAACTCTATTCTCTTGAAGATCTTATGGTGTCATCCAGCAAAAATATATTAAGAGCACCATATTTGTGATTCTTTTTATTATTTAATGAGATCTAAATATGCTAGGCATTTTCCTAACACAGAAGCAGACCCAACATCCTGGGTATTTTCTGAAGGACAAAGACACTGTTCCTTTCAAACAATGAAAAATATGTAATCTAAAAAATCTACAGAAACTGCAGCTCTGTGAGATATGTTATCTTACTACTGATATTGTGTAATAGAATTGTTATTGTCTGAGCAGCAGTCCTTCCTGCAGTCCCCTTGGTAAGGTTCTGGATATAAGTGAGGCAACAAAACAGGGACACAAATGTTGATCACGCATTACAAAAAAAGGCAATAATGAGAGGGGTGGGAGAAAGAAAAAAATCAATCAATTAGTATTACTTTTTTCCTTAGCTTTTCTACTCCTCTTGAAATCTTCAATGGATTCTCCAGTTTTGTTTACATTAGAAGGCTTGTTGATTTGTTATTCAGTTATGAATGGATGCTAATTGATATTGATCTCAATGTATTGTTTATTATCTTCTGGGGAACAAATTATTTTAAGGTGATATATCTGGGGTGAATTATGGTCCTGGAGGCAGAATCAATATGTGTAGAAAAGTCTGAAGAAACAGTTTTGCTTTGAAGCATATTGTTGTTAAGAAAGATTAATTTGGAAAGCACGGATAAAGTCATAGGGACACCTACGATGAGATGATAATGAAAGGAGCTATGACAGATACTAGGAAAGAAGAGAAGGTTGCTGACACCACACATGGTAATACTTGGAAGTTGGCTCCCATGCCTCCCTGTCTGGAGTGCTGGACTAGACCAGTATCAAAGACGTAGTTCTTCCTTGCTTGTTTTGTAGCTTTGCAACTACTTAGCAGAAACAAGAGAGTTAGAAAAAAGCACAGCAGTCAAAACTGTACTTAATGTTCAATTAGACAAAACCCTCTACGTGAAAGAGTGTGTACAGATTCTGTGTTAAAGGATATCCAACAGAAATGCATGAGCCCTTCTGATGTGCTGCTTTGCTGCATCATTCGCACCAGGGTGCTGGGACATAGCCTGGCCAGACTAGGGCCTTATGGTAAAACAAAGGAGCGAATAAATGGCAGCCTCAACCATGATGGGCTGGGATCAGTCACTGCAGTGTCACGTTAGTTTTCAAAGACTTAACATGGACAGGTCTTTAACATTTAATTATGTCACCAAGTTGTTGCCAGCCTTGGACCCACCACTGCCCTGAGGCCATGACTTTTTTCCCCTTGACCTCTTTTTTAAAAAATGAAAGAGAGAACACCCCAGTAATGCTGAACAGTAGTGTTTAATATTGATTATCCATTTTAAATTTGTGGCTTGTGAGGGAACCAGGATAAGACTAAAATTTCACTGATTTTTGTTCTACTTCCTACTTGTTTCCCGGGATTAAACATCGAACAGAGAGAGGGAATGAAAATAACATTTTGATCAACATAGCACAAAAAGTCTTACTGGACAGGAAGGAGACTTTGATTACATACAGAATTTTATAGAAAGGGTGGATTTTCTTTTCTACACGTTGTCTTCCTTTTCCTGAGTCTCCAGCACTCTTTTGCTGTCGACTCAACAAACATAAAACTGAATAAAGCAAAAACATACATCCACTAATCTGAAATATTTTTCTGCATATTTCCAGACCAACTGGAAACTAAATTCATGTTCACAAGTTACAATTTACCAAATATATGCTTAATACAGCAATATTAAATTTGTGGATCACATATGTTACCTCTAAAGTCTTAATGATGCCATTAGTTTTGCATACTATGTCTTCAGCAAAGACTCAAATGTTTATCTTTGTTGCTTAACGGAGAAATGTAGATGAAGTTCAGCTCAGAGCATAGTGTTGACACTGCAGACCTGCCTCTTCAGGGCAGAGCTGAGACCTGGATGGACATTGGTACACAGCACAGAATATTCCCAATTCAAAATGTTAAATATGGTGCTAATTAGAATGGAACCTTTAAAAACTGAACCCTGAATAATTACTTTGGAGTCTTTCTTGTCTAATCAGAACTGAGAAGAAACTGCAGTAAAAGCACGTCCTATTCATGTATATTTATATAAATAAAAATAAGGGTAGTTTTACAATTATACCAAGTTGACCAATACCTGCTTATTAGAAATATAATTATACATCTGTGCTATTTTGACCATCCATAAGGGTGGTAGAACTGAATGGTAAGAGATATTCTGAGCTGTGCAACTGAAATGTCATTGTGCATGTCAGAGGTGCTTCCACGGAAAGGCACTTACTTTTGTGGATGGACAGATTCTGACGTAGGCTGCTCCTATGCCAGAGCAGACCAGTGTAATCATAGCAAGTCTTTCTTTGAGGAGTGGTAAGTATAATGGAAAAGAAAGTAATATATTTACTGAGCAGTAATAGAATGTTTTCTAATAACACTCAGTTTGAAGTATTGCCAAGTCTTAAGGAGTAATGGAAATACTACGTCAGTACGAATAAGAAAAGATTATTTTCTCCAGCAATAAAATGAATGATAGAATAGTTTATTACTGTTGCCAGAAAATTTATACTGACAAGTATACCCATATAATTCATTGCATGACAAAGAACATTGTATTGTCTTGACAAAGAAAAGCATCATTTTAATTTAAGATGAATTGTACTTTACTAGCTGGTACAGACTTCATAGATCATAGATCTAAGTAATGAAACTGATTTAAAGAAAACAGCTAAGACATTACTTTAACAATTACCTGATTAGAACAATGTAGTCCTTGATCAGGGTTGCTAGCATTCTGAAGAAGGTATTCTGCATGAACTGATTCATTTTACAAAATTAAAATACCTTCCATAATATCAAGCTTTAAAGTTTAAGTATACCTCAAGGTATCCAAGTTGCTTCACATACAGGAGGGGAAAAATAATTCTGTCATCCGCTGTTCTGTAAAAACTGTTCTCGAAAATTATGGTCCTCCTGGAGACATTTGAATCACTCATTTTATTTGAATCACACAAAGCGTGTTATTAATAGAAATAACTCCTGAAAGGGTCTCACTTTGTTAAGTAGAATAGGGTTGAGTCAGTGAGGTACACATTAGTGTAATGACATGGTATGTAAAAATGGAACTCTTTTAATCTCTTTCACCCAGGAGAAAGTGTGGTGTGAAATCATTTCCATGGAGGACAAACAGCACTTTAAAAATCACTCATTCTGACATTTAGGGATGGTTTTGTTCTCAGTTAGGTTGAAGTGATTCCACTGCATGCTGTTCTGAAATAACTGAGAGTAAGATCATTTCAGAGCTTACTGGTTGTCCAGAGGAAGAGCAACAAATACAGAGGAAATACTTGGAGAAGAAAAACAACAACATAAGCAAAGAAAGAAAGAAAAACAAACAAATAAAACCCCAACAGTAACAAAAAAATATCTCTAGCACAAAAAAGTCTTAAAAGGATGTTTTCACTTCCCAGAGAATCTCTTCTGCTAGTTCAATGATTGCACTGAGGGAAAAAAAATTATGAGAGTCTGAACACTCAGAGTCCAATACAGCAATACAAGATTTAAAAGATTGATCAGAGTGGTTATCTCTCTCTTGTTCTTGATCACTTTTCCTTAGAAAATCCAAATGTGGAGTATGTATTAATTTATTTGACGAAGTGCTCAGCTGCTTCCCTTCCTCCCCTCAAGACAAAAAGGGCGTTAGAAAGGAAGCAATGAAATATACTGACACAATAATAGCAATCCTTTTTTTTTGCACATTTTGATTGTCAGAAACTAATGAGAAACAAAATATATCCATAATCCTTAAAGGTTCCAAATCACATTAAGCCTGATGTAAATTAGCTTAGGATAGGATTAGATATTTAATGGTACCATTATAATAATGAGAAAAGACATGAAACACAGTGAAACAGGCAGTTACTCTGTTATATTTAAGAAGTAGGACATACAAATTACTAAATTAATGCAAGCTCACTGAAGTTGTTGAGTAAGTTTTTGTTGTATTTTAAATATAAACTGGGATTTTCGTGTTTTGTGGGGGGTTTTTTTGTTAATTTCTGCTGAAATTCATAATCTTTCCGATCGCAAAAATAAATAAAAAAATTCCTCATTTTTAATGCTGTTGTGAAAAATGGAGTGTTTCCTCTAAGGAAAGACAGGCCACCTGGTTAGCTGATCTGCTATCAGAGTATGTCCCTGGATTATGATAAACAAAACCTGCTGGTGCTAAAGCATACCTCCATTGACATACTTTTAGAGAGTACAAAAGGAGTCTGAAGTCACTACAGACACAACAGTGTATTTTATAGCATAGGAAGTTAATTCAGAAACCAAATTTAGAGCTCCATCATTTCAAGAGACCCATAAAAAATGAAGTAGAGGAAATAGGATGGGAAGCGAATACAAAGTTTCTCCTAAATTTTTCAGTAAAGATTAAATTCTCTAATGTATTGTGCATTTAAGTATTAAAATCCTAAGTTTATTTTATTTTTACTATATTTCCTCAGTCCTCCAGCCAGCTGTTTTCTCTCATCTGGAGAAAGGCCAAAACAGTTTCTGTGGGATGTTCAAGAGCTGTTGCCTGGTTTCACAGCATAGTAGAAAGACAACGTCTGATCTGCAAAACCACAGTGGGACTGATCATATATTTACTATTGCGTGATTAAAGACTACTGAGCATATATTAGATTTTAGATTAGATTTCCTCACATTTGTTGTGAGGAAAAGAATGGAGCAAAGAACAGAAAATCAACAACAGGAAATTGATGTAATCTCTTCTGCAACTATAAATCCATTGTCATTCTCTGGCAGTGAAACACCTAGCTTAGTGCCAGGGATTTTAATTCTAGTGAGGTCAGATTGCACTTATTTTTCCTGAACAGTCACATTAGATTGATTAGTACTAAATTAATTAAAAAGGCAGAAAGGTTCGAGTAGTTAGAGATTTTCTCCCCATCAGACGTAAAACTGAGAGAGAAAAATGAAGTACTGAAGCAGTGAGTTATACAAAAAACCTGCCGAGTTGTGACAAAATGAATTCAAAGAGCAGTACTTTGGTTTTGAATTCTGTTGAGCACTGAAGGAGAGTATGGGATGCCAAGTATTGAAAGTTATATTCCTGACAGGTCATCTATTTTTAGGGAGAGAGTTCCAGGCTGAATAACAGAGCTATGTTTATTCAAAAAGATCAGATCCTCAGTTAGTAAAAGCAGTAATAATAGCAAAAGTATTACCAGTAGTAACTGTACAGTCACTGTATCTAGACAAGAGTATTGTGGACAGGATTACCAAAAGGCAAGGATCTCCCATATGAACACAGAATAGAAATACAAGATGAAAGAACTGACCAGTATGAACCTTTTTCCTGTTTGGAAGAGCCTACAATGAGCACATGAGGAAGAAGTAAAAGACAAGTACAGATGCACAGAGGAAATAAGCCTGAAGTGATTGTTGTGATAGGCACCAGAGAGTACACGAGTGCTTTAGCCACTGCATGTCTTTGTAGGCTTTGCTCCAAAAAAGGGGTTTAAGGAAGGGTTTGAAAGCAAATAATGAAGGCATTACACAGATATTCAAAGTCTCCTGCCTAAATGGGAAGTGCTGGGGCGGAGAATTACAGCTGTATTCATTTGAATATACTGATATTTATTCGTATCAGCATAGTCTTTGACATTAAAGTATAAATGAAGACAAAACTGCTCAAAAAATCAGTGTTTCTCTCTTTCAAAAAACCAGAAAAATACTCTCCTACCATAGGATTGGGAGCTACCCATAGATACATATATTTTTTTGAAAAATCTAACATTTACATGGCTGTGTCAGAAAGTCCCAAAATTGTAATAACATAAGCTACATTACTGGCCCACCGGATCCCTAAAGAGGCCAAAGTCTGCTCTCCTGAAACCCGGTGCTGTGATCCTGTTTTTTGCCCTGCTCCATCCTCCTAGGATAATGAATCCAACCATCTTATGGTCACTGCAGCCAAGGCTATCCCTGACTTTCACATCCATCACCAGTTCTTCCTTGCTTGTAAGTAACAGGTCCAGCACAGCACCCTTCCTTGTTAGGTCCTCAGTCACGCATGTCAGGAAATTCTCATCAGTGCTCTCTAGAAAATCTCCATGATTGCTTTAACCCTTCTGTGCTGTCCCTCAAGCAGATATTAGAATGGTTAAAGTCCACTATAAGGACTAGGGCCTGGGAATGTGATGTTCCTTCCAGTTATCTGAAGAAGGCCTCAGCTACTACTTCTTCTTGGTCAGGAGGTGTATATAGCAGATACCCACTGCAACAGAAACCATGTTGGTCTTCCTGCTAATCTTCACCCACAAGCTCTCAGCTGGCTTCTCACCCATCCCTGGGCAGAGTTCCATGCACTCCAGCTGCTTTCTCACATAAAGGGCAGCTCAAAGGACAACTCCTCCTCCTTACCTTCCTGGTCTGTGCTTCCTAAGGAGCCTGTATCCATCCATCACAGCACTCCAGAGCTCCAGTTGGGTGTGCAGTCCCTTCGTACTTCCTTGAACCCAATGAGGTCATAGCCCTGTGACTGCATACAGACTTCTAAATCCTCCTGTTTGCTCTTCATGCAACATGCACTAGAGGCATTTTAGAGAGTGTATTGAATTTGCATGGCAAGGTTTCAGTAGCAGGGGCGGCTTCTGTGAGAAGCTGCTAGAAACTTTGCCTACGTCTGATAAGCCAACTCCAGCCAGCTCCAAGACAGACCCACTGCTGGCCTATCTGCAACAGTTGTAGTGCATCTGTGATAACGCATTGATGACCAGAGGGCTGGAGCATCTCTCCTGTGAAGACAGGCTGAGAGAGCTGGGGTTGTTCAGTCTGGAGAAGAGAAGGCTCTGGGGAGACCTTATAGCAGCCTTCCAGTACCTAAAGGGGGCCTGCAGGAAAGGTGGAGAGCGACTCTTTGTCAGGGAGTGTAGCGATAGAAAGAGGGGTAATGGTTTTAAATTGAAAGAGGGGAGATTTAGATTAGATAATTAGGAAGAAATTCTTTACTGTGAGGGTGGTGAGACACTGGAACAGGTTGCCCAGGGAAGTTGTGGATGCTCCATCTCTGGAGGTGTTCAAGGCCAGGCTGGATGGGACTTTGAGCAACCTGGTCTACTGGGAGGCGTCCCTGCCCATGGCAGGGGTGATCTTTAAGGTCCCTTCCAACTCTAACCATTTTCTATGATTCTGTGATTTAAGAAAGGAAAAAAACTACTGTGCAACAGCAGCTGGAAGAGAGGGGTGAGAATATGTAACAGAAACAACCATGCAGACACCAAGGTCAGTGAAGAAGGAGGGGGAGGTGCTCCAGGCACCAGAGCAGGGAGCTCAGGTGCTCCAGGCACCAGAGCAGGGAGCCACCTGCAGCCCATGGAGGACCCCACACCGGACCAGTCCATTCCTGAAGGACTGCACCTGATGGAAGGGACCCACGCTGGACCGTTTGTCAAGAACAGCAGTCCATGGGAAGGACCCACATTGGAGAATTTTGTGAAGGACTCTCTCCTGTGGGAGGGACCCCACACTGGAACAGGGGAAAAGCGGGAGGACAAAGGAGCAGCAGAGACAAATGTGTGATAAACTGACCACGATCCTCATTCCCTGTCTCCCTGCACCACTCAGGGGGAGGAGGTAGAGCCTGGAAAGAAGGGAGGGGTGTATTCCAGGTGGTTTAAGATTTGTTTTTATTTCTTATTATCCTACTTTGATTTGATTTGCAATAAATTAAATTAATTTCCCCAAGTTGAGTCTGTTTTGCCTGTAATTGGTGAGTGATCTCCCTGTCCTTATCTCAACCCACAAGCCTTTTGTCGTATTTTTTGTCCAGCTGAGGAGGGGAAGTAATAGACCTTGGTGGGCACTTGGCATCGAGCCTGGGTCAACCAACCTCAGGGAGGCACTCAAGTGTGCTGATTGTCCAGTACAGGCTTGAAAGCTTTCACCATGGCTGTTCTGCAGGCACTTTCCTCTTTACATGACTATGCTCAAAGAGATTGCCCTTCAGCTCTGTTTTGTTGATTACTATGTCCTTTCTGCTACCATCACCACAGGCCATTGGCTTGCCTACCCCACCCACAGCTTCTTCACTTGTTGAGGAATCTCTCCCTCCCCAAGTCATTCCTAGTTTAAAGCTCTCCCTACCCGGTTTCTTACCAGCCATACCAGGCTGCTGGCAAAGATAGCTTTGCCCTCCGTAGTCAGGTGGATCCCATCTCTTACAATTAGCTGTTGACCCCAAAGAGGGTTCCAAAATTGCTTTTATTCCCTTTATTTTCAGCTTGAAATATTATACACCAATTTCACATGCTCAGAGACTCTTCTAAATCCTTCATATTATTTTCGGATAATACATGGTGTTTGGGATGATTCATTAAATTTACAAGAGATGTATGTTTCTCATCAGGTTTCTTATGCAGTATAAATATTTCTCTATATAAAATATTAACCAACACAACTTTTAGTTTTAAAGGACATATTGATTCTACAATTACCTCTGTTCTCTCAGTAAACATTCTGGAGATCTCAAGTATTCATTCCCAAACACATTGTTTCCACTGTGAAAGGATAGTATGCAATTACCACACACAAAGAGCCTCCTGGCAAATCATTACAACTGCAAACTGGACGAGACATTTGATTTAATACCTCATTTTGGTATGATGTGATCATTGAGATTACAGAATTCCTATGGTCAAACTTAAATAAAGACATCATACTCCACGTGCAGTTTTATTCATGCATCCAGATTTGTCCTGCAGACCTAGGTGCAAATAAAAATAAGCTTGTATTTTTGATCAGTGTAGCCACCTATGCTTTTCCCATCAGAAATAATTCTACATGAACTAGTAAAAGGATTAGGTTTCCTAACATATGGGTTTCCTTCTCTTCTATCTTTATTACAATTGTGATACTACTTCCAATAAAGTCAGCTGGATTTTCCCTCATATTGTACCAGCAGCAGAATCAGATCAATTACTTCAGCAGCCCTCCATAACCTTTGTAAACGGCAGCTGAGCATAGAGTGGGGAGGGGAGATGTGGGGAACTGTGGCTTTACAAGGCTCTGAAGTGACCTGGAGCAGAGTGATGCTGTACAGAGCACACAGCACAAGTGCTGGGCAGCCGGAGCCCTAGGGAAGCTCACCTCTCCTATGCATTTGTGATTGCCAAGACTGCAGTCAAAGACAACTCTAAACAACTTTTATACATATGGCAGATCAAGCTGTAAAATAGTTAGGTCAGGGGATTCAGTGTTGCTGTAGCAAAAGCCCCTGGCTCCAGGCTGCCATTACGGTGAGCTCTGCAGTGAGATAGTTTCCATTTAAACCTAACACAGGCTTTAGTCCCATCTTTGAAAGGAATATAGGTATGCAAGCACTGCTAAATATCAAAAAGAGGAAATGTTCCAACTGAGACGTGTTTAGAAATTGATGCTACCTGTCCATTTAAGCTTCTGCTGAGACGGATCCAAGTCTCAATATTTTGACAAGAACAGTATAAATATTTCTCTCTATAAAATATAGAGAGAACTTTTTTCAGAAGCAAAGCATCTGTGAGTGCTTTAAAGAAAATACTTATTTACAGCCATAGTTCAATTTGAACCAGGTGCTCTTCATCAAAGTGCTGATCTCCTGATGGAAGTTAAATAGCTTTTAAAGAGGAGGAGATTGTTGCTCCTGAAAATACACTACAGAATTCGCTACAGGTGCTTATTTTGTGTGGAAGTGATGTTTTTTTTCTACTGTATCCTCTGTCATTCCTTCCTATTACTGGCTAGGTATACCAGGAACTTTAGCTACCAACAGTCAAAGGCAAGGGTCAAAAATTGCTGCACACCTGTAAATCAGGTAGTCATCCTCCCCTTCCCCAATTATTTTCCTCCTCTCCCCCACTTTTCTCATCTATACTAATCATGTCTGCTTGATGGATGAGTACCAAGTACTGATTTTCAAGGTAAGTTTTTGCAGTTCGGTCAAAACTGTCATTTATTATGCATGTCTTTTCTAATGCGACACATAGCAATCGCTACTGGCATCTGAGTAGAAATCATGTCTATGTAGGGTTTGCATTTACTGATTTTTTTTGTGACATTTGCCATCAGATACATGAACTAGCTGAACTTTGGATAGAAGGAGCACCCTACTTTTAAGCAAACTAACTTATTTAAATGTAAAGAGGTCAGCTTACTAAGAGATGCCTTGAAGCCAAACACTGCTAAGAGCTGCTTAGTGCCCTTAAGAAAATTAAGGCAGAGTGAGTGACTGTACACACAATTCTGCAAGAAGTCTCTATTGCTATGTCCATTTCTCATTCTAGCTAGACACCATAGGTGTGCTTAAATAGGCAGGAAATATCATTGTAATGATGGCAAATAAGCCATTCCCTTGTGTAAGTCACTATCTCTTGTGTATGATCTCAATTTCACCCTGCATAAGCTGTTACAGAAAGATTTGCCATTGCCTGGAGGCTAGAAAACTTGAAACAACCAAAGGTTCAGATTAAGTATGGCACATCCTTATACCCAGTGGTTTGCAAAGTTATTTTATGCAACCTTCAGAAAAGTGCCTCTAGCACTTGAAATGATGGCCAGATTTGCTTTTTCTCACACTCTCTGGGGGTCAAGCTTCTCTTCAAGTTCTCTATTAAGCAGAGTTTTTGGCTTTCTTTCTGACTAATTTAAATAAGAATTGTTTCCCTTTATTTCATCTTTTTATTCTTAATTTTCTTTGCATGGACTATACATTGTATGGAAAGTTGCTCAACTGCTAAGGAATCTTGTTCAGCAGTGATTTAAAAGGCAGAGTCACATATTCCTAATTACTCAGCTTTCCTATTTTTAGTTTGAGAACTTTGCTTACAAACTTTGTTGCTGTATTTTAGGAACTTTAAATTCTTATGTCTGCTTGCAGCTCAGGGACTTTGCCTAAGCTAGTTTTTTTTCCTCCTGTTCCTAGGCAATTGCTCTAGCTGTCAGCACATTGCCAGGTAGCTAGGGCAGCAGCTAGCATCTCAGACAGCTTCTTAATGAAAGACCCATGCTGATCCTTCTATTTATGCATTAGATCACTGACTGATCTAGGACTCACCCTAGACCTGCAAGGTACAACAGTCTTGTTTTAATCAGCTGGAGCTCCCAGCAATGAGCAGATAACATTCACAGTGCAAGAGCCCTCTGACATACTGCACCACTTTCTCCAAACATACAACATAGTGCCCCAAACCATAATGTTTATAAATGGAGATTTTTGAAGAAAACTATTACAACAAATAGAACCTTTCAGCAGAACCATGCTATCCACTTACAAACAGGCAGGGAACATACAGGAAGATGTGCATACAAAAGGTATTTTCAGTCTTTAACCTTTGGTGGGTAAATCCCAGTAGTGTCTGAAGCAGGGTTAAGTTTGTCTCTAAAGACATGCCTTTACACCAACACCACTCTATCCAAAAAAAAGAAATAAATATATATCCTTGTATTTTCATGATGATGCTAAAATTGACTTGATTGCTAGATTATTACAATGCCTATTGGCACTAGAAAGGGCACTGTGACTGTGTATTTTCATCTGGATGAGTGTCAGGGGAGGATTGTGGCAGAGTGCTGAATGTGCAACATATTTATAGGACTTCCTTTAAGTCAAAAATGTCTTTTTGTTTGTTTGTTTGTTTTGGGTTTTTTTTCTTCTTTCCATTGTGGATATAGGTTACCACAAATGCAAAAGGGAAAGATTTTTCTACAAACATAGGCAAATAACTCTGCCCTTCCAAAAAATGTTTGTTAGGGATTTTACTGTATTTTGATGTTTCAGTTGTGTTTGTATATGGACATAATATGTGCCTGTATACTTTTCTCTGACCATTTTTTTGTATCTACCTTCAGAGAAACATTTTTTTATTTCACTGGAACTGTGTTCATCCTTCATCATGATAATGATGGTTTGTCCCAGTCCTGTATGTTAGTTTCTCTGTATGTTTCATGTACCACAATTGTGTAACTCTTCTAGTTTGTTTAAGCTTTTTCTGCTTTTGCAGTGTTTTCACTTGAATATGGTCAAAGTTTTGCCCCACTAGTAGCAGTAGTATTAGCACTGGCTCTTGAACTAATCTGTAACCGAACTGAAACTGTGACGTATCTTCCTTAGACACTTCAGAACGTTTCTGTTCATTATGCTATATTTAGCAAATAGCAAAATGCTGTAAAGCTTCAGACATGAAATGCTGCCTCTATTAAGTTCGTCTGACCACTGATTTCAGTGACCGTAGGATTTTACCCAGTATTTTTAATGCTGGAGCTTGAATTCACATCTCAATTGTAAACATTTATATTTTCACTAGGGGCTGAAACTGAAGTGCTAAGCTAACAGAATTTATGGCTTCAGAAATGCTCCCAGTGGATCTTACAAATTTACATTTGGCTGGGGTAATATAAAAATTATACCATATTCAAAAGAGGAGCCTATGCTTCTTTGAACCAAAACTCTTGAGTAGGTAAAACCAGCCAGCAGACCAGGACTCATACCTTAACAGTGGGGTTTAAATTTCTTGAGAGAGATTACAGCAGTATTCAAATTTTTGGTACATGTATGTATGTATACTTTATCTAGTCATGTAAAAACGTAAATATAGCTGTAAGTGTGGTGTGCTGACCTCAGCTGACAGCAAGCACCCAAACAACCCCTCGTTACCCCTGTCCCTGCAAGACAGGGGTGGGGGGGAAAGAATAGGTAGAATGAGACAAGGAAAACTAAGACTTCAGAATAATCACTGACTAGTTGCTGTCACAGGCAAAACCAGATTTGACATGGCGTAGTTAACTAAATTTACTAGCAATTAAAATTAATGTACAAGTACTGATTTAAGTATTAGGAAACAAAACCAGAAAAGCACAAACATTTACACACTTAGGAAAAGCACTGCTCCTTCTCGTTTCTTTGGCTCAATAGCACTCCTTCAGGCTCCTTGCTATCAAGGCAGGTTACACTCAGTCACTTTGTTAAGGAATATACGAGTGGCTGCCTCCTCCAGCTGCTCCAGCCCAGGACCTCTCCTGCCCAGCTGATGGAGCCCAGCCCAGGGACCCGGGGTCTCTGCCCAGGCTGAGGGACATGGGTGACCTTTCCCCATTTGCAGGTTCAACTACTAAAGAAACTGAGCACTTCTCCCAGAGACATACACACATACAGAGAGGACACCAACAGTGTTGGTCAGTTGCGTTGCTGCCCCGACAGCACCCCCATAGAGGATGGACAGGACCAGGAGGGCATACAGCCCAGTCCCCTCCTCCTCCTGGGCTGGCAGCAGCAGGTCACTAGTGCAGCACACACGGGACACTCTCCAGGTTCACAAGCACACCCACCTTCATGGATATCCCCAGCACCAGCACAGTACCCCTGCCCCAATCCCACCACCCCCTTGCCTGCCCCATGGGTCCCCCTTTCGCCAGCTGGTCCAGCCTGAAGTTTGAGTCCCACAGCCCTCACAGCCCAGGCTGCCCGGGGTTTGCAGACTTACCAGTTGCCAAGTCCAGGTGGATGTTCCTCAAAGTGGCAGCTGTAGTTTCTTGGTAGCCCATCAGCTAGTGTCAGTGGCAAGGTTTGCTTGTCATTATCTCCATATTTTGTCATGTGTATGTCTTGGTATATTTTGGTTTCTGACTTCCCCCTTTCCCCTTGGTTTCCCAACTGACCAAGTTCACAATGCAGATAAACTTGCTGGAATAAACACTCCCACACCCTCACATACCCTTACCAATTAGTGCGGCTGGCCAGTTTTCTGTGATCACTGCCTCCCTTATCGTTTGTCTGTCAGATTTGTATCTATCTGTATTCTTGTTTATGTCTTCCTCCATTTCTCAATATTGCTTTTTGCATTGAAAAAGGTCCTTGACCAGATGTCTGTAAAGGAGCAGGCACTTTCCTTCCACATACCCTTACAGGCCTCCATGAGATAAGGAGTGGGGTGGTGGCCATTGCAATCAGGATGTTGTGGTTTCTTTTGGCATCGCCTTTCTTCTCACTCTTTTCCTTTGCTCCTGCATGGGTCCTCAACGTGCTGCAGTCCCTTGAGGGGTGTCTCTGCTCTGGCACCACACAGCACCTGCCCCTCCTCCTCCTCTCACCTTGCTGCCCCCTCTGCTATTTCTTACTCTTTTGTTCCACCCCCCTCTCTCACCCCAGAGTTTTTCTGCTCTTTCTTAAAACGCGTTTCCACAGAGGCAGCACCACCTTGTCTGTGGGCTGAGCCGAACCCCGTGGTGGGTGGGTTGGAGCCGGCTGGAATTGGCTGTGTCCAGCTTGGGACCGCACCAGGTGCTCCTCACGGGGGTGGCCCGTCAACCATGCGCTGCCAACACCTCACCACAGACACCCCATACTATAAGCCTGAAAGCCTGGAATAAATCTTTATTTAAGATACGACAATTCTATTGTTTTTTTTTTTTAAAGGATCAGTGTATAGAATTCCTTTTTTCTCAAGTTATGGTACAAGTAATGTACACTTCTCTTGTACACCCATTTCCTGTCTTTGTAGGGAACAGATTGTTGGGGGAGTTTTGACTGTTTAACATCAGTTTAACATCTTGTTAAACATCATGTTTAACATCTTCATATTACTATGAAGAAGTTTTAATAGATAACCTGTGGCCTCTATTGCAGTGCAAAAAGAATCTCCTCGTACCAGTAACATGAGACCCTTCCAGTTCCTGAGGCTCGTCAGACTTCTTCCGATGCTAGAGCACACATAAAATAAAATAAACTTCAGCTCAAAAGGGGCTTTTGTGAGGAAGTGCAGGAATAAAACTTTTCTTGGAAGGGTTCTTGTAGCTGTTAAAGCTTGCTCACCCTGTGTCGTTCACAGGGAAATATGTGTGGCCAACCACGCACACGAGCAGAGAGGCCCTGTTCTTTTCAATGCAGAAAGGAAAAAGAAGGAAAAAAAACAAAAGGAAAAAAACCACCTCTGTAGCCTTTCTGGCACTCTATAGAATATATATGTTCAATATAGGACTGTAAAATATTTTTAAAAAAACAACAGAGAAAGCAACATGCCAGCAATGTCCTCACCAGGGCTAAGATTCAGATGCAGAGGCCAGCTCTTCTCAGGAGCACAGTTCCAATTACAACCAATCCCAGTGAAGTCAATTCAGAAACATGTATGTGAAAATGTATAAAGTGTGGTACATTATAAACAAAGGGACATTACCTAATCAACATTGAGATTCAAGCAGTTTTCTGGGAAAGTGTCCCCAGTGTCTGTTGTTATTTAATTAGTACCCTCTCCCCAGTGTTTCATTTATAAATCAGAGTCTAATCATTTGCACAAGTTCATTTTCTAACAGTACTTACTTGAGTCACTTTCAAATTGTTCCAAACTTCTTCCTTGATTTTTTTCTTTCTGTCTTGGAATACAAAAAAATGACCAATTAGTTTCACATTCTGGAGAAAAAAAATAGAATCTGAGAACCTCTGTGCCATCTGCCTGAAGCAAATTTGCACTGTTGAGTTATATCAGAGGATTTTAAACTTGAAGTAATGGCATACCCTTGACCACAGCAGCATGTGAATGGCTCTGCTAGAATTGCAAAGGATTTTATGTACATTGGCAGTAAGACACCATTGATATCATAGTGTAAAAAATGAATATAAAGCAGTGACTAACTTGTTGCTACTGTCAATCAAGGTTGTTTGTGGGTTACAATGAGGACAGAATTTAGATTTTTAATACTGCTCTGAAAATGCAACATGGAATATAAAATATTAGGCAGAAATGGAAAGTGATCAATAAGAAACATTGCCTGAAACCATTAAACAAACATCAGCAAACTGAGGAAATCTGTAAAGATAAAATGACAAATCATTTTCTTCGTAGTCTGTAGTTGTTATTTATGGATTCATATACAATGATACATAATGTAATAAATTTATGTAATGCTATTTATTAAGGCTCTCATTTTCCTATCTCCTGCACAACATTACTACAATATGTCGTATTTCACAATAGTTATTTTACACTGTCAGGTTTTTATTTAAAATAAAAATGCAAGTTGCAACTTAGTTATAAATCCATGAATGATGATGCATGTAATACTTTTGAAGGATTCCTTTAGCACAGAAGGACCAATACAGGATCTACAGATCATCTGAAAGGTTTTGTGTTGTGGAGTGTCACTGCTATGATATTAAAGGAGACAGGTCATGCCTGACCTACTGTTGATATAACCATAGACTGCTAAAAAATTCTTGAAGTGTCTCACAACCTTCCATCATTCAAGAATAGTTGAGGACAGATGTTTTCCATCAGACTGATAGTATTTTCACACTGCTTTCATTAAACTGTCATGTTAAAAACTGCTTCAATTTCATCCCCCTTTCTGCTTTGTTAGTTTTAATGTATCTCTCTGTACGTTGTATGACAGGAGAAGTTGCCTTTGTTCTTGCTGTGTATAAATTTGCAGGAAACTGGGGAACACTCACAGACACAGTCACCTACACCAAGTCTGAGTGTGATCATACAGTGGCAAACAGGTTTGGGCAAGAAGAGTCTTAAGAATTTATACTTATTTATGGTCTATTCTGGAAAGTTTTATTATGTATTAAGGCACTGTGAATTGAAACATTTATGCAACTTTGACTTGAAAGAATCAGTAACTTCAGTATACTAATGCTGTAGAACATATTGTTCACAGAACACAGAAAAGGAATGCTTCAGCTTGTCCTAGACAGACATAAAATAAGATTCAAGACAACCAGTGATACAGCAAGCACAGCAAATAAACTGTATATAATTGAACCAAATGATCCTTTAGAAAGGCACAGATGCTTGGGTCCCAGCGTTTGCAAAAGCTGTAGATGTAATTTTTTCTTCCAGAAATTCCATTCTTGTTTTTCTTGGCCTCACACATTTTCTGTTCTTGTAAAATGTTGCCCTGAGGAGCTATGAACTTACAAGGACAATAAAATACATGTTTCATAAGAAAAAAAAATGTTTTCAGAAGTTCTGCTGTAACACAAGAGATGGGAAGTTGGGTCATACACATTCAGCACACACATACAAAAAATAATTTATACAATGTATCTTATTTCTTTTTCATGAAAACAGAGTAATTTGACATGAATCCTGAGGTCTTGACAGGGTTAGAAGTGTCTCTTTATGTTGTCCTGGTCTCCTGTTTGTAGCATAAAGTTTAATTCCTTGGTGCAAGTCAGACAGCTGCCCAACCATGCATTCACATATGCGAACAAAGATGAGGAGAATGAAGCCCAGGTGTACAGTGGGATGGCATCGCTTTCCTTCTTACAGCCACTCTGAAGCAGGGCTGATGGAGAAGCTAAGCTGTTGGCCCCTCTCCAGACCTGCTCCCAGCAGAGGCCCACATGTTGTATCTACATCCTGATGCTACCAGGTCACACACTGCAGCAAATATCTGATCTGCATAGACAAAGGCAGCCTTGGTCCAGCAGCAGCAGCTAAGTGCCAAGGAAGGACTGAGCGTCAACCTACTAGAGTCCATGCACCTGTTTTTAAAACAGTCTATGGGTAATTGGGGAAAAAAAAGAAAACAAAAAATAAACAATGAGAAATTTAAAAGGAAACATTTCACCACATGTCTGGTTTCTATTCCTATCAAAGACACGAATCAATACCAAGGATTCAAGCCTGCTCCCAATTAACTTGATAATTTGTGGTAAGATGGCTGATAACAGTTTTCTGCCTCATAAAGATATTCTGAGGATGTTAAGAAGTGCTCACATGCTTCAATAATGAGGAATCAAAAGGAAAAAGATAAAATTCAGGCTGGTGGTGAGAACAGACTTACAGAAAATGATCTCCTAGTTATCATTGGAAGCATAAGAAATGTACATAAAGTACATACCTGCTTTTGTTTATTTGTTTGAAGAAACTATAAACCCAATAAGTAACAGAAACAGTAATTGGCTTTTTTTTATGTTGTTTGGTTGGTATTTGGAGGGGGTTTTACTTGTTTGTTTCTCTCAAGCACTTGATAGTTTTCAGGATTTATCTGTAATAGGCCTTGATATGAGTGTTTTCACATGTATTGAGAGCTGACTAAAAGACTGTAGCTCACTTTTATTATTAGTTATCCACCATTCCCCTAAGTCACTTCCCTTCCTGTTTGCCACAGATTGAAAAAAAGACTTGTGAGCATACTTATGAAATGAAAATAAATTCTGACTGTTTCAGCTATTCTATTAATTTGCTTAAAGCCAGCATGTGCTTCACTCTTGAGAAGCATGATTTGCTGGGACCCTTCTCTCATGTGTAGCCTGAAAGACTTACAGTTCTTACGGTCGAAAATTTGTA
This sequence comes from Limosa lapponica baueri, assembly GCA_002844005.1. Taxonomy (NCBI): domain Eukaryota; kingdom Metazoa; phylum Chordata; class Aves; order Charadriiformes; family Scolopacidae; genus Limosa; species Limosa lapponica. Next base: position 376,667 of record KZ505947.1, on the reverse strand, counting down.
CAGTCTTGCAGAGACTTCATAAATACTCTCCATTAACTGTGCATTGATCGCCAAATGTAATACCCCATTGCACCATAGTCCAGCAAATACTTACTCATATGAAAATTTAAAAAAAATATATTTTTTTGCAGAAGCCTAGCAACCAGTAAATTCCTCTAATATCCATGCAGAAGGTATTTATTAAATCTTCTCCTCTAGAATTACATGAAAACTATTCATACAAACAGAAACAAAACTTGATTTTAAATCTTTTTTATGAGGCTAAACTTTAATTGAATTTCTCCCCATCTTTGAGCGAATACAATGTGTAATTATTGATTGCCATGTATTCCTCTCTTTCAGGAGTGCTTTAGTTTGATTTTTAATATATATCTCTAATTTGTATATAATTTTTCTCATTTTTCTTCTTTTGTTTAAGCTAAAATCCTTTCATACAATTCAATTTTACAGAAAGTTTTCACATTCTGTCTTTATTCCCACAGCAGCCTTTTTATCAACATTTTTACCTCTTCTTTGAACACATTCAATTACACTATATGGGGCTTACCTAATACCACATCCTTTATGCTGCAACAGAGAGACTTTAATATATGAGGTTCTAAAGCTTAATAATTTCCTTTACATGGTATTTCTTTCATTCCATATAACATAAGTTTCACTGATGGCCTTAATCTGAAAACTAATTTATTGGCACCATTCTTAACATCCACAATTATTTCAGAGTTTTTCAATGTTACATTCCGTGATTTGGATCAAATGAAGTAATATTCATTCCTCATCCTTCAGTTCATCTGGACACAATAATACCTACCCTGGGTAAGATAGATTCTTACCCAGTAAGAATCTGAAATAACAAAAAACTGCTTTTCAATTCATGATTTTTGCTTTCTCCACTAGGAACTTTGAAACAACTGTCAACAAGATTCACTTAATTTTGTGTGTGCCATTTTTATGACTGTTGTTTGAGGTAGCCTGTCATTGGTACACAGGTCACTACAGCTTCTACATTGCAGAAAATACACGTCAGCTGATTTACACAAATTTTTCTGATCATGACTGTTCACCCTAATCCTTTTTTAGCTACGATATTTGAGAAAAAATTAGGAATCCTTTAGGTAGACATGCAAATAAAAATGGTTTGAGTTACCCAGTTTGCAGCAGAAGTAAAATAAAGGTCTTGCTTTTCTGAGGTGAGCTGTAAAGAAGGAGGGGCTGAAAGAACACGTCTAAGTCATTTGCTGAATGGCTGAGATGTACATATTCTTCCCATTGCATTAACTGTTCTGAATCTTCTTTTCACAGAGCCAAGCTCTCCTGGGGGTACGATGTGGGCAGGTGCTTTGCCGACATCTTAGGGCAGCACACTTGTTACCGAGTTACTGCTGCCTGATGACAATGCCACACCTCTGCTGCCATCTGAGCTTTGCACATCATGTGCTTGCTTCAGTTCCACCTTTCAAAACATTTTGGAAGGAAGCGGGGCTCTGCATCCCACAGAGGTGTTTATGCGCCCCACTCAGTGTGCTACAGAAAAGTCAGCCTGGCCGGGAAGTTAAAGAGCAAAGAGTAGCTGAATAAAGAATTGTGGTGCTAGCAGAGGATTCTCATGAGCCACAGAGCTAAAGGGATAGATTTTGGACCAAATGTTCTGTAAAAAGTACAGAGAAATACGTACTTTTTGAGACACTAACACTGTTTCTGTCAGCTTTGTCTCTGTATTGCTAGAAAGAAAGCTAGTTAAGGCAGCTTGAATTAAAATAGTGATATATTTAAATACAATAAAATATGTAACTCAGTGGCAAGTACAAGCAGCCTGGGGCTTAATAGTAAAAAGGCAAAATTTAAGACGGGACAAACTGAGACTTAGTTTTCAACATCTGGCCAAGGTTAAAATGTTTAATGAGGTTCTGTATTTTGTATATTTCTTCACTTTAATAGGATAGCCTCTCTTAATAGGATTCTGTTATTAATCAATTGAACTTTTGGAATAATTAAAACAAAGCTCATTTGAGATACATGCAAATTCCCGTTTAACATTTACTCAACACCATAGTTGGTTTTGTATTATTTATCTGCTAATAGTGATGTTGCGTCAGTCATCCCAGACAGCACCATCCTACTTCCCTGTGATGAGCTGGTTCTTCTCTTCTAGCTTTAAATGATTTGAATGAAATATTTGTTGTGTATATCGATTAAGACAGAAAAATTTTTCTTTCTCACCAGCCTCTACTAACTGAAATGGATTAAAGCTTTCAGTCCACTATGTATTTACGAATATATAAATTCGGTTAGTTGACATCATTTGGGTATATAGCATTCTTTTATGTAAAGGTTGACAAGTGCTCCTTAAGTTAATATATGCATAAAATATTTCTCTTTATTTAGCTGTTACCTATCAGTTTGCCCTTTTACTTCATAGTTGGGATGATTTTTCTGTAACAGCCATTGAATATAAAAGGTTTGTCTTTTTATTTATCATTTCGTTATTCTAAGAACAAAATAATAGAAAACAATAAAGTAGATCTGGGATTACCATCAGGCACAGGTAGTCTTAAACATACTTGGTTAAGTAACAAAGGTTTTTCTGGTTATGGTAGCACTGAGAGGAAGAAGTACTTCCAGGACAAGCCATGTGTCAGGAGACCCAAATGGGTTGTGTCCCTTAGCAAGCCTCTACAACCGGGACACTGCATCCCACAGTCAGATGTGTAATAGAACTGCAAAACTGAAACACAGACAGGGACAGACTTGCTATCCATGAGCACAGCTGAGGGGCTGAGCCAGATTTTAAAGTTCTACCCCGACTGAAAAAAACAGACAATACCTTATTATGGTTTAAAGCAAGTTTTCAGGCATCTTACTGCGGTGATTCTAAGCTGTTCAATATTGTTAGTTACTGTTGCAGTAGAGGGAAAGAAATATTTCAGTCTTACCATCCAGAAAGCAAGAGTTATTTGACCTTCAGGTGAACAATCAACATGGCCGTGCTATTCTTAACTTGCAAGGGTTTTGCAGAGAATGTAATTAAACGCACAGCCATTAAAGATCGAATCTTTACCAACAGTTACCTCAGACTGTCACGTGAAATGCAGGAGTTCTAGCTGTGGGTTAGCTATAGGAACCAGATGATTTGTGGGTAGGTGGGCATTTCAGATAGCATTGTGTTAAGAGCTGGTGTTAAAGGTTGACTCCTACCACTAATCCCAGCACCAATACTGTAACTGATTGGCAGAATATAATGGTAGAAAGCTGATTACCTTTATTTCATTTTACAAAAGCTTAAGATTATGTCATCCATTACTTAGACGAAAATTGAAAGTCCAGGAGGTCCTTATCAATTTTGTGATATTTCAGTTTACTGGCGTCTTCATTCCTATTTGTGCAGCTGAAATGTTTATGTAAAACACAGTCCCATGTAAAAAGAAAATGTAAATGGTTCAGATCAGGGTAAAGATATTAAATAAAAATATTTAATTAAATATTGTTATGATCAACAAATAAATTTGCAAAGGTCTGAGGATTGAATTTTACTTAGTTTGCTCACACATAACTGTTTCTCCAAAGGAGAAACATTTCTAAGTGCCCAATTTGCAACCAAAACAAGGTGAATGGCAAAACAGATACGTAAACATGCTTGAACTAGACCCAAATTAACCTCCTCAGATCAAAAAGAAGAGAAAATGTCATAAATGTTTTCTAAAACAATGTTTTTAGAAAAGAGGCAAGCCTTTACATTTCCAAATGATTCCACAACATCCTAAATAATTTGGATAAAAGAGAAGAAATATACCTAAAACATTAAAGAACTTAGTATTTTAACATCCTTTGGAAATAGGAAAAGTACAGTTCTGTAGCATTCCAGAAAGAGGAAACAACTCACTGAAGGTGTTTTGGTTGTTATGGGTGTAAACAGGTACTTTCTGGGGGTGTGTGTCCTTCCCATTTTAATCAATCAGTTAGAAACTTGAATCGTGTCCATCATTTTGCATATCTGACATCACTTATTAAAAGATAACCCTAGGGTTTTACTCTGTTTTGTTTTTTCCAGAAGAGTAACCCTATAAAATCTCTCTGTTCTCCCAGACCTGAAGCCACCAGAAAAAACTAGCCTAACAGAAAACACTGCCTGAAACCATCCAGTTGCCTCTTGCAGAAATTAGCAGCGCAGGATTAATGGGACGCTTTTTCACCACTGTTATACCTCCTGTAACCTGGATAATTAATAGAAAGAAAGATTACCTTTTTTTCCTTTCTGTTTGAGGTAACTCTTAATCCTCTTTGAATCATTGGAAACTGGGAGATTTACAAAGAGCTGAGAATCTGGTTTTCGAAGTCCACTCACAGATCCCAGATATCTTGCTATCAGCATGACAACGTTAAACCGCACTAAATAAATAACTTCAAAAGATGGCACTACTGTGTCCACTCAGACCCCAACACTGGGAACAAAGTGCAATAAATTGTGCTCCAGTACATGAGGCAGTGTAGTATCTCCCCACACACAGTCTCCCTCCTCAGGCATTATTCCCTTTTCTAGTGGCAAGGTTAAAAGATACATGAGCTTTCATAGGTTATGCACTCTGCATCTTCTGAAATAAATTAAGAACACCGATGGATGTATTCAAAGTAATAAACAAGTAGGCGGTAGACAGAATCAGTTGGCCAAACAGTAATTTTCAATTTTACACTAACACATATACAGATATAAACAGAAGGATACAAAATTCAATTCATTGCAGGCATCTCTGTAAGAAACCAATTTATTCATAAAAGCACATTTTAAATAGCTATTTGATGGATAAGATGATCTTTGACTAGCTGAGGCAAATAATAGGATTAGAGTTTTATGCAAACTAAAATTCTGGATATGAATATCTCCAGGCTTTAGGGAAGGTCATACTGAGATTGAAACTTCACAGCTACCTGTTTATCAGGAGACCTGGGCCCACAAGTCTGGGAAAGGCAGTTATACTTCACACTGAGATCAGATCTTCGAGGCTCCCACTTCCTCTCCCCACTTACCGCGGACCTCTCATCACACCAGAAGGCAGACCAGTAACTGCAGAGCAAGCCACTGTTATTTCTGTGTAGTAACAGTCTGCTAGACATAAAAAACAGTAAATAGGAATTAACATAAAATAAATCTAATTTTTGCAGAACTCTTTGTCTCCTTAACCAATTAGAAAGTCTTGGGTTTGTTCCAATATTATAAGCTACAGAAAATGGTGAATCGGGTATCAGCCTATAAACTGAGGAGCAAAACCCAGCTTGCAGCCTATTGAAGTTGTGAGGGTCAGGAGCAGGGACAGAGCTTTCCCCCTCCTTTTCCCTATGCTGACAACACGCACAGGTGGTGCTGCCCTTCCTAGACCATGAAAGACTCTCTTCTCCAGTTCTCTTGGTGGGGCTGGGGAGAGCAAGTCACCCACCCCAAAGTCTGCTGTTTAACCGGCTGGGCACATCTCAGTAGTGCATCATGGGTAACATAAGCACAGCTTTTTATTCCCTGGTGTGACCAGAGGACATCAGAGAGCAGCTGGCACGACACTGAGCTTGAGTTGTGAGCTCTGCTGTGGGCAAAGATAAATAAGCTTAGGTTCAGCTGTAGGTACAAGTAGTGTGTTTTTTTTTTTCCTGGTTTCTTGTCACCTGGGACATGGAAAAAGCAAGTTTGCACTGGACAGTGAAATACTACGTGAGAGTAGTACACTACTACTATGAGCCCTAATACAAGGGGGAAGAACAAGTTTGGAAGCCTCATTCTTAGAATCATAGAATCACAGAATTGTCTAGGTTGAAAGGGACCTTTAAGATCATTGAGTCCAACCGTCAACCTAACTGCCAAAACTACCACTGAACCATGTCTCTAAGCACCACGTCTATGCATCTTTTAAATACCTCCAGGAATAGTGATTCAACCACTTCCCTGAGCAACCTGTTCCAATGTTTGATAATCCCTTTGGTGAAAAAATTTTTCCTAATATCCATCCTAAGTCTCCCCTGGAGCAACTTGAGGCCATTTCCTCTTGTCCTATTCCTTGTAAATTGGGAGAAGTGACCAATCCCCACCTCACTACAACCTCCTATCAGGTTGCTGTAGAGAGTGATAAGGTCTCCCCTCAGCCTCCTTTTCTCCAGGCTAAACATTCCCAGTTCCCTCAGCTGCTCCTCATAAGACTTGTGCTTTAGACCCCTCTGCAGCTTCGTTGCCCTTCTTTGGACATGCTCCAGCACCTCAGTGTCTTTCTTGTAGTGAGGGGCACAAAATCAAACACAGTATTCAAGGTGCAGCCTCACCAGTGCCAAGTACAGGGGGGACTAGTTCTGCTGGCCACACTACTTCTGATACAAGCCAGGGTGCTGTTGGCCTTCTTACCCACCTGGGCACATTGCTGGCTCTTATTCAGCCTGCTGTCGACTGATACCCCCAGGTCCTTTTCCACTGGGTAGCTCTCCAGACACTCTTCCCCAAGCCTGTAGCGCTGCATGGGGTAGTTGTGACCCAAGTGCAGGACCCAGCACTTGTCCTTGTTGCATCTCATGTAATTAGCCTCAGCCCATTGATCCACCTTGTCACAGAATCACAGAATCATAAGTGGTGGGGGTTGGAAGGGACCCTCGTAGATCACCTGCCAAAGCAAGTTTACCTAGAGCAGGTTGGACAGGAATGCATCCAGGTGGGTTTTGAATATCTCCAGCAACAAAGACTCCACAACCTCTCTGGGCAGCCTGTTTGGGTGCTCTGTTACCCTCAAAGTGAAGTTTTTCCTCATTTTGAGCTGGAATTTCCTGTGTTCCAGCTTGGGTCCGTTGTACTCGCCAGGCACCACTGAGAAGAGCCTGACCCCATTCTCTTGACACCCACCCTTTAGATATTTATAAACATTGATAAGATCCCCTCTCAGTCTTCTCTTCTCCAGGCTAAACAGACCCAGGTCTCTCAGCCTTTCCTCTTAAGAGAGGTGGTCCATTCCCCTGATCATCTCTGTAGCCCTCTGCTGGATTCTCTCCGGTAGTTCCCTGTCCTGCTTGAACTGGAGGGCGCAGAACCAGACACCGTACTCCAGATGCAGCCTCACCAGAGCAGATTAGACGGGGAGGATGACCTCCTTTGACCTGCTGGCCACATTCTTTTTAATGCACCCCAGGACATCATTGGCCTTCTTGGCCACAAGTGCACATTGCTGCCTCATGGTCAACTTGTTGTCCACGAGGACTCCCAGGTCCTTCTCTGCAGGTCAGGCCCTAACCTGTACCAGTGCATGGGGTTATTCCTCCCTAAGTGCAGGACCCTACACTTGCCCTTGTTGAACTTCATTAGGTTCCTCCCTGCCCAACTCTCTAGCCTGTCCAGGTCTCGCTGTATGGCAACAATAGCTTTCTGGTGTGTCAGTCACTCCTCCCAGTTTTGTGTCATCAGCAAACTTGCTAAGGGTACACTTTGTCCCCTCATCTAGGTCATTAATATATATTTTATATATTATAATTAATATAAATATAACTTTATATGTAATTAATATATTGGACAAGACTGTCCAGATCCCTCTGTAGAGCCTTTCTACCCTCAGTCAGATCAACACTCCTGCCCAACTTGGTGTCTTCTGCAAACTTACTGAGGATGCACTCAATCCTCTCATCTAGATCACTGATAAGGATATTAAACAGAACTGGCCCCAGTACTGGGCCCTGGCCAATACCACTCATGACGAGCTGCCAACTGGATTTAACTGCATTCACTACCACTCTTTGGGCCTGGACATCCAGCCAGATTTTTCCCAGTGAAGTATATGCCCTTCCAAGCCATGAGCAGCCAGTTTCTCCAGGAGAATGCTGTAGTACTAAAGTCCAGGTAAACAATATCCACAGTCTTTCACTCATCCACTCTTGTTTTTCTCCCCCTCATAGAACGGATGTGGACAGGTCAGGATGTTACTTTATCCTAAGCAACAGTTCAGGAAGCACATGCTTCCTAGCACTACAACACAAGTTATGTCTTCAAAGGAGGAATGTCTCTCAGGCCTAGCATGACTTTGCACTGTTATAAAGGTGGGCAAAGAACTATGGACATTGTTGATCCCTTGAAATAAATATATAGAACTGGACAAGAATTTTCATTTCCTTGAAAAAGACTTCCAGACTTCCCTCCATATCAGAAGTGAATGTAACACATGAAAGCAGCCAAACTGAGCTATCCTCTGAATCTTTTCACAATCAATTTGTGCTATCTCCTGCCTATTTTGACAATGCAGATATGGTTTTGAAAAAAACTATCATTTTTGTGGGACTTTGTTTATCGCAATAATATATCTTAGAGTTCAAGCCATTTTCAGGCAGCTCAGTTGAAGAGTTCAGTAGTCACTGTCCTGAATTTCTAGAAGAAATTGTCACATCATTCTTCATATGAGGAGAGGCTGATAGAACTGATTCTTTTCTCACCCTGTAGAAGAGAAGGCTCAGGGGGATCTTACCAATACATGTAAACATCTGATGAGAGAAAATGAAGACGATAAAGCCAGGCTCTTTTCAGTGGTGCCCAGAGATGGAACAAGATGCAATGGACACAAACAGAAACACAGGAGATTCCCTCTGAAAATCAAGAAATGCTTTTATACTGTGAGGGTGGTCAAACACGAGACTGAATTGCCCAGAGATACTATGGAGTCTCTGTCGATAGATATACACAAAATATGACTAGACACAGTCCTGGGCAACCTGGTGTTGCTGACTGTCCTTGAGCAGGGCAGTGAGACCAGTTCATCTCAAGATGTCCCTACCAACCTAAACAGTTCTGTAATTTGGTGATATACCACCTTCAAGGCTGTGAGGCAGTGCATCTCAAATACATCAAAAACACTAGGCTTGTCTGTGCAACTATTTGTGTGTGTAAATTCTAGCTATGTCAGATTTATTCCATTTCCACACATCAATATGCATTCTAAATAAGCTGCATTAACTGCATGTGTTCCTGGATAATACAGATCTGCAATATAAAACTAGGACATTCAGAATCAGTTGGATTCCTAGGACTTCCTTTTCTTTTGGTAAGAATGCCAAAAAAGCATACTGAGTTTGTCTCCTTCAGGAGACAACAGTTTCCATATTTTGTTGAAAAGTTGGAAACAAATTCTCATTTAGTTGGACAGCAAGTGATCTGGCCAAGGAAGATCTGTTTAGTGTAAAAAATACTGAAAATGTAATTTATGTATTTATGCACTTATATTGTTCATCATGGTCCAGCTGATCAATGTTCATAAGTTTTGGTTGTGCAATAGATCTTTAGGGTTCTCACTGTCTCACCATACTGCAGTTTTTAAACCAGACAGGCAGATTTAAGGGGGGAGGGGGATGGAAGTGGGGGAGGGCAAAAAAAAAAGTAAAGAAAACAAGAAAAAAAGCTGCATTTTGCTGGGGAAAGATGCCAAGACCACTACATTAAATACATAAAGAAAACTCCTATATACACCATTATTGAGACTATTTTATTTCATTGCCTTTCCAACTAATCCCATAGCATTTTGGTTATGGAATAGAGTGCAACCAAATATTGAAACCAAATGTTAAATGCTTGATTACTGTCAGAAGTAAAAAGAAAAGAAAAGAAAAAAAGGTATTTGCATGCACTGCCTGGCAATTGCATCGGGAATGGCAATCTTTGCCTACCCTTCCTCTTTTTTTTCCTGCAGTTAATTCTGCATCCTGTAAAAAACTTCTCTATTCATAAATAAGTCATGAGCTGTCTACAGTCAAATGAATATTTTACTTTTTAGATGTGACTTACACTGTCTCGGTGCTGGTTGGCTGACAGAGAGGAAAGTTCTATAGTTCTTCAAAATTCAAAATGGTCTTTTCCTCACTTGTAAGAATATATCTAGGCCAACTTTTTTTTAAGAAATGACAGTAAAAGGTGAGAATAAAATGAGAAATGGTACTTATGGGTTACCAACTCGTACAGTATGTTTTGTAAGGATGTGTAAAGTGAAATTATAAACTACATCCCAAATTATAGCCATATCATTCATGTAACCTACATATTTACATATGATACACTCATGTCCACTTACTTTGGTTGGCAACAGGTCAAATGAATTCCCAATTAGATGAAACTTCTAATTCCATGTGCAGTCTCCTTTTAGTAGTATATCTATATGACATGAAAGGAATCCCTAAGATCCACTTCACAAAGAGGCCATTACAACTTGTTAGTGAATTTCGTAACAAATATGTAGTATTAATCATCAGATGGTTTATAGGATTTTTTCAGTAGAAAAGCACCTCACAGCTGAAATTTGCCTTGGTAGAGGCAAACACTAACTGAAAATAAATAGAGCTGTAATAACCCCTGGTCACTTTTAGATAACATATCCTTTTATGTCCTTACAACAACATTTTTCTAGACTGAGCTTCAGCCATTTTATTCTCATTCCCCTTCTCGACCAAATGCTAGGAATGCAGTTTACTGGAAATGGTAGTTCAGCAGCAAATGGAACCTTTGAGGGACTTAGAGCTTTTAGACCTTGGAGGTGAAAGAGCAGCTAGCAAATATTACTGTTTGAGACCTGCTAAAAAGTGAGAGCTTCTGAAAAATAAGCCCATGGCTTTGCACATGTACATGGTACTTCAGAAAGAGATAAAGCAAGCAGTGTCCACCTCAGTAAGCTTACATTTCAGATAAGGAAAGACAAGACATATGGAAGAATTTTCACTGGTGTTATTGGACAATGGGTTTTGACCTAAACAGACAAGAAGGAGTAAGAAAGGTTAATACAGTGAACACTTCATTCAATAAAACATTTTGGAAAAAGCACAGGACTATTTTTCAAAATTCGGCTGGAACTGTGAATGCTCATAATCAGGCTTTGCAAATTTAAGCCAATCCAAAAAAAAAAAAAAAAAAAAAAAACCAGCATGTCTGAATGGAGAAAAGGATGGCCCTAAGAAGAAATTACTAAGATTTCAGTTGCTCTCTTTACATATTACGCGTCTCATTTACATAGGCTAATGAATAAAGAACTATTTATATTATGAGACACTAAGTTTGAACAAGAATAGTTAGCTTTCATTTATGCTACATAATTATATAAGCAGTACCGTACAGAGGATGAAAAGTCCTGGGGGTTAAATGATAGGAAAGCTTCTGTGGCTACTGTTTTCAGAGGACAGTATAAGAACAACAATGACCAAAAATTCCCAGCTGTAATGGTGCATGTTTACAGTGGTAAAAACAAAAGTCTGTCTATCTCTCTTGGACAGATCAATACTCAGAGAACAAGAGAAGATATATTAACAGCTTGGTATAAAGAGTGCAACCTATCAAACAGAGTAGATAAGAGTCAAAAACGGTAAGTCATTTTCATTCATGAGGCAACACAAAGACAATTACTTTCAAGAAAATCATAGAGGATTATGTGTTTGGTATTTTTTCCAGAATATCCTTCTATAAGAGAGTCAGATACTTTAAAAAAGCATTGAGTTTGGATTTTTGTTGTTGTTGGGTCTTATAAAAAAGCAGTATAGATTACTAAATTCTTGAAAAACATGGGGGTTTCTTTATCTTAATGTCATATAATTTAGGATTTAAAAAATCATTCTTTCATGTTTTTTAAATCATGTTTATGGCCTTAAATGGCAGTCCTTGGCAGTTGCTGATTTCTTAACAATCACCATTTCGTGATCAGGGTACGAGCTAAGCACTCCCAAGAGATGTGGACTCTGCAGTATTAAACGTTGCTGTATCTAACGTGTCATTGCATCCTTTCAGACCAGCTTCTATCAACCTGAATTTGCACAAATGGAGACAACACTCAGCACCTTGGGATGGGATCCACCATAAGCAAAGTACTGCTTTGGAAGGTGATCAGGGGGACAGTTGGCAGGAGGGACCATTCAGTCTTTAAATCCCCTGGGGATGGTCAAGGTAAAACCTGGGCACATCACATCTGCAGGCACAGCCTAAACTACTGAAGAACTCAGAAATGGAAAACTGATACTGTCTAAAACCTCCCAGTACTTCCAGGTTTTGGCAAGGGATGGCTGAGGAGAGATTTTCAGGTCAGAACTTTTGACTGGCAAGCTTAATGTGAGTGTTAAGGAGGAATTTTGTACTTGAAACATTTTGTGAGTGAAGCCTCACTTACATGAGGAATGAGAGGTGTTAAAGTTTTTATGTAATCTGGAAGAAAAGCCTCAAGGCCAAAAATACCAGCTTAAATACTTGGTCAAATCTGTTCAATACAAGTAATGAGTTTTCAGAGTTAGGCACATTGTACTTAAGTACATCAAATTTTAATGGTGTAACTTACATTACTTGTTTCCTATCATGAGCTGGAATTTTGACCTCAAGGTCTGAGTGTTACAAACTATACATACTTTTTTTAGTCTCCTGTGGTGAAATAGGTATAAAAATAAAACTATTCTCAAGCTATTTTAGGGGACTTTAAAGTGGTTAGTGATTTACATATGGCATTTCCACGCAACCATGGAATTACACTTTTTGTTTTTATGGCAAGAACGGATTACTTTGGTGTATTGTTCAGTTCTAGCTAGAGCCTTTGTCTTGAGGGCCAGTTAATCTTGTATCCTTTCCTGCCCTGGTACAATTTTAAGATTGTCACGAGAAGGATAAATTTCATGCCATTTTCTGTTCTTATTACAATCTTCACATTGTTATGAGAATGGATTAATTTTGTTCCATTTTCTGTCCTCATTACAGTCTGTTATGAGAATGGATTAATTTTGTGACATTTTCTTCTCTCATTATAATCTTTGTTATGGGAATGAGAATATGTAATGAGAATGAGAACATATCAAGCATTAAAGGTCTGCGAGAACTCATGACAAAGACTGTAACAAGAAGAGAAAACGACACCCAATCCATTCTTGTGACAATCTTAAGACTGTAAAGAGAACTCAGGGTAAAATTATATTCGTGCGTTCATAAGACAAAGATTGTTGAGAAAATGGGAATTGGAACAAAATTAATCAATTTTTATGACAATCTGGACATTGTATGTAACCTCATGGTATGCTTTCAAAAGCATAGTACATAAATGGAAAGAGACACAGTAGACTGTGGCCGAAATGTCCCCCCAAATGGCCCTGTACAAGAACATACTGCTTTCAAGATTTTGGTAGATATACTCAGTGTACTTTGAGTCATCATTGCACAGTACACCATCCAGATATCATTAATGGAAAACAGGATCCACAGAGAGCTTCAGTGAAAATCCTCCCATAGACTTTAATACAGCTAGGAATTCATATCAAATCCTGTTTTTCATATTGATCCAGAAAATAAAGAGTCTTTCTTGTGTGAATACTGCAACAGATCTTACTCTAAAACATTAAGATGCATATAACAAAAATCCATGCTAAAAAAAAATCTAAAATATTACATTTCCAAGAGCAAAAAGTAGATCTGCTTACCATCTTAGTACTCACTTGCATATGACAACAGATCCAGAAATCTAAACAGTAGAATTTTAGGTCAAGGATTTTGGTTTTTTTAATCCAAATAATGTACAGCTATGTATGACTACCAGCACCTTCAAGATTTTGGACTAGACGTACCAGCAGAACTGAAAGAGATAAGCCGCATAAATTAGCTGAAGACTTTTGGAATCACTGGAGATGTACAAATTGAAAAATTAAATTTTATTGTAATGACTGTCTAAATAGCTTGTACCAAATGAAAAGCAAGTAACAGATATGAAATTTGGCAGTTTTCTAAAGCTGCTAAAAGCCTGCTCTCCTAAGGTGTGTGATGTCAGATGTAGAGTAGCCAGAGAGCTTTGAAGCCAGATGGAAGAGAAAGAGCAATAACAAACAAGGAAAAAAGAAAAAGGTTTACACTATTTTCACTTTAAAATGTCAGTGCTGCATCCAAATATAGACAGGGCTGCAAAAGAAGGGTTAATACTAAAACTCAGATATCATGTCAATAGTAGCACTCCGATACTGCTGTCAGACGGGATTTCAGCTCTGATCAGTAAGAATGGTTGGTGGTGTTACTTCAAATTCAACATGGATATTTATGTTTCAGATTTGATAACAGCTTCTGTCCTATTATGTCCTGGGGAAATTCCATTCCTGCATCCCCTACATGTTCTGTTAAAGATTAGCCACCTTCTGCAACAGAAAGCCTACTGGAAGCATTGTCAGCCAGGCTGTGTAAGATTTAAGACCAACAAACTTGACAGTTGTTTCACAGCCTCAAAAATAAGGAGGCTGTGATTTACTGAAACTGTAATCAATGACAGTTTTGAAAAAGCCTAATAACAACAGAAATAGTAGAATATCAGCTTACCAGTTGTGAGCAAACCAGTAGACAAGCAGGAAAAAACAGTAGGAAGTGGAAGAAGAAATTATTTAAGAGGAATAAATCTCTTATTTAAAGACAGATCTTCAGTAACAAGGCAAAAACCATGCAGAGAAAAACACCGTCCCCTCAGCTGAACAGCAATGAAGCTTCACATGCTTCCTGCACAACCTATAGAAGTTTTAACTACTTTCTGTTTTCAAAGGATAATTTGAGATCTGTTCACCTTCCACATCCTACAGGATTTGTTACAAAATGACCACAGGGTATGGGATCACCCTGAACTTAAATTATGACAGTGATAGTTCACAGCACATGCATAGTAGATAGGAAAATTCGTGTGGAGAAGAATACTATTTATCCTGCTTCATGAATTAGTGGGAAATTTTATAGGACCTTTTTAACTAATAAAGTCACAGGCTGAGTTCATGACATAGGTGAGGGGGTTTTTTTTTATATATAGGTCAATATTTTTTTATTATGAAGTTTTAACCAATTATGTTACCCTAGAGAAAGCAAATCAATAATTTGTTACATGTTGATCTATAAGATATCCAAATCAAACGTTTTTGAATTCAGTGTTCTTTGCATTAATGTAAGAATTTCAGCTCAGATCGTCAAAGATATTTAAACATCTAAGTCCCCCTGATTTCAGTGTGAATTATGTGCCCAAATGTCTGTGACTTTCAGTACTTTCAGGTATACCTTATTTAAAGTCTGAATTCTAATCCTACAGTATTACAAAAAATGTCATAGCACCACTTGCAGACATTCTTAAGAAACTTTTTTTTTTCTGCCTCAAAGATAGTAGCAGCAACTTATAATTAACAATAACATAATATAGAAGTCTAAACACTTTCAAAAAGTTAAACTCTGAGACTTGCAGTCTTTCATCATCATCACTGTTGTGAAATTGGTTTCACCTCTGCTGTCTTGGTGAGATATCTTTGGGCAAATTATACCCTACTATCCTTTCTTCCTCTGAGTGCATAAAGGTCCTTTTGTTCACCATAGCTTGCATATAACTTCATGTAACTTCTTGTAAAACACTGCTATGAGCTTTTTACCCTCAATGGGGCTATCTGGGAGAAGCGAGAGCCTTACTTACATATCTAATTAATATTCATGATTCAAAAAAAGTTTGAAAAGAAATCTATTACATCAGTATTTATCATCACTAACTCCTAGTCTCTAATATGTAATGTGCATGTCACAGTAGCATATTATGGTAGATTAGCATAATTTTTTCTGAACTTTTACCCTGCCAAGTAATCTTCATGACTGCAATTGTTCCTTGAGGCAAAATAGATGAACTCAGTCCCATTTAATCTTAAAGCACATCTTATTCTATTGTTCTCAAAGAGATATATTATTTTTATCAGGTAGGATACATAAGCACTTACTTAGGTTTACTACAGGAGTGTTACCTCCAAGCTTCTCTCAATCTTCTGTTGTTTCACCTAAATTCATATTCTCAAGCACAGAACCCTTAATTTTCCAGACAATCAAAAATATGTTCTTGTTTTCTTCCATTGTAACAACTCAAGAACCTAAAACAACACAAACACCTGCACACCTGCACAAGGATATTAAGTCTCTCAATGAGAAATGGAATGTATACACGGTTTTGTAATGACACTATTCAGAGCCCTGCTGATAGAGAGCGGAGCGAAGAGAAATAGCTGGCAGCTGCCATTTCACAACCAATTTCCCCATTAGAGTTAGTAGTAAATGTTTCAACTTTATATATTTATGTAGATATATGTTGTTTACAGTTAAATAACATTTTTCATGCATTTTCTTCAACAGTGATGACCAACTGCATTGGCAGTCAGTTCTTCTATTCATCCAGTGATGTCCAAAGGAAAAAAGAACAACAACAAAGCACCCTATCTTCCTTTAGCAACTATCTGTTTGAAGGCATTGGAATTCTAAGGCCAATGCTCAAACAACATATATGCTCATTTAATCATATTTTTATTTATGGAATCATAGAATGGTTTGGGTTGGAAGAGATGTTAAAGATCATCAAGTTCCAACCCCTCTGCCATGGACAGGGACACCTTCCACTAGATCAGGTTACCCAAAACCCCATCCAGCCTGCTCTTGAACTCTTCCAGGGATGGAGCATCCACAGCTCCTCTGAGCAACCTGTTCCAGTGTCTCACCACCCTCACACTAAAGAATTTCTTTCTTATACATAATTTATCCTCTTTCAGTTTGAAGCCATTACCCCTTGTCCTATCACTACATGCCCTTCTAAAAAGTCCCTCTCCAGCTTTCTTGTAGACTCCCTGTAAGGATTGGAAGGCTGTTACAAGGTCGCCGTGGAGCCTTTTCTTCTCCAGACTGAACAACCCTGACTGTCTCAGCCTGTCTTCATAGGAGAGGTACTCCAGCCCTCTGGTCATCCTCATGGTCCTCCTCTGGACTCACTCCAACATCTCCTTATGTTGGGCCCCCAGAGCTGAATGCAGTACACTCGGTATGGTCTCACCAGAGTGGAGCAGAGGGGCAGAATCACCTCCCTTAACCTGCTGGCCACACTTCTTTTCATGCAGCCCAGGATGTGGTTGGCTTTGTGGGCTGTGGGTGGACATTGCCAGCTCATGTTGAGCTTCTCATCAACACACCCAAATCCTTATCTTCAGGGCTGTAGTCAATCCATTCTCCTCCCAGCCTGTATTTGTTCTTGGGATTGCTGTGACCCGTGTGCAGGACCTTGCACTTGGCCTGATTGAACTTCATGAGGTTTGCATGGGCCCACCTCTCAAGCCTCTCCAGGTCCTTCTGGATGTCGTCCCTTCCCTCCATCATGTTGACCATGCCACACATGCTGTAGGTGTGCACTCAGTCCCACTGGCCATGTTGCTGGCAGACATATTAAACAGCGCCAGCCGCAGTACAACCCCTGAGGAATGCCACTCATCACTTGTCTCCAAGTGGACATTGAGCCATTGACCATTACTCTTCGAGTGTGACCATCCAGCCAGTTCCTTATCCACCAAGTCATCCATCCATCAAATCTGTATGTCTCCAATTTAGAGACAAGTCCAGGTAGATGATGTCAGTTATTCTTCCCTTATCCACGAATGCTGTATCCCTGTCAAATTTGTCAGGCATGATTTACCCTTATTGAACCCATGTTGGGTATCTCAAATAATGTCCTTATTTTCAATGTGCCGGAGCATAGTTTCCAGAAGATCTGCTCCAGCTTTTGCAAAGAACAGAGGTGAGACTCACAGCCCTGTAGTTCCCCATGTCTTCCTTTTTTTCTCTTTTTAAAAATGGGGCTTATGTTTCCCATTTTCCCGTCCCTGGGATCTTCACTGCACTGCCACAACTTCTCAAATACAATGGATAGTGGCTTAACAACTTCATGCACCATTTCCCTCAAGACTCACAGGTGCATCTCATCAGGCCCTGTGGATTTATGCAGCTTCAGGTTCCTTGATGATCTCAAACCTGATCTCCTACAGTGGGCAGTTCTTCATTGTCCCAGTACCTGCTTCTATTCGATTGAAAGTTTCCTTATTTTTCTCAAGCTTTTTCTCCATGATTTTAGTTCCTTTTTTTTTTTTTTCAATTAATCTATCAGGCCAAAGATTTGACTCTCCATAATGCCATAGCAATATAGCTCAAGTATGTCGTTTTCTCAAACTTTTTTTCTTCACAGTCCTTTACAAATTATGAGTTCAACACTGTCAGCCTAAATTTTACTTACTTTTCATTCTGCTTCTTTTGGGCAGAGAGGAGATTTTTCATATGTAACACCAGTTATTCCAATATCACATTTTTTCTTGCACATATATTTTATTTAATTTTTTTAAAAAAATTAAAAATCCTTCCTCTTCCTTGGAATTTCTGAGCTGCATTCAGACTTTGCCACACTGCTATCAATGAAGAAGCCTTCTGACCATTGTGCAAAGTCAGTTTAATGTCACATGGAAGGTCATGCAAAGTGTTGCCATCTGCTGTTGTCCCTCCCCTCCCCTTCTCCCCCCCCCCCAAAAAAATCATATGTTTTGTTGTTTACAAGAGCATTTGCAGTTTCATGGTTTCCTGTTTAATCGACTCAGATTTTGATTATCAAACCTTTCTGTCTCAAATCTGTTTTGCAGTGTTTGTTATTCACTCTAATGTTCAGAGGCTTGTGGACATCCAGTAAGCTTCCATGAGGAGTGAGACTCTCCTTTGCCTGGTCAGTTTCCACTATATGACTAAAGCTTTTTTTTTCTGCATCTCCTTCACTCTCTGAATCTTTTGCTTTAGACTTCTTATCAAGGATTGAAAAATTATAAAATTGTCTTTCAGGGCTCAGATAATTACAAACTCTTGTACATTTTCCCCTGTCCTCTTTATAAAAATCTATTTGTCATATAATTCCTTCTTTGATGTAAGGCAGTACTTCTCACAGAAATGTAATATGGATTCATAGTTATCTTCCTCTGCTCAAATTTACTTTAAATTATTAAAAACATTGGTGGCTTTGGCACTAGTTGTAGTAAAATATAAGTCTATTGATACAATATTTTTATTCATGCCTATTGCTTTTAGAAGAGACTAAACCACCATTTTTACCATTATTATTTATCTATCACATCTTCAAGGCTATTCAGCTTTAGAGGGCTTTAATTGTCGTGTTCTTTCATCTAAGGTATTCTCTGAACAGTGATCCCAGAGCACACAGTTCAGAAGGTGCTCAAAGAAGAAAAGAGGGTTCAGTGTCCAAATTCCTGCTGATTTGCATTGTATAAACTCTCTGTAATGTCACAGCTAGTCTCAAGTAGTTCCTGCCATTTCAGAGTTAATGATACAGTGCCCCTTTTATCTTTGAGATTACTGAGTTTTGTTCCTACAAAACCAGATCCTTTAACCTTCTCTGTTTGCGACGTTTTTCTCCCTAGTTACGTGGCCAGTGGTGCCTCCACTTTTCTTACCAAAATTGTGCATGTGGCTGCAAGTCTAAGGTCCACTAGCTTAGCTGTAATGCACACATGTAACAAACCATGGGCTCTCCTGCTGAAAGGAAAAGATAGCCACACCACTACCTTGTGGAACAACAGAGAGGCTGTTGTTACTGCTACTGCATGTTTTCTAGAGCTTGCTAGACAACCTGACATGAGCAGGTTCACCATTTTAAATAAAGTAGGATATAAACATTTTCTCTTTTAATCTTCTTCTCTTCTAGAGCACACAAAAGCAGGATCTAGTTTCACAAGACACGTGGCTATGGAAGTATTCGTTGTGATCAGTGGGAATTTAAGTCTTTAAAATTTGCAAGTCATGGATGTGTCTGTGCTGACCAGAAAAGGTGACTTGCAGTAACGTGGAAAACTTAATGAGGAATACAGGGATTATTTTCATAGCATCAAACAGCCTTTTGCTCAAATTAATACTTCAGCAATGTTTTTGAAATATGCCTACCTCCCATTAAATTCAGGCACATAAGAACTTTCTTAATCTATAAATTACTTAAGACCATATACAAATATTAAAAATATATTATTTCTTCTGTTTTATATGCCCTTTTACTTTGGCAAAATGTTATTAATAAAAGCAATTGAAATGACATTTTTATTCTTGGCACTTGAACAGAAAAACACATATTGAGCCATCTTTATATTGTCTTTTGGGGTGAGCGTTTGTGCGTTTTTAAGGTTGCTATAAACACTGCATATTGGCAATACAATTCTGGTTGAAATTTTATTTTCAATATGAAAGGATGAAAGGGATCATTTAAAATAAGAATTGCATTAAGACTCCACAAAAAATAAATTTCAGTTAAACCTGAACATTTGGGAAGTTTTTAATGTTTTGGTTTAACTTATTTATCTGCTGTTTACCTATCAATTTTCCTTCACTACCAAATGACAATCCTAGCTAATAAAAGGGAAAAAGTCACTTGGAAAATGTTTTTACAATCATAGTTTCTGGTTTCCCCCTCATGTTTGACAGGACTCTCCCTAAATATTTGTAAAATCACTCCTTTTTATGTTCGTTTTTGTTATATTACGTCCTTGAAACACAAACTAGTAGAATGTTGAAGTTGACAGTTCACAGCATTGTGGCTTTTTTTTTTAAATGAAATGTGGAGGTAGAGGATGAATCTTCTGAATTTCAACCCAGGCATCCAAAGAACATGAAAACCATTCTTTAATGGCAGTGTTGCTGCATTACACTTACAATTTTATTTTCTTCACTGCTTGCATGAGTTAAGATAAGTTATTCAGTCAGCTGTTTCTGAGTCTACTGTGTCTCAGCCAAGCTTAGTCACTGCTCCTGGTGCTCTGCAAGCACTTCTGTTTGAAACCTTTCTTCAATGACATAATTGCTTTTTAGACCCTGGAAAATTGTGTATTAACTTTCTTAAGTGCCTTAACTTAACTACTCAACCCTTTAACTACTTACAAATATTTTTGTAGACTTCTCTCTTGATCATTGGCTTTTTGCCACCCATCTCAGATCTGATTTCTCTCTCTAAGTGGCTTAAAGTCCTGTTGGTATTTTCATATAGACAGATTTCCTCTTAGAACAACATATTTCTGTTTAAGGCTTGGATTCTGCGTAGCAGCATGCATCCAGCTGAATTGGTAAGATACGTGTCTGTCAACCTCAAGGAGACCACATGCATATGTTTCTTCCCCTCTCAAGCTATATCCATAACATTTATTAGTTTTTATGTTGTTCTGTTAAATGCCCACTTTGTCTATACGGTCCTTCTAAAAGACTTTTCATTAATCATCATGTGAGAATATTGCAGTTTCCACTTCCTCTGTCTCCATTCCAGTTTTCTTGCATGTGAGAGCACTAGATTGCCATAGGAGAAAAGCAGAACTTCCTGAATAAGGTGTACTTTACTTCTGCCATGTTCCTTATGGTGTAGTCAGAGACCAGTCACCTCTATGAAGAGACTACTGATCTGTGAAAACAGGTTAGCCGCTGAGATGCAATCTCACAACTTTCTTGCTGGCCTCTCTGAGGCTATTCATCAGATCAAAAAGCAGGATATCCCAGCCCAAAGTTGAGCTGGAAAAGAACAGAAGAAGAGAAAGTGGCTGTCTGGCAAGCCGAGCACAAGTGGTATCCTGCCAGGAGTTGGGCCAGTAGGAAGGCACTGACCTTGCTTTAAGACACAGCACAAGAATTAACTGATTTAATAGCTGGGATCTGCAATGCCAGACTGAACTTCTGACATGGACTTACTAGTAAATTTAATTCCAGCAAGGTTTGATACAGAGCACAAAGCAAAAAACAGAGCTTCTAACTCATGTTGGAAGTAACAGCACAACAAGGAAGTTACAGTATGATTCTTGGATTTTCCATTGTGTTCCAAAACCTCAGAACATTATCTGTCTACTTTTCTCCATCTCAAAAATATCCCAAGTTTTATGTCATACTACAGAAAAAAAAAAAAAAAACAGAAAGAAAGAAAAATAACTAGTATTTGCTCAGGCTTTATTACTCTTTCAAATTACAATTTTAGTTTTCTTATTAGCATGCTCAATTTTCCACTCCAGACTTGGTGATATGTGATACACTCTGAAGTGTGTTTCAGACAAGTAATAACTTCATTTGTATTAAGGACGCAACACTTCTATAAAACCTGTCTATACTTCCTTCACTACTTTTTGTCCCTTTATTCAAAGTTTTATAGGAATTTAAAGTGACTTAGTGCAGATTTTCTAAAAATGGTATATCTAGGAATGGAAAAGGTTATTTTAAAATGATAAAAAGAAAAATATGTGGGCCTATTTGTAATTTAGTAATAATAATCTTTAATACAGTTGTATTCCAGCTTTTTCTTCAGTCAAAGTCAAATAGTTGAGGATGTTAAATAATATATAGCAATTTTAAAGATGAAAACTGTAATCTTTCAGGAGAGAATTTGAGACTACAGAACTCACAAGTGATAAGCCAAGTGTTAGATCCACCAACTCATCCTGCCTTTTACAACTTGTGACATTGGTGACTGGAAAGCCACAGAAATTAATGTGCATCCTTTACATAGCAGACTTCCTAAGACCACCTTTAATATAGGAGTGGCTAGATGGATACTGTTGTGTTTTCTTTCACCTCATTTGTTGTGTACTGTATAAAGTTCAAAAATTGAGTGGAGTACAGAGTGAGGGATGACACACACACACTGGCTTGAGGGGTTTGGAAGTGATAATGAGGAAAAATATCACACTTTAGCTGCATTCCCCACAGACAATGACAAAAAATATAATTCTACACTTACGGACCAGACCTTGTCATTAGTACGCAGAAGGCTGTTTTCACAATGCTGAGCAGCTCCGCTTTACACCTTCTTTGTTTCAGAATTAGCATTCTCACAGCTACAGATTTCTTGGAGTAAGTTCTTCAATCTAAATAGTCAATTATCTTGCTTACAGAATAGGCATTGAAATTCATGCATTTTCACTACTTTCAAAGGAGGTTAAGAAAATTTCCATACCATATTCTTACTGCCTAAACAGCTTAAAAGATTTAACTTTCTTTTTTACTCTGCCTTTCCGAAGAAGATAGCAATCATTTATCTCAGCAAGACATTTTTTTTGAAGAACAGTAAGCAGATAGAGATGACACCAGTGGTCGTTTAAGCTGATCCAACCTATTTGTCAATAGCGAGACAGGGCAGGAGGTGATACAGATTCTATTTAATTTTATTACAGCCCAAGAATTTTTACCCTGCTAATATATCGAAGGAATTTTTCTGCATTTGTATCATAAAAATCCCTTGTCAATTGACTTTCTTAGGGACAGATAAGATACTGTGTCTTTCTCCTTCAACTGAAGGTAAAGATAAATCTGCATGGGAGTGTAGGTGGCAAGCAAGGAAAGTCTGAGCTATTATTTACTCACTAGTTGACAAAGACAGAAACTGGAACATTCTTTAACATTTTTTTAATCATGGAAGGTCACGGATGCTCAATCACACTGAGCAGACCTATTTACAGGAAAACCCTTTAGATTTCAGAATTCATCTGGCAGAGATCCTTCAGTACCTCCAAAGAAGAGGCACAGATATCTATTACAGCACACTCCTGTCTGTTTGAGGGCAGAGTACTTACACCTTTCCAATCTATATTAACATCTCTAGTGCCAGACTAGATAGGGGATAAATAATGAGAGTTCATTTTGCATCTTTGTTTTCCTGCAGTGCCTGGATCATACAAGGGGTTTTCTGTCAGCTGCAGCCGAAATTGGTGTTCAGTGCAGGTGTTGTGCGCTGCTCCATTAAAATCCAAAGGTAGTTCAAAATGTTAGCAGACATAGTAGAGGTGTTGAAATAAAGTCTCTCTGTACTTGTTCTCCACATCTATACTTATTGCTAAAAGTAATTGCAGCACCTATTGAAGACAAAGACATTCAGGCACTTCAAACAGTAAACTACAGCATAAATACATGGTTAGTGACTATCAAAAGACTATCAAAAGAGGAAAGAATAAAATTTCCAAATAGAACTGGTAAAGAAATGTGAATTACACACATCTGGCAAGTCCCCAACTCATAAAGCAGACCACCTCATAAAAGCAGACGACATCAGTTTCATTTCACCCAAGTGCAGAGGAGCAAGTAAGAGCTGTTGTGAATTTGACTCTGTGAATTGAGGCTGACTCATGTCCCCTGCCCTCTAGCTCTCATATCCAAATATCCCCTGATATACTATACTTGTACTTATCCAATGACAGCTTCTGGCAGTAGCAATGGGACGGGTGCAGTGATAGCTTCTCTCACAGATAACAGGGATCGGAGTATACAGTGGTAGATCCAGAAAACATTCATCCTTTCTTCCTGCAGCTGTCCTCAGGGCTGTGACATCCTGCTGACCTGAAAGAGCTTTGAACTCACTGTTTTTCTTTTCTCCTTGTCGTAGATCACCATTTCTCAAGGAATTTGATTTTCAACTGATTGGAGTTTAATTCTTGTCCTAAACAGAACAGCTTATCTCATTCCCTAGGAAGACATATCAGTGTGCTCTCTTTAGTCCAACATCTACAAATCAGTGGTGAGTCTTTTGCCTTGCACCATGACTGATATAGAAGCCCATTATTCCACATAACTGTACTCAATTGTAATGCAAAGAATTGAATTTGCCTTCCAGAAAAAAATCAATATATGGAAGGGGAGCCTGAACTAAGTAGAAAACCACAGACAAATCACCTATGCCTTGTGTTCATTTTCTTCCCTTCATATTTCTATCTTCCATACAATTATTTGCTTTAAAACTGAATTTAAAAAAAAAAAAAAAAAAAAAAAAAAAAAAAAACAAACTCAGAAAAATGCTTATTCATTGAAAATAGATGAATTCTTCCTTAAATGCATGTTCAAACCACTGGAATAAACCTTATATTCTGACATCCAGTTTGAAGAAGCATTTCTGTACTGTAGAGATAGCACTTGCATCATGTAATGAAAGGAATGGGATAACAATTACTTTCCCTTATTGAATAGGTAAGTAAATAGAGCTTGAAAATCCCCATAAATAGTAAGTGTGGAAGTTAGATCTTCCCACAGGAGGCTTAACCCAAACATCAGTCCTTTTCTTTGAAATAAAAAAATCCAATCATTTTTATTTTAATAAGTGTGGATTGTGCATTTTAGTTGGAACTAAGAGACTTTGTCCTTCCAGACTACCAGCTTTCTTTGACTTACTGGCCTCAGAAGTAAATTCTGAAATTATGAAGCCTCCATTTATATGGATGAGAGATGAAAAATGAACAGTAAAATGATGAGCTTAAGATATTATCTTTAGTTTTGATTTGTTCTGCAAAGTAAAATTAGTACAAATGGGGCATTAATAGTGACTAAATTCAAATACTCTATTTCTTTCAAAATCCAGTGGAAGATCCAGTGGAAAATTTTTTTCAGAAAGTGATATGAATGAATGTCATACATGAGGGCCAAGGAGCAGGATTTAATCCTTCTCTGAATAATCCCTTTTTAAAAACAATTAGATTGTGTAATAAAATAACTTTACCAATTTTAGTAGTTGCCTTACATTAAAAAAAAAAAGAGAGAAAAATAATTTGTTACTCTGTGTTCATACAGTTTATCTAAATTGCTCTTCAGTTTCACAAGTTTTCTGCCTCTGATTTAAAAAAAAAGTATCGGTCACCATATTTACTTTAAAAATATATCCTCAAACTCAAAACTGAGGAATTGAATTGAATTGAAAATCCATTCTGTACAAATATCAATTTTTGTTTAATATATCTCATTTCGTTAAGTCTTGCTAGCTTATTTTTTGGAATAATATTGCTGAAATTCCAACAAGTTTTTGCCTAAGACAACAGACACAGAAACTAGAAACTATTGTTTCTCTCTGACACAAATTCTAGTGACTTTGGGCTGAATATAACATTTTGCATTGCCTCAGTTTCAAGCTGTACAAAGGTGGATGAGGTCTAAGGCAAAGTACTGATTCCCAGAGAAATTAGTGGTGTTAGAAGCCCAAGGTGTAAGAAAGCTCCGTGTCTGGTGTACAAAAGGGGAACCGAATGAAAGCAGTCACTGAAATGTGTTTATTCTGCATTTTATGTTTTCATCACGTTTATGTTTAGACATATTTTACAGCCATGTTTGCCTTATGTGTCATTCTGGGCAAACAAATGGTGCTAAAAACGTGCCTGGGGTGAGCAAATTTCCAATGTGACAACTTGAAGCTTTAGCCTGCAAAAGTTTTCAGATAGCAGGAGATGAAGATGGTGTTTTCTGTCAGCCAAGAGATGAAGACAGGCCTAGAAGTTGTGGTATTCCTTCTGAAGAGCAAAAGCCATTGACGAAGCAGAAAAACCAGTGGAAAAGAAGAGTTGATATAGGAAATTACTAATATGTCTAATGAGTAATAACTAACACTACCCTTGCTGGGTAGATAACACAGTTAGAGGACTTTATCACGAAGGAAAAACTACAAGCTGTAGAAAGCAGCCTTGTCAGCTGTCTCTCAAAAGTAAGAGAATAGAGTGCTTGAAACCACCATTGTTTTTCTTTAGGAAAAGAGTAGCTGCTTGTTTCATGTTACGTTGTTTGTCTTCTTGCTCTTGTTTACATTCCTCCCTCCCCTAACATACAGTTTTGTTAAGGACATTCGATTAGTCACCTGTCGGTGGAGACAAACACTTTATTGAACACCATCAGTTTCATGTAATTTCCCCAATTTCCTTGTGAGTTTTCCAACAGTATTTAATAATGATAAGTAGAAATTAAACCCAGCCCTTGTTGCTGCCAGTCAAGGGATAGAGATAACATGCTCAACGATCTTTCACTTAGGTTGGTAGTAGTGGATGAGACAAATACTTCTTTTGCACATAGCTGGTATTTGTCAAGAAAAGACCTAGCAGGAAATCCAAACAGGTAGTTAAGGTAGCTGGTGGAATTGTACACTGCCCCAGATCTTCTCTTTCCCAAAACACCCATTCCCAAAGATTTGAAAGCAGAATATGAAGTAAATCACTGAGAAGTTTCCAATATGTTCTCCTAACACTAGTCTTGCTTGTTTAATAGAAGGAATGGGATTAGTCAGCTTCTTTACACAGCTCTCACAGGTCTGGGACAAAAAGATAAATACCAGTTGGAGAAAATACAAGCTTAGTTTAATTGAAATGGAAGGAAAAACAAAGATAAATGTTTGATCTTCTTTCTTTCATTGTTTACTTTGTTTGATATTACTCATTGAAGTTCCGTAGATGAGAGCATTAAAAGGAAATTTACAGAATTTCCACATTCTATTGAAATGGAAATAATAAAATTTGTAAAACAGTGTGGTCATATAAAGAATAATTTCTTCATGAATGTTTCCCGAAGGAAAATAGTTTGGCAATTAGATTTTAAAATAAAACTTCCAATAACACAAGCAATGTTTTTTTTACTATGGAGCTCTCTGTCAATAAAAGTCAAGGAAAGAAAATAGTCATTGTAAAACTTGATTGAAATGGATCATTTTGGAAAGTCTAAATTTAAAAATAAAGGCTGTAACTTTCTGACTAAACACAGTTGAAGAGTTTCTAAGCTCTTCATATTGCAACATACAGGAGATGTTTTGTTATTCCTCTGAGGAGAGGAAATTAAGATCTGTCAGTCTTATTAAGAAATGGCAAGAAATGAGACATTTTTATTGCTGTTATATAAACTAGTATATCGTCACATTGAATTCTGCATTCACTCTTGTGCTCTTCATATCAGAAAACACAGGCCTGAAGTAGAAGTGGTTCACGGTTCTATTCTATAACACATAGCACTTCATTTTTATTTGTCAAGATTTTTTTGAAGACATGGCTTCATATTAATAACAGTATTTAAGTTTTCACTTATAAGTCTTCTTGTGCTCTGCTTCCATTTATTCATTAATAGGTAGTCTTTACATCATCATATACTGTTTTTCCACATGCTTTAAAGAAGAAAAAGAAACAAGACAATCAATTAACAGAAATTAAATAAATGTAGCAATATGAAATTATTTACTAAGAAATAAACACACAAAGAATCAAAATAGGGCACTTTGTGTCTATGGGTAACAACAATAGCAAGAAGATATTTATTTCACTATGGAGGAAAAAGTGGCTTCTCCAATAAAGATGCATTGAAGAAGAAAATTGGACAAGTAGGACAGCATGGTAAAATCAGAAGAAGTAGGACTATATATGTGTTAAGTTTTGAGAAGTGTACACCCAAGTTGCTTTATTCAATATTGATGGAAACATCACAGAGTGACTAAAACTAAATCAAGCATCAAAGACAAACATTGTGAAGAAACGTAAGGGTGGTCTTATTCTTACTGAAAAGGACCTGACTTTTTTATGACTTACTTTACGGTTTCAAAATCACAAAGTGCATTGATCCAGATTAACTTCTGGATCAAAGAACATAAATTATAGAAGTCTGGGATTGGAAGAAAGCAAAGTATCTGTGTCTCAATCATATAACTCAAAATACGACATCCTATACTAATAAACTCACTGTAGTCAGAAGGATTACTCATCTGAGTAGGTAAGAATTCAAGAAAGTAAATATGCTCATAGTCCAAGTTGGCCTATTACGAACAGTGTATAATCCACAGGCTTTACACTATCTCAAAGCACCTTTAATACAACCTTTTTATCTTTTGCTGCTCTTTGACCTGCCTTTCTAAGTGCATAACTAGGCTACAGTAGGAATCATAGCAAAGAGCATTGGAGGAGGTCCTCTGAAAACAGCTTTACATCTTAAACCTGGGGCCCTTTCTCCCAACAAATCTTTTAAACTCTATAATAAAGCAAGAGCAGATCACTCTCAGAACATCTCACTTTTACAACTGCATTTTTTCAGTGTATTCTAAAAACCGTCTTCGTGTGTGGAGTACAACAAATGAAAAAATTAGTAGAAATAACATTCATTAACACAATTCTGACAACAACCTCCAGTTCTCACCTCTCCACTGGTACATTTGAGGTTTTGTCAACAGTTGGATTGCCACACAAAACAGAGTATCATTGCCTATTAGGAGGTTTGGATTGCCAAGATATAGTTTCAGATTGGTTCCTCTGCTCCTTATATTTTCCTTCACATGGCCATGGGATACCTCTTATCCTGAAGGAGAAGACTTGCTGAATTTTTCCAACACTCAACAGTGTATTTCCAAAAGTCAAGCTTGTTAAAGAATATTAGTATGTAAGAGGAAAAAACATTGTCTGAAAAGTTTGTTTACATCCCTAGTTGAGACTTTTATAAATAGAATTAGTTCAAATAATTTCAGGTTAAATTGCAGGAAGGGAACAAAGCTTTCTGTCTCTCCTATTCTCCCTGTCTTTCTGTTACTCTTTCTCCCTTTCTCCCCAACCCCTACACATCACAGGAAAGGAACAAAACATGTATATAAGTATAGTTGTATACATATGGAATTATCTATTTTTATACATATATATAACTTTCCTATAGGAAATCATCGTATCATCTCATAACAGAAAGCTTCAGTCAATGGTGTTTGAATCTTTCCTCTGCTCTCAGCTCTTACACGTTTTTCCTTCCAAGCGTTTTGACTTCCTAATGTTTTGTTTCAATAACTCAGTTTTCCATGCCACTTTTTCCAGATAACTTCACCCATAGTATGAATCTGATAAGTCTGTATTTTTTTAAACTTGGTCTAGTCAAGGTTTAAAGTGTCCACAGAAGGACAACGAAGCTGGTGAGGGATCTGGAGAACAAGTCTTATGAGGAGCATCTGAGGGAACTGGGATTGTTTAATCTGGAGAAAAGAAGGCTGAGGGAAGACCTTATTGCTCTCAACAACTGCCTGAAAGGAGGTTGTAGTGAGATGGGGCTCAGTCTCTTCTCCCAAGTAACAGGCAATAGGACAACAGGAAACAGCCTCAAGTTGCAGCAGGGGAGGTTTAGATTGGATATTAGGAAAAATTTTTGCACTGAAAAAATGGGGCTATTAAGCACTGGAACAGGCTGCCCAGGGAAGTGGTTGAGTCACCATCCCTGAAGGTATTTAAAACACGGGTAGGCGTGATGCTTATTGATGTGGTTCAATGGTGGGTTTTGTCGGTGTGTGATGGTTTGACTAGATGATCTGAAAGGTCCCGTCCAACCTAGGCAATTCTATGATAGTAAAATGTGGCCAGTTAAGTTTTTAACAACCTCTGATAGGTCCTTTTTCAAAGATTTAATGACTATTATAGCACCCATATACTAGAGATCCTTCTGATCAATTACATAGCTTCCTATAAGCCATCTATGTTACTGAGGAAAGTATATATGCAGCTTTCTACTTGATGCAATTTTCTAAACTAGAAACGTACTATCTTTACATTAGTTGGCAATAAAATGTTAATTAAATTACAGGTAAATTAAATGCAGCAATATTCAGCCTGGGCAGCGAAACATTCTGAGTGCGTGGCTCTGCCTCAATTCACCTCAAAAGCCATTTTGTGAGCAGCTTTTTGATAAATAGTCAGAACTGGGTACATATGTGGTAAGTTTCATTTCTTTCAAGATGTTCGAAAGCATAAGACAAATCCCTAGTCTGCTACATTTACTAAAATCTTTTATATTTTAACTTACTAATAATTTTATTGTTATTACTCCATTTTCCACAAGATAAAATGACACAGGCCATCTAGTATTGGAAAAATTCTGATAAAGGAAAAATAAATGTTAGATATGGAACTGCCCGTTCCCTTTTTCCTAGTGAAAACCTCTAACATGGAAGGAGGCTGACCTAAAAAATGTCTCCAAAGATTTGTACAAAGCTTTATGTCAGCATATTTTTTCTCTCAGGAAAATTAAAGTAATCACTTAATCGGTCACTGCACTATCTCTATTATGAACAACTTTATTATGTGCTTTCCTTCACTGATTATTTAAGGTCAAATGTTGCTCTGTGCCTTTACTAATACCACATGTGAATGCTTGAAGTTCATAGGTATTACTTGTCCTTATCATGCTGCAGTTAAGATCACTGAATCTATTGATTTTAACATTACTAGAACTGGACAGTGTTTTTTATGACATTGAAAGAAATGAGTAATTGGATCATTTAAAGATATATAGTCCCTTGTATTTTTTAACTGTTGCTATGTCAGCAAATTTTATGGTGGAATTTCTAAAAAAAATTCCTTTGCTATTCCATTAGCCTTTTTATGGTGGTGCTTTCTCAAGTCTAATCTAAATTTGGTCCTGTGACCATTTAAACATAAGGTTTTAAAAATGAAAAGCATTAAGATTTATCGCATTACGTGTAAGAGGCATTTTCAAACTATCCATTCAAATAAATCCATCTGCAATGGATGAGATACAAAATTTCCATGCGTGTGTCCCCATCACTGACTATAAATTGGAGATATCACTTTTATACTCCTTTGCAGTGATGTTATCAAGTCCTCAATAGAGACAAAAAGGACTTTACATGGGCAACAGTTGATTTTTCAGGGAAAATGGCAGCTACTACAACATGAAGAAACAGGTAATTCAATTAATATTTTTAAAGATTGCCTAGAAGGGATTTATCTTTTTTCTACAATTTTTTTAACACACCTGGTCCTATTCTAATGTCAAAGATACTAAAGTTGTTTTTTTCTTTTTGCTCTATCTCTCTTTAAATTATCACAGGACCAAATTCCATTGTGAAGACACCTTGGCTATCTAGTGGACCCTGGAAAAGTTACCTATGAAATCTGTGACATATTGAACATGTTATTATGAGCTCTCTGTTTTTAAATTGGATTGTGTTAGAATTTTCCATCTTACAGTTTGGTTTCCATTAAATATCACTGGCAGCCTCTTCCTGTAAGATCACCAGTCAGTTTTCAGTTTCTAGCACTATAGCTTTCAGTTTCGTTGAACAAGAGGTTCATGCCTCCTAGGTCTATACATCAGGAGACAGATGAAAAGGAGTGACATTTTACCTTAAGATGGTGGGTTAGCTATTTCTCAGAAAGCTGGGGGAGTGTTCCCCTTATACAAGGTTTTGAGACCTTGTGTAACTTACAAAGTATACTTCTGCTGACCCACAATGAAGAAAGTTTAATTAAGTTTGGTTTAGAGCAGATGCAGAGAAGGGCTATTAGGATTTTTGAGGGAGAGAAAAATCCTTTTTATGAGAAGAAACAAGAAGAATTTGACTTTCATAGTTACGCTATATAAAGGCACAATCTGAGTTCTGCCTAGAAGTGAATCTCCACAAAAATATACATATTCTGCATAGCTGAATCTTTGTTCTGGTATAAGATGGACGCATGGGATGGATATTAAGAAAAAATCTTTTTAATCAGAGGTTTTAAATTTCAAAGAAACTTGCCTCCATACATAATTTAGCTAGTATCTAACAGAAATCTAGCTAATTTTAAGATGAATCTTAAGAAATACTGTAAAAGGTATTTCCATTTCCTTGGTTCATAGAATACAACACACTGAACCTGCCGTTCTCATCTTCTCATGACATTTGCGTCCTTCGCTCTGCTAAAACGGGAACTTTGGTTTGTTGATCATATTTTTTAGGACATATGTTAACCCATGTTAAAGTCCTAAATGCAGAAAAGACTGTTGTAATGTTAACATATGACAGTTCTGTTCATATATATGTTAAGAGGTAGCAAGAAAAAGCACACTCTTTGTCTGCAGTTGCCCCTTATATTTTTTCATAAACTAAATACCAGATCAGCTCAAAGAATTTGTTTTGCTTTTAAAACTAAAGCATGAAACATAGAAAATGCTAGGAAAAGCAAAATCTGAGGTTTTGCAGCACAGTATCTGTGGCCATAGCAACAGCATACAACGGCTCCCATAATCAGCACCTAAGATCGACGGGAGATGGGGTCATCTTAGAGAGATGCAGTAAGAAGACAAGGTGCAATTCAAGATGGAGGGTGGCCAATGTAATGCCCTCTCCTGTGACTGTTGGTTGCTTTCCTTTGATAATATTTTGGGATGACAGGAGGAGTAATGATTTCAACATGTAGTATTCTCTATCTTGAAATGTGTTGAAATCCATATCCTCACAGAGACATCACAGCAAAAAGATCTTAGCAGTGTTTCTTCGCTGAATGTCTAAGGACTCAGTAAGCTTGAAAAATTCCACAGGCTAATGAAACAAATAGTAACTGCCTTCGGGGCATTTTCTGTTTTTAATGTTCTGCAATAGAGATAGGTCACTCAGATATCTTGTTTTCTTTTTGCTTTCAAACAATGGACTGTACATTCAGAAATTATATATTCCTCTGGTGGTATATTCTTCTTTTCTGTGCTCATAACCAGTTACTAAGTATATGTCATTTCTGTCCATGTGTGCACATATGTCTGTAATTTGTATGATATAATATTTGCATATAATTACAATAGTCAATTACCTTTCACATAATATATTACAGAGAGACATCTGGGCAATTGTGAATATTCTTTTTGTTACATTTTTGTTTATTATACATACAGAAATGGTATTGCTAATTTCAATGTAAGAAAGTGCTTGCCATAGAATAATAACATTGGAAACAAAGCCGGACACTACAAGAAATGGGCATATTCAAAGCACGAAACAGAAAAAGAATAAAGACAAAAAATTAAAAGTAGAAATAGAAAGTAAGGAAAACATATTCATGTGGTGAAAAAACAATCTCACTGGATTATTAAAAAAAAAAAAAAGAATAAATTCTGATTCCTATTACACCCAGGCAACTAAACTTCTTCTGAAAGTCAATTCTCTGTAAAATTGTTAAAGTTGGGCTTCTGATTTGGTGAAGTACAGATTATAAGACAGATATTTATATGGATTTTGTTCCATGAAAGTCAACCAAATATCTGATGTAGTGTAGGGGTCATAATATTGAAAATGGGTTGGAAACCAGTTTAAGTACTAAAAGGAATAGATTTTAAGGTGTTCTTTTTTCATTAATTTATAATGTTAATTTATAATAAATGTCACATATTCATTTTATTGAGATCATACTTTGCTGTTGTTTCCACATTGGGATTGCGACAGAGATTTGCTGCTAGGTCAACTGCTAAAGAGGGAGGTGTTATTTAACACAGGGATTTTGCTTATTGATACTCCTATTAACAAATCTGTTGGGGGGATTATTTTTTTTTAAATTAATTTTATTTCTTGCAGAGCAACTTCTTTTGATGAACATGAAAAAGTCAGACATACTGTCTTCTCTCACAAATACCATGAAAACTTGTGATTTAGTGATTTATTGTGAATGGATTTCCCTAAATAAACATTAAAATTAATTACATTTACCAGATGGAGTCTCTCACTTTGTTTATTATATTTATTTATGTATTCTGTATATGTATTCATATCAATAAGTAAGGGAAAAAAATAAAGTACATGCATTTTTCTAAGTTAAAAACATATATATACACATACATACATGCATACATAGTTGAAAAGAAATTTAAAAGGTAATGAAATTGTAAAGAGGGGAAAAATCAGATGAAGATCTGGATTTCAGAAGGTGTTGAGTCTCATCGCTGTAACTGAGGTCAATGGAAACTATGAATTTGAGATAGATATAAAACAGCTTTTACCATTTTCTTTGCAATTATTTGGAAGGCTCTAGTCTACATCATAGTTGTCAAACAGCAGATTTATAACAGGATCACTGTGAGAGTGTGTGTGCATGTCTTCAAGTGTGTGTGTTTGTGTGGATGGAGGAGGGAGACAAGGAAGAATCAGAAATATTTCAGCATCTGTGGCCATGTAGCTTCATTTTTTTATGTAGCTGTATTCATTTCAGTGCTTTATTATGACATATCATACATCAACATTACAAGCTGGCAAGCAGAGATAAATAGTGGCAAAGCTCTTTTTATGCTATTTTGTGCTGCTGAATACTTTGGAATCTCATTTTTGACAGCTTAAGGCTGACGTATCATATATTCCCAACAACTTTATTTAAATACACAGGTGAATGGTACAGAGCACACTCTTAAAAATGAAAGCGCCTGATCATCAACATCCACACACACCCACACATCCACACTCATACAAACAGAGTGTATCAAAATGAATTAAACTCACCAGCTTTCCCTTCAGTTCTGTCTTTTATTGGGAAGGATAATGGCTGCTTCTCCTCACAGAAAACATCAAGGAAGCATCTGGGGAAAAAAACAGCAACTATGGCCTGATTTAATAGGCTAATACTGCATGGAAAATATTTATTTTTGAGGGTTTGATTCACTTTGTTTGTATGTTTCCAAGCTTCAACATGCCTTTTTCTCTTGCTTTGTATTTAAATACAATAAACCAAACAAGTAGAGTTAACACTATTCTTTTGCTCTGAAAGTACAATACTATAATAGTGGAAGTAAGTGCAATCATAATAGAAGCAATGATAATAATAATGGAAGTTCAGGCAGCATCCTGTCATCCTCAGGCCAGCCAGAAATGCCTTGAAGTACAGGAAAAACAGATGCAGCAATTTAGTATACAGCAACAGAGAATAGATACAGAATATAGCCTGACTGTCTGGATTTGTAAAAAAAGTGAATTTTGTACATGAAGCCTTGGTTCAGATCAGACAATTATTTACCTGCAGAAAGAGAGGTTTTATGCCCCACACTGTCTCATCTCATTAGCACCACACAGTCTAGCACACATTCTGGTGAAATCGCCACATATGCACATCTGCCTAGTCAGAGAAAAGCTGCCCCAGTAAAAGAAAGACGCTTTCATAAGTCCTTTCTCCTATAAAAATGGTGGTCTAATCCACCATTGAAAATAATGCGTTACGATAATGCATATGTCATTCTCTGTGTAATTAAATCTTTCTCTAGGAGACATAAGCCCCTGCATGCATGTGTTCCTACATGAATGCCCTCTGCTAGTCACAGCTGTGATGACATCAATTCTCTCTTATCAGGAGAAGTGAGTCCCTAAAAACAGAAAAACTGAGCAAATTGAGACTCTGTAAAATGAACCTAAGACTGCAGAAATTGCCTACAGAACCACTGAGTACACTGGCTATATGTGACATAAATAAGATATGTAACATACACCCTGGTCTATGACATCTCTCAGAAGGTTTAGTGACACTCGGAGATACATAGGGAGGTCTTAGTTAACCTTCCAGCAAACACATATGAAATCAAATTTCCAGAGACTCTCGTGGGTTTTATGAAAAGGATTCATTTTATTAATTTGTTTAAAAAGCAAAAAATAGAAGTAAGTATTTTTGCTGAAAATTGATTGCCTTGATTATAGCAAAATTTTCCATTAGGCAAATTTTCCAAATAAGGAAAACACAGATGAAAATGCATAAGTCCAATTTTACATGGCAACGTCTAGATATGGGAGCACAGGGAAAGTCACAATCCTTTGACTGAAAACTGAAAAACGCAAAAGCTTCCCTTCTTCCCAATTAAAACCAGAGGAGAACATAAAAAAAAATAGGTCAAATACACTAACAGAACTAAGAAAATAAATTATTCCCCTATCTGTCTTTCTTAGACATCTGAGGCTGAAGCTGGGAGGGGTCAAAGAGAGAAACAATTTGCCTGTGGCACCTTTCAGGACTCTGAAAATCACTTTCACAGCTTCTTCATTGAACCCATGTCATAGTTTCTGCTGGAATGGGATTGACTTTCTTGCTAGCAGCTGGTGTAGTGCTATGTTTTGGATTTGGTATGAAAATAGTGTTGGTAGTGTGCTAATATTTTTGGTTGTTACTAAACAGTCAAGGCCTTTTGTGCTCCTTACACCACCTTGCCAACAAGTAAGCTGGGAGTGCACAAAAAGTTAGGAGGAGACACAGCTGGGACAGCTGACCCCAACTGACCAAAGAGTTATTCCATGCCATGTGATGCCATGGTCAGTATATAAAACTGGTGGAAGAAGAAAGAAGAGGGGACATTTGGAGTTCTGGTGTTTGTATTCCTAAGTAACTGTTAAGCGTGATAGAGCCTTGTTTTCCTGGACATGGCTGAACACCTGCCTGCCAATGGGAAGCAGTGAATGAATTCCTTGTTTTGCTTTGCTTGCTTGAACAACTTTTGCTCTACCTATTAAATTGTGTTTATCTCAACCCATGAGTTTTTTCTTACTTTTCCAATTCTCTCCCTCACTTCAACTGGCAGAAGTGAGTGGCTACGTGGTTCTAGTGGCTGGCTTAGGTTAAACTATGACAATTCAGCATGGTAGAATTCTACTCTGAAAATGAAGCGACCATTTTATGATCTCCCTAATGCATGAGGCTAGGTTAAAGCTGTCTAACTAATAGCACTTCATTTGTGCAACAATGTGAAAGTACATATAAAGAGGAGTGATGGTTGCATTATTTTAAAATATCTTGTAATAGGCTACAATGTGTTAGAAAATTATTTATCTCAAGAAATTAGATTAAAAGTAATAAAGGATCGGGTTCTTACTAACAGTCAATAACAAAGCAGTCTTTGCTTAATAGTCAAGGACAATGGAAACAACTTTATTTCTACTGACTGGTTATGCACTTCTATTTTCATTCTTTGGGATTACTTTTGTGATTGGCCCTGTGCTAAATTATTTGGATAAAATCTGATAATAATGACAGAGTAATTATATAAAAGAGTCATCTCGTTCTATGGTAATGAATAACTCTGCTTCACTGAGGAAAAACCATGAAATCAACACCATTGATTGTCACTAACTACAAAATAACTTAGTACAAGATACTGCATGTTTTACAGGGTTTGTATTTTTGTGGCATTCTGAAATAAAGTGCTTAATAACTAGACTCATTAATGCTAATAGTAAATCAGTGAGATTAAATATTTCTATAAATCATTTTATTAATAAAACAGAGGGCTCATTAAAGAACTATTGAACTGTTAAGCTGCAATATTTCAGTATCAGCATTTTATAAACATTTCAATTAGCTGAGGTTGACAACATAGGAGAAGCATAAAATAGTCTAGGTACTGTATAGGACACAGACTGCCAGCTCAGCTTGTTGAGAAATAAGGGATAATGTTTCAGTGGATCACAACTGCATAGCAAATTGAACATTTTTAAAAATAAATATATAAAGCATCTCTAATTTGTGCCTTTCAAGGACCTTCTGAAGGACTGTGTGTGCTACTACTGTTCACTATATCATCTTACTATTATCCTTAGAAGGATGACTGCCAACCTGAAAGAATTTGAACAGCTGAGGACAAAGAAGTGCATACTTAAACACCAAAAGAATAATGATAGCTTAAGAGAACAAAGTGAAGAATAAAGTGCCCTTAGTAAGAATGTTTAACATATGTAAGTAGTGAAAAATGATAGCTAGAAGTCTGCACTTCAAATGTGCTACAACAGATCTGAAAGCAGAAAATGAGCACAGAGCAAGTGTTGGGAGAATGTCAGACAGACAATATAGCATCCTGATTATTTTGAAATTCTTCATGTCTAACCTTTCCTTAGCTCTTTTCTCGATAATTGTCACATACATGCTGGGGGCAGGGGGTGGTGGTGGTGGTGGAAAGACACCTGTGTGAGATACTAAAAAGAGAGAAAAAACTCAGTTGGGTAGTTTGATTTCACCTTCACAGTGTTCTGTGTTCTCCACTTCTGAATGGTATTAACATGAAAAGGAGTTGATGTTGGCTAAAGTAAGGAAGAGGGAGAATCTAATAGTAGAAGAAGTAAGAAACGGTGCACTTTCAGAATCTAGGATTCCTCCACCAGAGGAAGAAAATAGTTCCATTCTAGTCTCCAGTTTCTTGAATTATAGTTGATGGAGGGAAAAAGAGCTTTTTATTTAAGCGTAGTGTATCAAGAAAATAATGCAAGATATTCTCTTATTCTCCATAGAGTTCTGAAATGTGTATTATTATCTAGTAGGGGCAGGACCTTCTTTTTCATCCCATTTTGTTGATGTTGCCATGAACCTGTTTTTCTGAATGTCAGTAGACTTCCAACCCATGAGGCCAAATTCATCTTTCATGTAAGTGGTGCAATTCTCTGAAGTTGAAAGGACAGCTAAAAGTTACTCAAAAGTAAAAATAAATCTTATATGAACAAATCATCAACTCTTTTCCAAAGCTCTTTTGTCCATCAACTGAGGTACTCAGTGGAAGGACAGTTAGTTCCCTGATATGGTAGTCTCTCACTGTCTGTTCTCATTGTAGGAGCATGAAGAAAACATGATCTCTGTCTTAACTGGCAAGATATTAATGCTTAAGTGGCACAAGTGTTACTGAGATTGGATTTTTATATTTTTAATTAGCTCAACAACATATTTTTTTCATATAGTTAAAAGCCTTCAGATTCCATGAGCTTTAAAATCTCATTTATTTGTATGATTAGAAAATGCTGTGCTAAACCACTTTCAGAATTAAACAGTCAGGAATAATCTTTTATTTGGAAACCTTATAAAAGCAAATAACTGAATTAAAAAGAATTTTTAAGAACTTTAAACATAGTGTGAAGAAACAGTCTTCGATACCTTGATGTTTAGTTTTGGTTTACTAGGTAAGATCGTGTAAAAGACAAAATGAGATTTAGGCATGTATCCTAATTTGGGCAGCAAAATCTTGACAACATAGAAAATTTTGGCTTAATTTATATCAAAACCAGAAATATGTCATTTTGCACTTTGATATCTACCTGCAAACAAAATCCAAAATATTTGACTAATCTGTTGGAACCTCTCCTAGTTGTATTAAAAACAGTTTAAGTTTGTTGTGATGTATTTTGCTTCCCTGGATTTAAAAGCTTAGCAGAGTATCTCGAATATCTAAATTACTTTCATTTACATATACATGTGATAAACATGAGCAAATTTTGATTAATGTTTACATTATTTATCTTACAAGTACTTAAATCTAATGAGCACTTACACTAATCACTTCTGCATCAGGAATAGGAGAATAAGTTTGAAAAGACTGCATAACAACAAGGTTCAAGAAATTAACAAGGTCAAAAAATATTCATTAAAAAGTAGAATAGATCCCTAGGGGTACAGGTAGAGATGAATGAAACATTTGGCATAAAAAAATAGTGATTAATAACTAAATTACTTCATGTTTATCATGAATCATAGAATCCTGAAATCACAGAATATTTGGGGATGGAAGGGACCGTCAAGGATCATCTAGTCCAGGCACCCTGCCATGTGCACCAGCATGTTTCACTAGATCAGGTTGCTCAAAGCCCCATTCAGCCTGACTTTGAACACTGCCAATGACAGGGTGTCCGCGGCTTCTCTGGGTGACTTGTTCCAGTGTCTCACCACCCTCATCATAAAAAAATGTCTTCCTTATATCCATTCAAACTGACAGTCTTTTAGTTTAAAACCATTGCCCCTTGTGTTGTCATTAAAGGCCTTTGTAAAAAGTCTTTGCCCATCTTTCTTAAAAGCCCCCTTTATATTTTGAAACTCTTTCTCTAGTAAGGTCTCCCCAGAGCCTTCTCTTCTGCAGGCTGAACAACCCCAACTCTCTTAGCCCTTCTTTATAGCAGAGGTGTTCTAGCCTATCTTCATGGTCCTGCTCTGAATGTCCTCAAACAGCTCCATATCTTTCTTGTACTGGGGGCACCAGAGCTGGATGCAGTACTCCAGGTGGCGTCTCACCAGAGCAGAGTAGAGGCAGCAACCTGCTGGCCATGCTTCTTTTGATGCAGACAAGGATACAGTTGGCTTTCTGGGATGCAAGCACATGCTGCCAGCTCACGTCCAATTTTACATCAAGCAGTATCCCCAAGTCCTTCTCAGCAAGCCTGCTCTCAATCAATTGATACTCCAGTCTGTACTGATATTGGGGGTTGCCCTGACCCAGGTGCGGGACCTTGCACTTGGCTTTATTGAACTTAATGAGATTCACATGGGCCTTCTCCTCAAGCCTGTCAAGGTCACTCTGAATAACATCCCTTCCTTCTACTGAATCAACTGCACCACTCAACTTAGTGTCATTTGCAAGCTTGCTAAGGGTGCACTCAATCCCACTGTCTATGTAATTGATGAAAATACTAAATAGTATTGGTCCCAGTATTAGCTCTTAATGGACATCATAACTTACTGGTTTCCACTTGGACATTGAGCCATTGACTATAACTCTTTGGACATGGCCATCCAGCCAACTCCTTATCTATCT
The DNA here is from genome assembly GCA_002844005.1 of Limosa lapponica baueri. Classification (NCBI taxonomy): domain Eukaryota; kingdom Metazoa; phylum Chordata; class Aves; order Charadriiformes; family Scolopacidae; genus Limosa; species Limosa lapponica. Next base: position 335,815 of record KZ505947.1, on the reverse strand, counting down.
AACAGTCCATCCATCAAACCCGTATCTCTTCAATTTAGCAGCTAGAATGTTGTGGGGGGCCATATCAAAGCCCTAGAGAAGTCTAGGTAGATGACATCCATAGCTCTTTCCTTGTCCACTGATGGAATCACTCCATCATACAAGGCGACTAGATTAGTCAGGCAAAATTTGCCCTTATTGAAGCCATGTTGACTGTCTCTAATCACATCCCTGTCTTCCATATGTTTCAATATGTCCTCCAGAAGGATCTGCTCCACCATTTTACAGGGCACAGAGGTGATGTTGACTGATCCAGAGTCCCCAGTGTCATCCTTTTTACTCTTTTTAAAAATGGGACTAACATTTCCCTTTTTACAGTCACTGAGGACCTTGTCTGACTGCCATGACTTTTTTAATACAATGAAGAGTTGCTTGGGAGCTATACCAGCCAATTCACTCTGGACCCTTGGATGTATCTGTTTTAATTTGCATGCAGCTACTTTCATTTGAGGAGCTCAGAATATTTGACAATAGTTGACTGATTAATTTTCACAGAATACACAATTGCAGAATTAGAAATTTACAATCATTATTTCATATTTTAGTGTGTGATATAATTCTATATATTATTTGCATCACTGAAAATTGGCAGAAGTGAAGAAGAGTATTGAAGAAAAATGATCAAGAGCGTTGTACTCAACTGTAATAAAAAATATATTGTTCAAATGCCTTGCCAAAAATGAAACATGGCCAAGATGGGAGGTCTAATGTGTTCATCTGCTTTATTAAATATGCCATTTCCTCTTAGACTGGTAACAAAACATCTATTTTATTTCTCCAGGGAAGATATATTCAGAAACCTATATTCCAAAGCATACTGAGTTATGACTCAAAGGAAAGAGCGACACATACTGAATTGTCACTTCCTTCATCCAACAATCTATGCTGAAAATCATCATTGTTTGTTGGCCAAAAGTAAAACTATTGTGTCTGCCAAAATGGATAGTTCTAGACATTCCAAGAAGACCTAAATGTTATGGATGAGCTGATGCATAAAGGTGAATGAATTGTAGTGCTGCAGTTGCTGAGTCTGGAAACAATACTTCTGGTTTTGAGACAGAGGGAAGCAGAGAAGCTGGGAAGGTGTGAACTCCATATGTTGAAGAAAACATGCAAAAATAGCCATCTGTCTACATCACTGAATGTCAACTCACATGACTAATGCCCTTATCCCAGAAACCCTCAGAAAATTTCCAAGGGTCCACAGATGTGATGCCATAAATTTCTACAGTAAATAATGGACATTCAGATTAGAAAGTATTATCATAATCCCAGGGGTTCTGATGCTTTTGGCTGGAGTTAATGAGAAGTCGAATACTCTCTGGTAATAACTATACATGTATCTTTGTCTGGCACAGAATTATTTTGTGTCTGGTAGCACCAATATTTCCTTTTATTATACACAGGAGTTTCTGCCAGTGTCAAAAAATTAGGATTTTATGTCATAACTTTAGTACCTGTTCTCACATCATAGCAGATGCATTAAAAACAAAACAAAATAAAGCCAATAGAAACTGTGAAATACTTATTAAAGAAGCCTTTAAATCTTCTTGGAGTTGTTGGGATAAAAAACCCATATATTGACTGAATGCACCAATCAGGCTTGTGGCTTGCATTATATATCTGTCTCCAACAAGTTAATCAATACTTTAAATGAAACTGTTAGTCTACTATGAAAAATTAGGAGAAAGTTTTCGTTTAAAGAAGTTCTCCAGGTCTAATTCAAACTCAAATACAAAATTGTTACCCATTGTTTATAAAGAAAGGAGGAGACACAAGCTGAACCCTAGGGGAAAAACAAAACTTGTAGAAACATTAGGTCGATAATTTCAATCTTACCATTTTTATTTTGGGTTTTGTTTTGTTTTTTTTTTCAAACTCTGTCTTCAGAATACAAAAGCCTGTTGATTTACCTTGAGTATATCAGAAAAGTTTTTACCAGAATCTATGGAGAAACCAAAGATCACTTGTGGTCATTGTCACGTTGGCTGTGTAGCAATAAGAAATCAATTGTTATTAGCCATAACACATACCATAAAAGGCACTACTTTCAACACCTCAATTGATTTGTTGTCCATATGAACATATTTTTCACGAGTCAGCAGGTATGTACAGCATCTGCCATACAGCAAACAAAAAGAAAGCTTCAAACATCATAATAACATTTTTTTTCATATCTATATAGCATTCATACATCTCGTGAAAAGTTATTGTATCTACTATGGGTGTATCTGAGTGATCTCTGAGTAAACATAAGTGCTCACCTAAATTGAGAGATCAATTTTTGGCGTGATGTACAAGCACAGCGTACAAAACAAACAAGGTTTTGGGCAGGGCTGGCTGGCTGGCTGTTCCATCCTGAGCATTGTGACTACCCAAACTATGTGATTCTACAGTCCAGAATATAATTATGGAAAAAAAATGATACGGTCATTTTAGGATTGCAGCTCAAAGCTTGTTATCACCAAAGAAATAAGAGATGACCTGGTTTTGCTAGGGGACAAACCAGTTCTGACCCTGACTTGTGAAAATCTCTCAAGCTGAGACTACCAGGCCATTAGTCAGACAGTTCTGACTCCTACTTAGATTGCTGAACTAGTTCTTGTTTGGAGGATAGGATTTCACTGGCTCTGGTATTTTGAAGGTCACATAATTTTGCTCCTACTTTGTTGCTATGATTTTCCTCCTCACAGCTATTCAGTCACTGCTTTTTCTTTCACTAGCCTTAATGCAAAGAGAATTAAGTATAACAGTAGTTTCTGCATTTGTGATTTTTTGTGCTAAAAAGAGATCAAAACAAACTGAAGAGGCTGATTCTGTGGAAAAGTATCAAGTCAAAATGTTTTTTTAAAATACGTGAATTAATTCTGTGGCTTAAACCTCTACACCTCACGTCATGCAGGCAAATGATCCTGACCAAAGTAAAATTTCCAAATTTTGTAAAGATGGGCTCAAACAGGCTTGGTATGGAAATGTGCCATCTACTAATATGGGAAGTGATCCAAGAGGAACTGAGCAAATCTATCAAGTCTCTGTGTTGTGTAATAGGCATGCAGGGCCACTCAACAGAGGGGAACCTCAATCACCACCAGGGAACTACTTTGAAAACTTTTTAAAGATCATGCTAAAGAGTTAAAATTTTCTAAACCAAAATCTCGGATTTAACAAAATTTAACAAGATTGAACACTTAATTAACACTGATATTGAATCAACAAAATAACAATGTGTAGAAGAAGTACTGATAATTTCTTTTTTGTTTCTTTTAATTCAAATTGGGCTAAATGCAGACCTTGGTAAGAACAATATGACACTAATGAGATTGGAAGTAATAGCTCAGCTCAGATTTTTGTTAAAATACTGTTCCTTTTTCCAACAAAGGCAAGATTCTTCAAATCTCTTAGAACTACGGAATGTAAAATCACAGAATCTTAGGCTGGTTTGGGTTGGAATGAAGCTTTAAGATCCTCTAGTCCCAAACCCCCTGCCACAGGCAGGGGCACCTTCCACTAGACCAGGTTGCTCAAAGTCCCATCTAGCCTGATCTCAAACAATTCCAGGGACAGGGCATCCATAACTTCCCTGGGCAACCTGTTCCAGTGTCTCACCACCCTCATAGTGAAAAATTTCTTCCTAGCTTCTGATCTAAATCTCCTCTGTTTCAGTTTAAAACCGTTACCCCTTGTATCTATGTTTACAGACAGATGCAATGGTAAGTCAGGACGTGGCTGGAATAACGATGGAGTTAACCATTTGATATGTGCAATGACCAGATATTTCCAGAAGGTCAAACAGAGTTAGAAGTTATGCAGAGTAGTTACCTAAATACTGATTAGATGTATTAAAAACCTTTGAGGACTTGGAGCTAAGCATTTAGTCTCTTAATAAAAGTGTTGCTCATTTTCATCTAGCAGCTTATCTCCTGAGTGACTAAAGGGACCTCAGAGCCAAGTTACAAAGGAGTTTAATGGCCTTGCAAACAAAGTAACTACTAAGAGAACTTATTGCCAGCTAGACAGTAACTTCAAATATGCTTGAATAACACTCCTCAGCTTAAAAGCTATGCGTGATAGATAATCGAAAGGCTGATAGATCTCAAAAAGAATGAGAGATTTCAAAATAACTTTGCCTTACCCTTGATGGATTTCAAAAGATTTGTGAAATTTTGTTATGAATTTTAGTTTCATATATCACAAGTTCCTGTACCTTCTCTGTTGCCACTTTGAGCAGAAAGAACATTTTCTAATGCTTTGCTTTGCAGGAACAATCAGATTTGTAAAGAAATTCAGAAAATTATGTTGACTTAGGACCAGATTTATTTACGTAAGCATTTGTTTTAGCTAAATGTAGTCTATAGAACTTAGATAAACTGTGGGTAATGCAATGTGCAGAACATAAAACCTCAAAATTTTAATTGTCACTGCTTAGAAATTCTGTAGGTGAGAGGACCAAATTCACAGCAATATCTTTTCTGGCTTTTTCATACTGAGAAAAAAATGCCATCTTTATTAAAAATGGACTGAGGGAAGTTACGTCCAGATCCACTTTACACTTGGACTACCTTTGATACTAGCATTTATATCTGAACTAACACTGGGAATCACAATGGGATTAAATAGTGCTAACCATTAAGATATAATTTCTTACATAATTTTTATTCAAAAAAAAGAAAAAGGTAACGTCACTTTAACAGTTGCAGTTCTATATTATGGAAATGAGCTTAATCACATTTCATACTTCAGGGTTCCTTTAATAATCTGTAGAGGTCAGGAAGGATTTGTCTTTGATGGACAGTTTGATCTCTGGGATTGGCTTTTTTCCCTGGTTTCCTCTGAGGCACATATCAGCTTTGGCCATGTCTGTGCTCTGAGATGATAGATAGACTCTACCAACTACGAGTACGTGTCAGACATACCTTTCTCCCCTGCTTGAGAAAGGAATTTTCCACTCCTTTAGATTGGCAGGATCCTTTAAGGGACTTATACCTTCTGATGTACGAAGCGTGATTGACTTGCTGAGATAACTGGAACATATTGCTTCCTTGCCAAACATCGAATGCTGCCTTCATCTCTCCTGCAATTTCTTTTCCAGAAATATTTAACCTGACTAACACTGGTATACTTAGTATCTATCTGGCTAATATATCAAAAACATACTAACTTCCTTTCCAAAATCTAGAAAATAGGTTTATCTTGCCATAGGGTCTTATAGGGTCTCATTTGGATCTAAAACTAAGATACCCTAGTATCAGTGAAATGTAGGGGTAGGGTTGAAAGGGGCCTGAAGATGTCATCAAGTTCTATCCATGACAGAGTAACCTAATTTATTCAGTATTCAGACATAATGTTTTGGGGTTTCCTGGTGGGAAAGATGAAAGTTTATAGCAGACACAAATGATGGTGTGTCTGCTGTGACATTAATGTATATTAACAATACATAACTATACTATACTAACAATATATAACTATACCATACTCTAACTATACTAATTAATTTTAGTGACTGGTGCTACTGGTTTGACTGCTATAAGTAGAACTAGATTGAAGCCAAATCATTTTTCTGAATATTCTGCATAGGATACTTCTGGTAGGATCAACTAAGGGATGACTTCTTCACAAAATTATGTGAATCACATTATGTTTGCTTACAGATGGCTGACAACCCAGATATTCCCTGTTTTGCTTGTGTGATTTATCCTTGGTTGGTTTTTTTTTTTTGGTATTGTATTCTCAGCCATGCTGAATTTCAACCTGTTAACTTCAGACCTATTTTTCATAATCATTTCCATTTCTGAGTGTGTCTGCCAGAATAATTGGTGCTGTTGGACTGAGCTCATCAAGCACTGAGTTTAATGCAAACAAAAGACATCTTCTCAGGAGCTATCATTTGTTAGTGTATTTGGCAAGTATAGTTACCAGACAATGGATAAAGCCGATCTCCTACTGGTATCTTAAGCACTGTCAGCTAGATAAAAAAAAAAATGAGGAGAGACCGGGACAAAATTCAAAATTATTAAGTGCTATTGATTTTACCAAGTTCATCATCATCTGAGTATGTCTGAGTATCTACACCCTTTATTTGTAAAATACAGAAATTTAAATGCTTCATTATTATATAGCTGCACTTTTTTTTTTTTTTTTTTTGTGGTATTGTTAAAATCTAAACACTTAAAAGTAGCTTCCTAGATGATTTCTGACCATATTGCTTTTCACTTTATTTGTGGCACTGCTGCACTGGAGTGTGTGAGGGATATCTCTCTCTCTGCCTTCACTCCCTCACTCCCTCATCCCAACTAATAAAGTTGGTTAACAGGTTAAGAGAAAGGAACTAAACTTCCCTTCTTTCTGTGGATACACTTCCAAAAAAACATAGCCACAAAGCCATTTTGTGCAGTGCCCTCTCCTATTCATTTTTATTAGCTTTCAATAAGTTGCTTAAGAAAGTCTACCTGGAGAAATATCCAGTATGGGGATCCAGAACAGGCCTGGCACGTGTCAACCTACCCTGGACTGCACTGTCCCTGTACAAGAGAAAAAAACACAAGTGTAGGAGCCTGGGACGTTTAAGTACAGGTATTCCAAGGGTGAAAAGGCAGCTGACCAAGAGCATTCAGTACCAGAAAATCCACTTTAAGTGTCTAAATTCTCCAACGTAATAAGTGCCTTTTAATCCTCCACAAACCTATGCAGTAAATACAAGAAAATTAGGTAATTATCCAGTCTGTTGCTGCTGTTATTAGCCTTGTTACTAGAGGCTATTCTCAGAATCAGGATCCTGCTCCACTCAGGTACTATACAAACAAGGAGGAAGTTTCTGAACTAAAAGAACTTGCTGTATTTGCTACTTGCAGCCACGTCTGTAGTACACCTTCACTCCTACAGACAGTCGTCTTCCCCCACTCCAAATTTCGCACACTCTGTCTCTCCCCTTCTGGTAAATTCAGGGTTATGCCTGAAAAGTTTTAAAATAGTTGCATTCCCATTGAAATTACCATCCATTTGTGATTTGAAGTAAAATAAGGCTGTTAGGTTTTTTCTCAGAAGCCAGAAGGTGTGAAATGCCCCTTGCAATTAAATCTATTGGAAACTTCTGTTGAAGCACTTTCCTTTCAACCTTGTGTGTCTTTGTACAGAGGTGTGTCATCACCTTCCCCTCTCGTTGCAGAAGGAAGTACTAAGAGAAAGTTTCATGACCTACATTGTTTTTATATTCTTCGCATAAAGTAATTCTTACAAACAATAGTGTCTAGAAGCAATTCAGCCAAAGATATTTCAAGCCAAGCTTTTACCACGCAAATAACAGGAAGGAAGTTAGTATAAAACTTAAACTAAATGGCACAACCCTAAAATTACAGGATTTAGTAAGTGGTGAAATCATTTATTTTTTGATAATGAATGATTTGGCATAAACCATGTGAAAATATTTCCATTTATAAATAAGTTAGAAGGAAAATTACCTCAACCGGAAGGCTGGCACTATGGGCATCAGCGTAACTTGATATTCCCACGCTCAATGAATTACCAGTGGCAGGTCTGTAAGTCCTTGGTTGCTTTCTCATGTTACATCTTAAAGCTATCAGGGTGGGAAAAACACTAACATATAATATTTCACATTGGCTAAATAGCAATAAGTCTCACACAACAGGAAAAGAAAACTTGCCAGGTAACAATGCTGAGAAAGGATATTTAATTTAGAATACGTTATTTCAGTAGATAAAACTAATTATATTTAATGTTGTAAGTTATAGCAGTTACTTATCAGGCTCAGGCACAGACAATCCTCAGTTAAAGAAATCACTTAAAAGAGAGACAGGAACATTAACACCTTGATTTCTTTTTAAGGAGTCGTCCCTTTTTCTGTATTGTGTCATTCAGGGCTGCATGAGAGACTGTCATCCTTATTTTTTTCTGCTTATAAAGTCTCTTTATAATCAAGTTGCAAACATTAAGATCTCAGTCTTCCATTGGAACATACTTCACAGCCCACAGATGTGTCACTGTGGAAACTTCCAGCATGTGACATCATCAGTATTAGTGTATAATACCATTGAAATCAATGCTTGAAATGTCATTTTCAAAGTAAACAGCCTAAAGCAGAGACACAAACTGTTAATGTTGTTAAATAAGTTGTTAGTTGTTCAGAAACCTAAGCATTTTAATGCTATTATCTATAAAGATGCAGCCAGCTGCCTGAACCCGATTCATGTAATTGAAAATACTGCTGACACAACTTATATGTACTCATTTGGGCTTCAAGTTCTATGTCTGGTTTCACCTAGATCATATGCACCTTTTTTTTGTGGGTGCAGACTATTTCCTGCAATATTGCAAAGAAAAATAGAAATGTGAGTTTTTCATCATCATAAAGAGAATATAGAAGGATCAGAATAGATTCAGGCTTAGATTCCTTTGCCTCACAAAATTATTTTTAAAAATATAAGAATGTACTGCTGTTAAATACTCACAAAGTGTTTTCAGACTATGCCTCTGCCCCAGCTCAACCCTTTACTCAATTCTAGAGCCAAATAGGCATGTACATGGTTTTTTATATTATCACTGTGATTGTTGAGCCTGCAGATTTCTACCAATGCAAGCAGCACTTATGGACTAAAAAGCCACAAAAGAAAGGTGTATAGGCTGCAAGGATTCTTTTCTTCAGAAAGCAAACTGTCTATCACGGTGAAAGTTTCAGGATGCATAAAACTCTCTTCTGAATTCACACTCCCTCACCACATGAAACACTGGACGAAGTCATCATAACTAATTACTGAGTACTAAATGAGGCAAATCCTGGCAAAGCTGACATGGCTATGGAGATCATCTGGACCCCAGACAGCTGGTGAATGAAGAAACTGTGCCCAGGATAACCCATCCTGGCAACAACTGCCTGCATGGGGCAGGCTTGTCTTCTGCAGCCAGGAGCTCTGGCATCAGCTTCCAAGGTCAGCAGGGGTCTTGCATGAATAAGCTTTCTCTTATCCCATGAATTTCATCTCACCTCTCCCCCAAAACGACGTTTTCTAAGTTATTCAGGAACACAAAGGAATCAATCTGAAAATGGACAATAAGTACTTTATGGAAAAAAAAATTTCTGAACTCCCACATGCTTTTAAAGTCCTCCACATACACTAATCTCACTATTTCAGCTTCTAGGAAAATGCCTTATTTTCTTGAAATGTGAAGCACAGTAGTGTTGATAATGGGAGTAGTGTCAGAGAGAAAGAAAAGTGTTTAAGAAAAATTTATCACCAGCTGATGTCATCTTACCTTGGAGATTTCCATTGAGCTTCTGGATATTGCAAGACACCACTCGGAAAAGGGGAAACACCCATATTTATACATTACAGAATTAAATAGGAAAACTGAACATGACATTTTGATTTTCTAAAATAATTTTTGTGTGTACCCTAAAGTGGTGACTGTCAAACAAGATCTACTATACACGGTAGTCAGGAGAAATGCAGAAATAAACTTAGAGAGAAGATCAGTTTGGGAAGCATCTGCAGTAGCAAAAACTGTGTCTACAATACATGTTTGGTTGATTGCATACCTTGGAAACTATTGAGGCCAGAGCTTACACAGAAAGAAAAAAAAAATGAAAGCTATCCCTATTTGTATCAGTCTTTCTAAAAGGGCCAGGAACTGTTCAAGAAAAGATGTAAACAGAGAAAAGTAGATTAAAGTAATAATTAAAGACAAAGTGTGGGGACAAAATACAGATTAGCTGTAAAATAAATTTGGCTGCGCTACTGAGGGTTCTGCAAGCAGCTAATCACATGCAAAAAAAAAAACAAAACCACAACTCCAAAGCCCAAAAATACCCCAAAAAACCTGCGCTGAAAACCAAAACCCAAAAATACCCAAAAAAAACCCCACTGACTGAGAATTCTACTCGCTTTTGATCCAACTCTTTACTTCTATCCAGCACTAATGCCTAGAAACAATCCTGACAAACACAAACATGTTGTTGTGGAATTTTACTTTTAGTTTCAATTACTGGCACTTCTTTAATAGTTTTGCTCCCGCTCAGGGTTTTCTGTTGGTATTATTTATTCCTATAATCTCCTATCAGTCAATAATTGCATCTCTCTGCCAAGGGCCAGCTCTTTTTATAACATTTATGAAAAAGCTGTCCTCTTTTCCCCGCTGTGCATTATGAGTATACACTCATAATACTACATGCTATTGCTTCTGACACCCTCTTTCAGATTGCTTCCTCTTATTTTCTCCCATGTTTTTCTGGAAGGTAGAAATATAAAATGGGCTTTTCAGTACCACATCAATGATTTGGATACTCATTTATTGTCTTGAGTTAATAAAAGATTGGCATTTCTCAATGACTTATCAGTGTAACATGAATTAGAGGTAAGTAAATGGAACGGCTGAAACACAGTGGCTGCTTCATACATAGAAGGTTACTGCAGTCACTTGCTTTAACTGGGATATATGAAGTAGAGCAGCAGAAGGTCATTCCAGTGGACCTGTGGAGAATAGGGTACAGATTTGTTTTCCTTAGTGCACTGTAAATGATTAAGTCTTCTCAGTGGAAGCTTCACTCTCCTCTAGAGCATACACAGTATGTACTTTTCTGAGAAGCCTGAGTATAATTTATGACCTGTGAATTAGTCTTATTACACTCCTATTGAGAAAGATATTTGTGAAAGGACTTAAACAACAAACTACTCCAGCCAATTTTAAATTTTAGACTACATATTCCACATTATTCTCATTCTCCTAGTGCTGTATAGCAGCTCAGAAGTGCTTTTTGTTATCCTTGTTGTAAGTTTTCTGAGTACATGTGACGCAGGTCTTTTTATATCCACTACAATCTGGTAAAATAGGATTGTGAGATAGTTGGGAAGAATGGTTGGAAGAAAACCACTCATAGATAATATTTGTTCATTTAATGTGGCAGCCTACCAAACGTCATACAGTAGCATTGTTAGAATTAAGAAGTGTTGGGTGGAGAGGATATCAGAGCTTCTGCTATTTCTTTGAGAGTTTGCCTTTAAGATTTTTAAATAAAATTGTCTGAATTTCTGATTTGTAAACTCTAGCCTTTCAGTCTGAATTCCATCTTTCCTCCATTTCACCTTCCACTACTCTTTTTTCCTGTTTATCCACACAGAAGTGAATGGAATCTATTAACTCTTTCAGTCCCTGTGACCTGGTGTTCAACAGTAGCTGTGCTGATATCCCCAGCTTTTCCCACACACTGGACAAGAATTCCCAAAACTAAGTATTATCAGCTGCAAAAAAACTAACCTAGCCAAGCTGTGGTCTATTTTACGAATAAGCACAACTCTAAAGGTGTAGTTGCAGTTCTGTGGTGTATTTACACCAACAAGAATGTTGTAATAGTACTCATTTCTTTCTAGATCATAGATAAATACATGAAAAATGGGAATTGTAGCAGGATATGATGTCACGTGAGCAGATAGCTTTATTTTCTGTCACTGGGATCTAGCACTTGGAAAAAAAAGAATAGTTTTACATAAAGCATTGTGTTTCCCCTTGACATGGGTGTTACTGATCCCAAACATTTCCACTGCTGTTAAGAGAGTGACCCCAGCTGGAGTACTTTAGCACATCTCCTGATGCTTTGATATGACAAATACTCACTTTTTAAGTAAATATTACTTCAGGAAATCTTTCTCCTTACCTCTTTCCTTCACTATTTCCAGGACTATTTTTCTTTTTATAAAGCATTTACTCAAAAATGAAGTGAAAGCGGTTGTGGTTAGTGTATGAAGTAAAATCACAAATGACTTATTAAAAGTCAAAACCAAGAAACTTGGCAATTAATCCTTTTATTAATGCATCAGACCCCCAAATTAATTCTTACTGTAAAAGCCACATATGCATTGTTGTTTTTCCTTGGAAATGGAAGTTTCCACAGAATTATTGCTTATTTAATCCTTAAAAATGTAATATGACCCCAACCATGGTTTCTTTCCCCTCTACGTAATGTAACTGTTCCAGACACTGCTTTACTAAATGTCTCAAATTAAACATTCTCTGTCAATTACAGAAGATAGAGATCTGCTAAGATAATGAGGGCTACTACAATGCCTGCTTTAATTGCTACATTATAATCTCCAGACCTGAAAAACTCCAGAGACCTCTAATACATAAAACGCCTTTCAGCTATGCAGGTGTGGAATTCATTACAAGTTGTTTCTCCCCCTCTCTCTCTCTCTTACATACTCTCTTTCCTCTCTTTTTAAAGGGGGAGAAGTCCTAAATGCCTTGGAATTGTGCCAATGCCTTGCGGTTTTGCAGTAAGTTGAAATATCATTTAAAGTTTAGGCACAATGTTGCTTTGAAAGCTCTGCACAACACAGGAAAAAGCATGAAAGCATGACCAGAAGGACTGTTCAAAGAACAATAACAAAATGGTGACATTGCTGCAAATGTAGGACTGCCATATTTTTCTTTAAGGGAAACAATCAGCTTCATAATGATTTTTGGCATCTCTCTGTAAGGACAACTGACTAAAAGACAAGAAGCAGATAGGTGGGGGTTTTTTCCTTTTTTTTTTTTTTTTCCTTAGCAAAGCAGAAACATGCTGGACAAGAAAACAGTTCTTTGAATAGACTTTTTTTCCTGAAAGGCAAACCTTTGTAGTAGTTTAGAGTGGGCGAGTGATTCAATTATTCCAGCAGTTAACTCAGCTGTTTGTTCTTATATCAAAGAGGTTATTGCTATAAGACATTCAGAGTCTCTGTAGAAAACCTGAAACAATGTAGAGTTATCATATGCAAGTCTCAGTTTATGCTGAGGTCATATTAAGCACAGATGAGAAGGGGACCATGAAAGGAAAGTGATTCAAAGTTACTTTTTTTTAGTTTCACTGAAAAGGCCATTATAGCTGATGTGAATTACACTGACTGCAGCAATCAGGTAGGACATCTCTAATCTATCCTTAATCGACCCTTTCCAGGGACGCTTCTCTGGCTCTAGGCTACCATAGGAACTCATTTAGAATGGGAGAATCTTCAGTCATCCTTTAAAGATAATTTTCTGGCTACTTTCTGGCTGTTATGTTGGAAAAAGCATAGAAGGAAAAGAACAGAAGTTGAGTTTTTAACCCAGAATCAATACTGTAATAATTATTCTATGAAATCATGCTGTAGAATAAAACTGGAGAATAGAAGCTATCATCTAAAGAAACACACAACACTACATATCCACAGTGATGGAAGTGTTCTTTACACCTCTATGTCTGGAGCACCTATGTATGACATCACACAACTGCTTCTATGGCTTTTTCTAAAAAAACCTAATCCTGCATTGCAGTGGGACACTTCTGTACAGTGACCAGGGGAACGCTGGAGTTATGCCACTCTTGTGATTAATTGAGCTTCACTGTTTGGTTTAGGTTTTTTTTTTTTATCAGTTTGTTTAATTAGAAAACATTTGAATGAGGAAAATCTATGGAGATTGCACATATAATTTACATGAAAACATTGTGAAGCGACAGTTCAAAGGATCAGGTGAAGTAACATTTTCCTGTGGGTAACTAAATAATCTTTGTAATTGGGTTTAATAAAACAAACAGAAAAAATAATGGCAAGTATGAAAACATTCATCACTCATGTTCTTTCACCTCTAGTGAGAGAAAAGGTCACTGAACAGTCTTTTAAGGTGTGTATGTTTTCTCTTAGTCTCATACTTGGCAATACGAGGTGGCGTTTCCTTAATCCAACTCTTTAAAGAGACTTTCTATAGTATGTAACCAGTGCCAAATCCGTGAGCCCCTTCCCAGGTAAAACTATGACATCAGTCTGAATTGTGTTTAAATAAAGATTTCAGGATTTGGCCTGCCTCCAATGCAGAATCTGATAGAGTAATTCAGTCAACCTATCTGTTGAACTTAATACGAGATCTTTCTGTGAAAAGTTGTCTCTGGTACTTTAAAAACTGTAAAGAAGCAGCTATTACATTTCAAATGGTCCAGGGTAGAAGACAAAAAAAGACATTTGACTAATTTAAAAGAGCTAAGTTAGCTGCCAATGAAATATGCATTGATTTTTAAACTAAGAAAGTCCTTAGTTATCAGATTTCGATCCAGTACTTAATATATTACTGACTTCAGGACATGGATTTTACTTTACCAATTTTTGGATGATGCCAGAGGTCACTTTGCTTTTGAGCAATGCATTTTTCAAAGATTTACCAAGGATATGATGGCTGAAGGTCTGGGAGAGGTAACATTCAATAGGTTCCTGCACATGGCAATTTAAAGCTTTTCTGTATTGATGAGAAGTAACGGAGCACAGGAGTAACCCAAAATCTGTATCTTATTGGTAACCATAAGATAGACCTGTAGTCTGGTCTATCACACGTCAGATTCAAGTGACCTACAGATGCCAGCTATCCCTGTAGCATGCAGCACAAGGATCCTCCTGTGAAGGCTGTCAGCTCCACACCAGGGGCACAAGAGCACTTCAAATTCACACTAGTTGGTGCAGACAAGGTGTGGGTGCACAAGTAGACCAAACATAGGGGCAGGTCTTAGTTTCCTTAATTGACTTTTTCCCATATTTACTCATGACCACACAGCAATGTCAGGCTGAATCTATATAGTCTGTTACATGGAAGTTTAGGTGAGTTGTGGCTCACATTCATGGTTCAAGCTTCTGCTTGAAATAAAAACTACTGGGCCGTGCCATGTAGCCCTCAAGCTGTCACTTTTTTCCATATATACTTTGTGCATGCACCAAGACTCTTCATGGTTTTTACTTCTGTCTGTGTGGCAGGTGATTTTCTATGGCTGAGCTCTACATCCAGCTAAAGTGCACAGTGATGAAATTGTGCACCATGAACCATCATTAGCTTGCCCAACGCAGAATTCTCTATAGCATAAACTAGCAGTTTCCTGAACCTCTCAAGCATTGAATCTAAGGACTTCTTGACTACATTTGTTCTTTATCTCATGTATTAGAGTATGTTAAGTACACACTATTTGCATGTCGCATAACATACAGCCACTTGTAGGTCCCCTTACTTTCAGTAAGCACTAAGGTAGATCTTTGAAGGCAAAAATTCTGTGATTTCCTGATGATATCCTTGACCACCCAAAGAGGATTTAAACTAAGTAATGAGAACTACAAACAGGTTTTATTCATTGAGATTTCCTGTCCTCTATGGAATAAAAAAATAGGGAAACTAACTTTCATAGTCTTAATTCCAGAGCTGTAAGTAGGATAACTGTAGAACATCAGCAGATATCTGGAAATCCTGGGGCGTTTAGAGGACCTGGTTAAGTTTTGTAATGAAAATTGTAAGCAGTCTGGAGATTTTCACATGTGAATGAACATTGAGTTCAGACACTCAAGTGCAAATTCGGATTAAACTGCCCCTGTAAACCCAGTAACAGAGCAAGGCAGCTGCACCAGACTTTACTTCAGACCTGTTACGTCCCCTGCAATTGCAGACACCCCAGAGAGCCCACACTCAAGGCAGGAAAAGTCACCGAGTAGAACCGGTAGCAACATACTGATATGATTCTTGTGCAGGATATTCAGGAGAGTGATTCAGGTGCTGGCTGCATCCATTACAGTCTCCCTTTTCTGTGTCCAACTGCCAGCACTTTTGAGTTTCACAGGAAAAACTTAAAAATGTATGCATTTTCCCGCATTCGAATTACTTCATGAATGTAACATCACAGTCCAAAGTTTAAGTGACTTTTTGTGTTTTGTAAATTACAAGTTTTCCACAATACACTAGTGATTTTAGAAGCCAGGGCTTATTAGTATTAAAAAAGGATATATGAAAGGTAAAAAGGAAGAAAAGAACACTGCCAAACAACAACTGGCTAATATTAATTTGATTCTCTGCCTAATGTTTGTTTCCTTTGTATTTTGAAAAGCAGTACAGTTAAAAGGATGTTGTGGTGAGTTGACCTTGTCTGGACACCAGGTGCCCACCAAGCCATTCCATCACTCTCTTCCTCAGCAGGACAGGGGTGGGAGGAAGAAAATAAGATGGAAAAAAACCTCATGGGTCAAGATAAAGGCAGTTCAATAAAGCAAAAGTGAGGACTGCACACAGTAGCAAAGGAAACCAAAAGATTTATTCTCTATTTCCCATCAGCAGGCTGTGTTCAGCCACTTCCCAGGAAGTAGGGTTTCAGTACATGTAGAGATTCCTCCAGAAGGCAGATGTCACAAATAACAAATGCACCCTCCTTCCTCCTCATTTTCCTAGCTTTTATTGCTAAGCAGATGTCATATGGTACAAAATATCCCTGTGGTCAGTTTGGGTCAGCTGTCTTGACTATGTCATCTCCCAAGATCTTGCACACCCCCAGCCTACTGGTGAGGGAGGACAATGTTGTAGAGACAGCCGTGATGCTGTGAAAGCATTGCTCAGCAATAGCCAAAACACTGGTGTTTTATCAACACCTTTCTAGCTACCAATAAAAAACATAACACTATGAGGGCTGCTATGGGGAAAATTAACTCCACCTCAGCCACATCCAATACAGATGCATTTGTAGGGTGTGCAGGTTTTGAAAGGGAGTCCTTTTTCAGGCTAAGAAGTAATTGGAGGGTTCATTTTAACAAAAAAAAAAAAGCAATGTAGGTCACTGATCTAATGCAAGTGCTGAGTAATAGTAAGTGGGTATGTTGAGGATATTTGTCTCATTCAAAGGACAAATATGTGTCTACTTCATAAATTTCTCAGTATATTTGACACTAACAGGACGCCTTCTCACTAATCAGAGAAAAGGCATGAGACTAGATGAACAAGACAACTGGTCTATTTTCTGCAGGTAGCCCTTCCCCCTGGAACCATAACATATTTGTTAGGGAAGGAATTTCCTCTTCATGTTTATGTTTTACAGAGGTATAGGTGATTTCAGCCTCCTACAAAATCCTTAGTCTATTCTGAGCAGTAACTGCAAACAGGAATCCAGTGTTAATGAGTTTAGAAGGTAGAGTGCATTGACAGGCTCATGCACTCCTCAGTTTGTGAATACAGTCATGACAGCTGTTGCTGCATTTCACCACTTACTTGTTGCATTCCACAAAGGTGTTAGATTAACAGCTTTGAAGACTTACTCCTCCTATTTTCCTCAAGCACATTTGTTTTACAGTTATTTATGATCTGCAAAATTTACTTTAATATAGTGCTTGTTCATCATCACACACCATTCAACTCCAGGTTAAGTGAAAAGGAAACACCTTTTCACTCCACCAGTGAAAAGGAAACAGAGGATCACGGAAAAGTCCATTTTTGGGGGCTTATTATTGTCACTCCAATATGAGTTTTTCCAGAAATGGGAAGGGGAAGGGCTTTCTTCCAGAGGAAGAAAGGAAAGCCTGTAAGAATATGAGGGAGGGTTAATCTAATCAGGCCATTTAGGTTTTCTGTCCCCACTCTTGCCCCTTCAGTTTACTGACTCATAAACTCATGCAAATCCAGTTAATGGACCTTTATTATAACTGCTAGTGGAAAAGATATGAAGTGACTTGTGGCTTTGAATGCCAAGACTTTTTTGGGTGTGCATAGGTGACATCGTTCCCCGTTCGGTTCAAATTATGTTGTGAGTGGTTGTGTGAGTAGAAATGAGTAAAAGACCTAATTTTTGCTAGTGGATACCTGTTCAGAGAAACAGTAAATTAACTTATAACCAAGCCTACTGAGTTCAGTGAGTGACAGAGCGATCATCTCATTTTCAATTCGTGCTTTTATTTGTTTAGCAGCAATAAAAAATTCAATCTATAATAATGTCTTGTCATGCCAAGGCATCTCTCTTTCTGCATTAGCATCTTCAGCTCTGGGAATAGTGTTATTAGTTAACTGAGAAAATAAAATTGGCAGAAAGAGAAAGAACAAAATTATATGGTATGTCTTTGAACAATATTCATTTCTCTGTTAGGAGGAATAGTTATAAAAACAGATGATGCATATACTCAATAATAAAATTACTAACAAAAAATGCAATGGATAGGATAACAGAATGATAACAATGCTGTGCAGTGCATAGGATACCAGGCATAGTAAATTGTTGATAAAATAGAAATCTCCAAGTATTTTTCTATATTGTAGTAGCACAGACTACCTGCACCATCATATCACTTGAGGCCAGCATCCTCAGCACTGTTTAGCTGTGCATTCTCTTCAGGAGTATTCTGTAGACTTACCCTGGCTCCTGAGACACCCTCAGAGAGTTTGTTGGAGAAAGGACTGAACCCTGTCATATTTAAACACAGTAGCACTGTCTGTAACCAGCCAGTTAACCCATTTGTGGTTGAAAGAGAACTTTACACCTTTTCCCTACTTGATTCCAGTCCAGCCATTACCTGTGCTCTGCTGCCCATCTGACTTCACAGTAAAACATTATCTTAAACAGCAAAAAACTTCCTCCTCAACACTCTCTTCATGTTACCTCCTTAGGTCACTTTAGCCATAATTTGATGAACATTTAGCTGTTTAAATCTTCTAATATGCAAGTTCACCATGTAGGTCCTACCGATTGCTCAGAATTCCCAGGAAGACTTACATTTCCACTGATCCGTAAATATGAAGCCACACTCTCATTTAGCACCCTAGAAGTGTTGTGTCTCATGAGCTGCCCAGGCAACATTTCTGAAAATCCTGTCAAGATTGGCTGATTAGATATTCCTTTTCCTAATATCAGACCTCTCCAGCAAGACCAAATATTCAGGCATGATCACCTAAGAAGCCTAAAGCAAACACAACCTATAGAAAAAACAGCTGTATACTTATTAATGGAACCCTTCTCTCAGATAAATGGTGTGAACAACAGCCTGAGTCTTTCTTAATCTTTCCTGTTGGAGCATTTCCATTTTACACAAATATTTATTGGAGCAGGTAGTTAAACTGACAGCTCCCATCTGTCAGGTGAACTCACTAATAACAGGAGTATGGAATCAATCATTCTCCCTTCCTCGATCTCTCCTTAGCTTAATGGATATTTATTTATGTGACCAGAAAGACCTATGATGGGATCAAGAAAATGGCACTGCTGGCTCATGGTCAACTTGGTGTCCACCAGAATGACTCCCAGGTCCTTCTCTGCCAAACTGCTTTCCAGCTGGGTGGCCCCTAGCATGTACTAGTGCATGGGGGCTTTCTCCCTAGGTGTAGGACTTTGCAATTGCCTTTGCTGAACTGCCTGAAGTTCTTGTCAGTCCATCCTGTTGGAGTCCCTCTGGGTGGCAGTACAACTCTCTGATGGATCAGCCACTCCTCTCGGTTTTCTGCTATCAGAAAACTTGATGTCCCATCATCTGCCTCCCCTTTTGCAAATATAGCAAAGATAGTTTGAGTCTTACGGTTTTGAACCAAGCGTCTGACTCCAACAGAAGCACCAGTATCCCAGGCCTTTCCCTGGATAAAGCTCTCACTTGCGAGATCCAGGGCTGTGACGATGCATCTCTCCTTTGCTTCCTAATAGCAAAATATGGCCTCTGAGAAGACTTCACTGAGCTCTAGGAACAAATTTTACATCCTGGAGCCATACAGAATCACAGAATCCTCATGGTTGGAAAGGACCTCTGAGATCACCAAGTCCAATCATACACACACAAAAAACCCCTACAGTCTCGGCCACCAGAATATGCCACTGGAGCATGCCCTGAAATGCCGTGTCTACACTTTTCTTAAATACTTCCAGGGATGGTGACTCAACCACCTCTCTGGGCAGGCTGTTCCAGTGCCTGACCACTCTTTCAGTAAAGTAATTCTTCCTAATATCTGATCCAAACCTCCCCTGCCGCAACTTCAGACCATTTCCCCTGGTCCTGTCATTCCCTTGGGAGAAGAGGCCAACACCCACTTCTCTACAACCTCCTTTCAGGTAGTTGTAGAGGGCAATGATATCTGCTCTCTGCCTCCTCTTCTCCAAACTAGACATGCCCAGTTCCCTCAGTGTCTCCTCGTATGACTTGTTCTCTAGACCCCTCAACAGCTTGGTAGCTCTCCTCTGGCCACGCTCCAGCATTTCAGTGTCCTTCTTGTAGTGAGGGGCCCAGAACTGAAAACAGTACTTGAGGCGAGGCCTCACCAGTGCCGAGTACAGAGGCACAATCACTTCCCTCCTCCTGCTGGCCACGCTATTCCTGATACAAACCAGGATGCTTGTGGTCTTCTTGGCCACCTGGACACATTGCTGGCTCATGTTAAGCTGGCTCTCCACCAGCACCCCCAGGTCCTTTTCTGCTGGGCAGCTTTCCACCCACAGTCCAGCCACAGATACACGGTCTCTTAGATATAACAGTGTCTCCATTACCATCCAAGTAACCAAATATATAACCACAGGGTTTACTCCATTTCAGATGTCTCCTCCTTATTTCCACAATTTTGTTTCTCATTAACAATTCCCAATAGTTCTTTCAACTTAAACTCTGCATTGCTTAATGCTTCCTCCTTGCCTGAGCACAACACACTAGGGAAGCTACATCTATAGGTGCTAGGTAGGTCAAAAAGACTTTATAGGTACCTGGGGAACATTAAGAGCTGGACATAAGTGGAACAGTTTGAGTTCTAATTGTAGAACAGCCACTGGACAGATCTATACCTACAGTAATACAGAAATTTTTAAAAAGCACTCTTTTACCTCTGTTGTCAGTAGTATGAAACAGACTAGAGCCTAAAGATATGTTCCCCTTCCTTCTAGTTTATGATTTGAGAACAAGTTTGAGTAGTCTGTTACAGGTCTGAGACAGGGCAAATGTATGATCATACAAAACAAGATGATGTTAAGATGCCTAAATAAATCATAACATATCATGTTGAATTTTAACTTTATCACTTCAAACAATAGCCTAACCTGCCCAAAATAGATGAAGATAAGTCCTGCTTTATAATATGGAAAAAAACATATGTTCATTTGGGGCATATGACTGCAGAGCAGGAAAAGGGAACTTGCAGTCTGCATTAAACATGGGGTTAGCTCATTGTTTCTTTTATGAAAATAGCCTGTTTCACATTTCATGCTCCCAAATTATAGAGCTCATGCCTTGCGGTAAAAATGGTACCAATGGGAAGTAGTTTATGTTCTGTGTCTATATGGGAATAACAAATCAAAACCAGGCAAGTGTTTCGATTTCAAAAGCCTGGTTTTGTCATTGTGTGTCTGCTCAAGTTTTGAAATACTGGAGCATTATTAGCCTGGGGTTTGTACTTATATTCACAAAAGTTATCAGGTTCAGATCCTCAGCCAAAGTGCTGATTTACATTCCAGTGACACAATTGCTCTTTCTACCTTTTTACATTTCTTTTTCTTCTTTCCATTCTCTTCCCTGTGCCCCCAATGAAAAACACTGTGCACAATTGGTATGAAAACTTTACACTAATGTACACATGCTGGGAAAGACTATAACTGACAAAAAATAAGTAAATTAAAACTACACATATCTGAGTAATACTAATACATTAAAAGAAGTTATTAGGATTTTCTTCTTTTTTCTTATATTAAAATTTGCATGGATTAACTTTTTATGTTTCCCTTTAACAGAGCTAGTGAAACCTATGTGTAGAAAATGCAGATCCAAAGAACTGACAAACTTTACAAAAAATTTTAAAGTGAAATTCAAAGCTTTTGTTAGAAGAACTTTTAAGATTCCGTATGTGTAATACTTTAAATTTACAATTACATTTACATTTTAAAACAAAATATTTGAAAATAATTTGCTCCTTCATTGCTTGCCAAGTGTAGGATTCAGTTTTCTTTGCCAAGGTGAAGTTTCCACAGCGTCTGAAATGGAACCTAAGTGTTCTGACTCCCAAAATTGAACCTCTGTCAGCAAATAAGAAAAGTGCAAAAACAAAATTCTGATGTGGAGATGGATATAGGGATGAGTTAGAGTGAAATTAGTCAGAATGCCAAGAATGAACAAGTCTAGAAAGCAATGCCCCCTCCCAGAAGTTAAAATGAAATTAGGAATTATGAACATCCCATATTTTTCTTCTGTCACAAGTGTCCATTAAACTTATTGGAGACATTTTTTGTCATTCTCCTGCAATGTCTAGCTCTTATAGAAAACATTGATGGGATCAACACAGGATACAAACTAAAATTTCTGACATCTCCCATTTATGGAAAACTACACCCAGAAACAACATTAGTGTTGGAAAATTAATTCCTGAAAATCAGGAATATCGTCTCTATTAATGATACCAAACAACTCTCAGTTCTTTCCTCATCTCACCTTTCTTCAGCTACAGTAGGACAAATTCTTTCTCTTTTTCTAGACTGTGTCTTTTTTTTGTCAAGAGCAGACTCCTCTATTTTTGTTCTCTTTTCACTTATCACACATTTTCTATTTTCCGGCAATATTGCATACCATCATCCCAGTAAAGGTCAGTAAAGACCTTATATTTCACACTTGTGGACTGATACAAGAGGGAAAAATACTGGGGAGACCAGCTTCCTGGTAAGGAGAAAGAAAAGTTGTATTTCCAGGCACAGAATGATACCACTATTTCATGAGATAGGCACCCAGAAGGACAATATGATGGGGCAGCATTTCCATCAACATAACAGGACTCCAAGCTACCCACATTTCTAAAGGTGCAGGAACAAGCCACTCCTTACCTGTCTTCAGAGGCTGTCACATCAGAGAGACAGCTGTTTAGTTAACAGAAACATCTGGAATACACCTACATGGTGCAATGCAATGCTTCTTTACAGAGACATGAATGAACTCTGGATTCATTACTGGGAAAAGAGTAGCCACAGTTGTGACATACTCAGCTCAGGCCACACAACCTGAGCGTCAGTAGTAGAGCTCTTTAACTTGGGTGGAGCAGTGAGCTGATGTAGCTGTACAGATTTTTGTTATATGAAGGAAGTGACGGTTAGTATTCTTAGGCTTTTTAACTAGTTTTCCAAACAAAATGAATCCAGGGAATGTTAACAGAGACTTCACTGGGCCTTAAATTAATAGTAACAAAGCTAACATAGGTGTTTGCACTACCGAAAGTGTTTCATACTCATTTAAGCACAAGGTAAGGATTTATAGAGCTACTTGCATTGATGAGCCCAGTGAATGGGCATCTTAGTTAATGTCTATGGTAAATGCTACACCCTCCTGCTATAATAACATATTCAACTGGCAAGGAAGAACAGAATTATTATGTTTCATTCATACTAGTTCAGCCGGTCTACGGTTTCACCTCTTCATACTGTTTCACTGTTTAATACCACACTAATAAAGCACGTTCTGTCACTTTGTTTGAGCAGGAAAGCATCTCTATTTTTGTTTAAATAGAAATGAATTTATTGCATTAAGTCAAGCTTTTTTCATATATAAAGCCTGAACACTAGTCCCCTCTGGAGAGACAGTTACTTTTACAATACTTCAGTCATGAGGCTTTGGTGATGGAAACAAAGGTGAAGGACAGGGAGTGAAATGCATGTGATAATTTAATACAGGGGAGAAATGTCATTATCACTTTTTTAATTCTTTTTTTTTCTTTTTTTTTCCCCCTAATGTGGAACATTTCCTGATATGGCGCCAGCTACAAAGCTTGCTCTCATATGGTTGAATTTATAAATCTAATTTAGAAATGGACCCTTTTGGTTTCCCATTTGCTGTGTTTTCATAATGCTGTCATCCATCTGACTCTTGGTGGCATTTATATTGCTATAAAGTAAGGATCGGCAAAGTCCATTCTTTAAATTAGTTTTGTCATCTAAACTTATAATTCTGATGTGAGCAACTCAGCCAAAGATGTCTAATTTTATCAATTTCATTCAGTGCTCTCATCAAAGTTTTACACAGACCAGTAAATTTGGCAGAGAGATTAGCCCAACTGTAATTGAAATATATTGCATTTCCTTCATTCAATGGGATTCAAAATGAGAAACATTTGGCTGTATCAAAGAAGTCAATGAGAATGCAAAAACTTGAAAGAGAAAGACTTTTTTTAATTTTTACACAGTAGATTTAAAGAAGAGAACAGCATATGAAAAGTTTGGGAAGAATTAGGTTTAGTCCTGCATATGCCAGATTTATTTGCTTTACTTTTTCCGCAGAAGAACTAGTGGTGTTAAATCATCTGACTATTTCACAAAAAACCCAGCATCTGTTAATATTACTTCTCTAAATGTGAGATAAATATGTAATATTTTTAGCAAAGCTTCACAGTAAAAATGTGTGTCAATATATTTTCAAAATTTTCTATTCCTAGAATTTTTCTGTTTCTGAAGTCAAGTCATATTGGTATGGGCACGTTGTTTAACTAGCAGATTCGTTGTCTATCACAGAATTTGGAGACTGAGCTGTTTAATTTAGCTGGTTGTGGTTATTTGATTTGGCTGTTTAGTTTGGCTTGCTGCTATCAGATGTTATAAGATTATCTTTATCATTACTGTTGTTGGTGTTTGTTTTGCATAGCGACCTCCAGACCCTGCCTAGAAGATTCATATTTGGTGAGGTAAGACCTCAAGGGATATTTTACTAATATCCTTCATTAAAAGCTTTTTCATAATTGATGTAAGCTATGTTAGCTGGTAAAAAGTAATTACCTGAGGCTGGATATATATATGAAAAAAAAAAAAAAAAAAAAATTTTTTTGATGCCCAGAGAATAACAGGTGGCTTTATAGTTAACGTTTGATGTTGCTATGCAAGCATAGTTGAAATGTTTAATTTTAGGAATAATTTGGTTTTAGCTTTCCTTAAAATGGTTCTAAAAGATGTTTGGCTTTACAAAGTCTTGATTTTTTAAATCAATAATCATTGTTAATAAGTAAATAAATAAAAGTTTCCTTAAAGATGAGATCGAGATTTTTAAACATCAGAGGTTTCATACAACCTTTTGCTTAGGATATCCTAGGGTGTAGACAAATGCTTGCTTTCAGAAACACGCATATTCTCTGGGGAAACTCCCTGTTGACATCACTACATCTTGTAGCCACACACACTTTCCCACAAGATTAGACATCTGAAAATAACACAGGGATTTTTTTTTGTATTGGGTTTGTATGGGATGGAGTTATGTTATAATAAGTATCAGGGCTAGCACACCAGTTCCGTAGTAATACTCATTAATATCCACTTAACTAATAAAGTTACTCATTACTTCAGCGTCCTCTCATTGAATTTTCAACATGCTAAAATGGATAAAAACAAAAATTAAAATACTAATCATCTTGTATAGCACTCCTCTAAAACAAGAATCCTAAATTACAGTCTCCAGATGTTTAGGTATTAGGTTAAATACTCCCTCTGCACATACACATTCCCTAGCACAAGGCCAAGAACAGCATCCACTGCTACTGATGATGGCACCCCAAAAGCTGCAGAACTTGGGAACAGTCTCTGAAATTTAAAAGAAATTACCCATTTCAATCTGTTCTCAGTCCAGTGACAGATATAGGCTTGTGCTTAATTGTAGCCAGAGGAGTAGTCATATTACTCTTATGGCTACTCTTATGCTCACAGCTAAGCAAGGGATTAAATATTGTATCACAGGGGACTCAGCTAATTTCAGCATTAAATGATAAAGGTTTGCTGCATGTTATCTTAATCATGCTTAATAATTTTTATTAAACTCCATCCAAGCTGAGCCCATCTCATCATTTCTTTTAGCCTACAATCAGCTATTCAGACTGTAATGACTTATTAACACCATCACAAACAAATTTGAACTTAGAGATGAAAGACTGCCTCATGCTACCAGTCCTTCCATTGCCTAGCTCCACCTTTTACTTTTTCACTGGGGTAAATATAGCTGAAGTGGTGGTCAACTTACACTGGCGACATGGATAAGGGAGTGATTTGTGGAGGTTTATGTGCAAAAGTAAATCCCCTCAGTATGAGCTGAAATTTCATCTCCAAGTGGGTCCCTCTGAGTACGGAACCTCTACCTGCCACTGGCTATTATCAGTCCTGAAAATGTGACTTCTTGAAGAAATTATTCCAGAAATTGCAACGCAAAAATGAGAATAACAAGCACATAAAAGCATGGTAAAGCCAGGGACATTGAGGCAAATTTGCCATTGATGTAACCCCAGCAGAGTCAGTGGAATCAAGATAACCCCACACTTGAACCTACACTTCCTGTCTTTACTGGAAAAGTTGAGTCCAGACAAACAACTTAGTCCTTAAGCTGATACTTACCAAGGGGAAATACTTTTCAAACCACTCCAAGGGCTTCACAAAGTTACATAGGTTATGAGGAATTATACATCTGTACAAAGCTATGTGCAGCCTTCTCTAGGTGGACCTGTTTTGGCAGGGGGGTTGGAGTAGATAGGGGGTGGACTAGATGATCTCCAGAGGTCCCTTCCAACCTCATGTGATTCTGTGATTCTGTGATCTTGCACCGCTTTAAACTCATAGTAGTTCTTAGAACACTCAATTTTTTTGCTCTGACAGCTGAAGGGGATTTAGTGTGGGAGAATGTATTTTTAAATTTACTGGAAGCCAGGTGTGTAAAAAAAGTCATATATATGTGACTGCGATCATAGCAGTGAATTATGTATCCGTATGCAGAACTGAGTGCAAGGAAAGAGACATACATTATGTCATATAATCATAGAATGGTTAGAGTCCACAGGTACTTCATTCTTACCTGTAAATCCTACATTTTAATATCTCCAGTATCTCCTAAACCCTGACTACGTCTACGCACTCAACATACCAACATATATTCCTACTTATACTTATCTAGGTACTGTACTCTTCATGTGATTTGCAATTCAAATGTTAAAGAGGAATTAATAAGAGACTTCAAAATGAGAGATAATGGGACAATTTTGCATGTAGGTGTGTGGTTAATTTTAGGTATATCCAGTATAAAAAATCATCTCCCATGTAATGAATCACACAATATCTTCTCAACAAAGCAAGGTTTCTCAAGAGGAAAATTGAGTGCAATATAAGCAAAAATAAAGATAAAATATGGAAGATAGAGCCTTTCACAATAATGATCTGTTGACTTTTCTTCTTTTTTTTTTTTTTTAATATGGTTTAAAGTAAAGCCAGAAACTCGGGTGAATGGGAAGTTAACAATAATGGGAGATGTCCACTCAGCTATAACCCAAATTTTAATTAATCCAAGATTTATGCCAGGCACCTAGCTTGTGATATGACCCCTGGAAATATCTACAGCTGTTGCTGCAATCAAGAACGTGTTCACTATTTGCTAAGTCTCCACAGGTAAAATATAAAGGAGATAAATCATAGTTATGGCTACAACGAAGGTGTCTAGGAACTATGACCTGGGAAACTGGTAACCACATGCACACCCACACACACACACACATTTCCATTGAATTGCAATAAATACCAAGACTGGTGCTTGCTATAGTGCTTCCTTTGAGTAGACATAATTTCCAGATTATTAACCTAATCATTTAAAAGAACTCTTCACAGCATTAATCCCATTTAAATTTAAGATAGAAACACTCAGAAAAGGAGAAGCTCTATTAGCTGCACAATGTGAAGCAAATGGGAACACAGAATGCAGCTGTTAAAATCAGAAAGAAAGCGGAACTTTCTATAGGTATTAGTTAGACCCTAAATGTCAAGCAAAGCAGCAGTTTACTTTGTGGTCTTCCTTGACAACATACCCAGCATGATCTGAGATTGAAGTAAATGTCTATATTTAGTAAAGTGCCATAGAAATCAGCTGAAGATGCACAATATGAAAATGGTTCTAAGATAGGAAGTATGGTAAGATGTGTCATTACATAAAAATAGGGCCAGATCCTCATAACCTATCAACCTTAAAGATCTAATTGCACTGAAGATGCAGGACTCCTATGGGATAAAACAGTTCATGACTGCCTCTATATTACCCATAAATATAACAATAAATACAATAGTTGATATATATCATATATTAGCAGTATAAAATTGAAGGAATCATTAAGGCTATGTAATAGGCTTGAATTCATTGTTTACTTGTCTTTGAATAACTGATTTAGAATTTTAATACTTTATATGATTGTACTGGGTGTTGCTGGGGTGGAGTTAGTTTTCTTCATAGCAGCCCATATGATGTTGTGTTTTAGACTGCTGACCAGAGCAGTGCTGGTAACAAACCAATGTTCTGTCTGTTGCTGAATACTGCTTGCAGGGCATCAAGGCCTTCTCTGTTTCTCAGGCTGTCCCTCCAGTGAGTAGGCTGTGAGGGGACACAGTTAGGACAGTTGACTCGAACTGACCAAAGGGCTATTCCATACCATACGACACCACACTTAGTAATACAAACTCATGGAAAGGTGGAGGAAGGGGAGACACTTGTGGTTATGGCAACCGATACCCATACTGAGGTCCTGCTTTCCTGGAAATGGCTAAACACCTGCCTGCCAATGGGCGGGAGGAATGAATTCCTTATTTGCTTTTGCTTGCACAGTTTTGTTTTACTTTATTTCAATCCATGAGTTTCTCTCACTTTCGTCCTTCTGGTTCTCTCTTTCATCCCTCTGTGGGGGAGTGGTCGATTGACTTGATGGGGGCTTTGTTAGCTGCTGTCCAGGCTCAACACACTGCAATGATTTTGCCTGTTTGCACAAACATGAAGTGTGAATGTAGGGAGTCCCAAAAATAAATCACATTGTCCTAACTCCACTATTCTGAGTTGGATAGGAAAACCCTTAGCATGGTACGTTACCATAAATTAGACCAGACGTGCACACACACGAGAAGCTAGGACAGTTCCATTCAAGGTCTTAACGCCTCTGAAATAGGAATTCATTCAAGTTTCCTTGTATGCATGTAATGACGCATGCAGATGTAATAACTAAAACTGTGTCATGTGAACATATTCCTGAATGACACCAAAAACATAATGAACTTTTCCTTTCAACCTTGTATTTTGTGCTTTGCCAATGGTTTCTTTTTTTTTAAATGAGTGAAACAAATTTTAACAGCACATTATAAATTCATCTCACTTCTAATCTACTGAGCTGATTTACTCCGGTTCAGCTCGGTTGACTACATCTCCATCTCTCCACACACAAGACAACTGGAAATATGTGTAAAATAATTTTATCTTTGAATATACAGAGAGAGATGTCACATGTAGTTTTCTGTTCTAAAATTTTCAGCAAGAGTCTGAGATATGGACTGCAAAACATAGGATCTATAAAGCCACAAGTTAGCTATTTGTTAAAAACAAGGGATCACATTTGTTTAGGTTTCTTGATTCAGATTTCAAATATGTCTATTCTAAGAAAGGAATAGAAAAACTTGGTTCAGAAATTCAAGCAGTTTTGGATTATATAAAAGAACATATTTATAATTGCAATGGGAATATCACAATATATTTCAAACACTATAACTAATGTTTAAGGTTATTAATAACCTGAAAAGAAGAAAAGAAAACATGGGGAAAATAAGAAATGCAGTGTCAGTTATATAAAACAGGCCAAAAATATTTTGAAGGATAAGAAATAATGACTGTTGATGCTTGCCATTTTAGAAGACTGAAGAGTGTGTATAAATAGAAAGTTGTTCTTTAATATCTTTTTTAATGATCTGAGAAAGTAAGTAAGAAGTCATCCTAGTGAAATCTGAATGATAAGCCTAACTAGCAAGTGTTATAAATGTTTCTGTGGAGAGCAATGAGATACAGAAATCTGACAAGAATAGAAGTGTGGGTAGAAAATAATAAAATAAGATTCGATTTGAAAAGATGCTAGATAGTACATCTGGGGAAAAAAGTAATCTTGAAAAAGTGATAAAAACAAACAGACAGGAACAGAGAAACCCAGAGAGCAATAGTGCCAGTAAAGATCTGAAGGTGATAGCAGACAGAAATTTAGACATGATTTCACGTAGTATTTCACTAGAAAGGGCCAAAGGAGTTCTGGGATGCCCTGTAGAGGCAATGTAATAACAAGTCTTGTCTAAACCACTCCAGTATGACCACTTTTAGGATATTGAGTTCAGTTCTGGACAGCTCACCAGTAGGGAGATATTACCAGGAGCTCAAAGACAGAGACAAATAGGCACAGAAAGCTGAAAGACCACTTTATGAGAAAACTGAAGGAACTAAACAAACGTAAATAACAAGACTAAATGATAACCAGAACATTAGCATCACAGGAGTCTCTTTCTAAGGTTGAAATGCCATCAGCCAGATTCTGCATTTCTGTCATGCCATACCTGGAATATTTTATTTGATTCCTCATATAAGCACAGTCTTGAAATCCTTCACAGTTTTCACTGTTCTTTTGTTTGCACCCTTGAATTTGCAACTACTGCCATTAAAAAACCTGCAAAATAGGAATAAGGGTTCCCATAGTTTGAACTGCTTAATGAAATTTAGGGATTAGAAATTAAAAGGGTACGAATGACAGAACAGTGAAGTAACTTCACAGCAGAAATTTTTTTAAACCTTCACACTGTTTTCAAAAAAGTTTCATGTAACTACCTTTCTTCATTGTATCATCACTGTCTAGATAAAGAAAAATAACATTAGCATAAAATAGTTTACTTGCTTTATACTAATGCCAGCTCTTTCTCTATGACTTTGAGAACTGGCCTTAAGGTGTAAAAAACCCTTAATATGACAAAGAACCAAAGCCACAAAGATAGCAACCAACAAGCAAAAATTATTTTCAAATGAGTAAAATATTGCAATAGTCACTCTGTTACCTTTCAAGAATAAGCAGAAAGAGACAAACACGTCAAAGAAGCCATCCAACCCTTCCAGGTTATGGTGTTAGATACCCCATTACCAAACTTGGAAACCTTATTGCTATATTTCTTAGCAATGAAAATATACTGTATGTGTAGTACAAGTAGATGAAGATGATACTGGAACCAATACAGCCTATTAACTCCAGGAAAACAATACTGCTGCTTTGTCATAACCTTCATTGAGTTTCTTCATTTAAGTTTCAATGGTCATGGATGAAGGTATTGGTAAAACTCAATTCTACCGTGTACTGTAACCACAAGTGCCACAATAGATTTTGCTTTCAAAATACAAAATTTCTCAGCTTCAGTTATTCTGCTTTCATACTTCTAGTTTCCAAGCTGAAGAATGCAGGATGCCTCCACTCCAGGCCAAAGGCTCTTTGTTGCACACATTCGCCATCTATCTGTAACCCTCTCTTCCTGAACCTTTTTGACACATACAGGAAGATTTTACCATGTGAGAAGGGACACAACCAGCAGTTTGAACACAACTTAAAAGTATAAAGCTATGCCTTATCAGCTGAAGCTCACAACAGACAGCTAAGACTAGAGAAAAATAACACTAAGAACTAATATGCTTGCTAAGAAACACCCTGATGGGTATTTCCTGGCCAGGCAGTCATCAGTCAGGCAGGGGAAGGATAGCAACGTCTTTTCTCCTTGTGACAGCATTGCTGAGTTGCCATCTTCCAATCCTCTCTTTGCTTTTTTTCTAACCTAGGATTTTATGTCAACTGACAGGAGTGCTTTTATTCTTGAATTCTTGGGCTGCTAACTAGCCCCATCTGAACAATCTTACCTCTGCCTGCAGTGTTGCCCATCTTACTGTACACGGTTCTACTCACTTGGCAATTTCCTCAGCAGCCTGAGGTAAGGTTACACAGCTGAGCCATGTGAAAACTCGTCTTCAGT
Source organism: Limosa lapponica baueri (assembly GCA_002844005.1). Classification (NCBI taxonomy): domain Eukaryota; kingdom Metazoa; phylum Chordata; class Aves; order Charadriiformes; family Scolopacidae; genus Limosa; species Limosa lapponica. Next base: position 304,230 of record KZ505947.1, on the reverse strand, counting down.
GGCAGACAGCTGAAGCTCTAGCAGGAATGTGAATGTACCCTGTTGCTTCTACACAATGGGATTAACCTCCAACAAGTGCAACTCAGAGGAGGATTCTCACCTCATAATTCCTTCTACAACAGGCTTTTGGACTCATCTTAAAAGGTGCCCCTAAAGGTTGCTGCTGTTTTCTGAAGTCCCCTCAATTGTCTGTATATGGTGGTTTTAATGCAATCAGTGATAATATTTTGGGGTTTTGTAACAGAGTAGCTCACTTGCTTCAGCCTGATTGTCTCCTTTCTGTTCCTATTAACCAGATTGCTTGGATGTGAAGCTGTGTGTTTGACTGAGAGTTGTTAATTGTTTGTCATCAACTCATTTGAATGCTACAATTGTTTCTGTCTTAGAAGATGAAAAATATACATGCATGCAGAAAATGCACAACAAACTGGAACAGACCCATAACTAACAATTTAAAAAATGTGCCAGCAAAAAATGACTGATTGCTTCCCCCATCCTTTCCCATCACAATACGCTCATGATCTCCCCAAATAGACATATTTGCAATCTGACCCCCTACACAATGCAACTCATTAGAAACAGCAATTTTCAAGTATTTAAAAGACCTGAGTAAGAAAAAAACATCTGCCAGCGTTCTACGGTGAACGTCAACCCTGGGAAATTGGAAAACCCTGAGGTCACATGGCATATGCCTCCTATAGCCCTGGGTAATAGAAGTGACTCAATTATGTTCTGTGCACCATAGTGATTGTTGATCTTCAGTAAAACTCTTTTGCCATTCCATCTGTCAATACTGTGTGCTGAAGAGAGCAGTTGTATGATCTAGTTTTACGATTTAAAGCATAAGAAGAAAAATCCAGATTTATCATCTTATATTCAAACTAATACATCAGTGAAAAAAAGGGACATCATGACCAGAAGGAGGCAGTATTCAAAAACTGATGAGCTTTCCTACCACTTCTAATTTTTATATTGGTTTTTTTTCCCCACTGCAACATTTGTGCCTGAATTTCTCTAGTTTCATTTATATCTAGGCTTAGAGTCCCTGCTAGCCTAGATACAAAGTGGCATAAAACGCAACAGATTGAGTCTGAAGAGGTCACTTACATCTGACATACAAAAAGTTCAGTAAGTGCAAGTTTGAACTTCTGAATTCATTGTACTGAAGCAAGTACTTCTTGCTTCCAAAAGATATCATAGTGTATTTCTACCTGCTATTGGTCTTGTACAAATGCATTTGAGTGTTACGTGTTTTTAAATTTGAAAACTTCTGTTTGTGATTTTGGACTCATTCTATTTACTGTCTGGTTTTGACAATAAGAGCAGCCAAAAAAACCCAAAACCCCCACATTTGAACTTTATTTGTGCACTTGAATTGTGTTGATATTTTGTTCGTAAAACATAGCTTCTCATATTTTTGCTGGCAACACCAGCAGGCAGGAACGCCAAAAATTTGACAAACTCGAAAGCATGCAAACTTAACATCAAACTATAGTAATGCCTATTAAAATGAGAGCAACAAATAGTGAATACAGCAGGATTTATTTTTTTAACTTAAAACATATTTATGAAAAGTAGTTAAGGAACTCACTCAGCTTTTATAATGATAAAAAGACAGAGCCCTAATGCTACAATATCAGTCTTACCTTTCTGTCATTCAGTTCCACCATGTTCATCTCATGGGAACTTATCCATAATATAGTTTATTCTGCAGATTTACTTACTATGCCAATATTTTTCCTCTAACTGTAAATGAACCTGGTATAAACATTGAACTGGGGTTGCTTGATTTTTTGTTTGGTTTTTTTTTGGGGGGAAGGAGTGGGGTGGGGGGAAATATTGTTATAGTTCTTTAGTTCTTCCCTTTTTTATTTTTTTTGAGATTTACCAGATTTCTTTCTTGATGGAATTTCAGAATATCATATCAGATCATGTATAGCTTGCAGGGCTGACTATTAATCTTAGAATTTTTATAAGCAAGGAATCTACATACCTGTCAAGAAGATACATCATTTGTCTGCATGACCATACTGCATTTTCTAGACCATGCGGATTTGAAATGTGATGACCATTCAAAAATTGTATATGCAGGTTCTTTATACATCACTAGTCGATGGCCTCTGTAAGAGACATAAAGAAAACATAGTCTGGAAGTGTTTCCACCCCTTATTGTAAAAATAAAGATCAAAGACATTATTCAGACTCTTGGACTGAACAGAGAATTTTCCTGGTATTCGATTCACCATATTTACTTCTTTGTAGGACCAGGGACATAGCAATTATATATTAACTCTAGACATAAAACTGTAATACACAAAAAATTGGAGCAGTATTATCACTTGGTATGTATTTCTATTTGTTTAGAAATGGAAATCATTCCAGAGCATCACAAAGCTTTGTCCAAACTTTCTGCATGGGAATTAGTGCATTAACACATATTTTCTGACAACTCTGAACGATCGAGAAGAGGTTATATCTTCCTTTTATTCATAGTTTCCACTAATGATATTCTCCAATGTTTTCTTATTCTAATTATAAAAATTAATTCAAGCACTCACACAGTATGCTACGGGTCGTTTTTGCTTGATGAGCTTTGCAGTAACTTTTGATGTAAGCACCCCTATTACAGAAGAAATGTTAGGATTTATGGGAGATGTTCTGACTGTAAAAGTTATGAACTTGATTTAGTATAGCTTTTCCTTCAGCATTTTTGAATATACAGAAGTTGATTATTCTATAGTATTTCTGTCACATTATACTTCTTTTATTTCTAATTTGTCTGTTTCCTCTCATTTTAGAATACAACACAAATACATATAATGCAGATTTATTTTAATAATCACTATAACTATTCCCTATACACACTAAAATGTCTCTCTGTTTTTCTTGGGAACTAAGCAGACACAATATTTGTAAACATTTTAGTGCTTGTGAAACTCACATTAAGCTCTTATTTGCATTTTGTAAGGGCTTAAATATCTTTGAAATATGTCTTAAGGGCACTTCTGAAAAAAATTTGTCTTATCACTCTGAGATAACATGGACATATTTTCTAATACACATTCCTTATAGCCTTACCATCATAACAATGATCCATTTTTTCTTATGATGGCAGTGTAAAATGTCGGTATAAGTAAACATAATATTTTTTATTGAATGAAGATGATCCGTTTACATAAGACCAGTATCTCTTTTGCAGATGCTATTTGTGCACCACAAATTTTGCAACTCAGTTATTTTGCCCTCAGTTAAATTAGTCTTCCTGCTGATGTTTGCAAAAATAGTCAACAATTCTGAATATTTAGGGTCAAAATTAACTTCATAGTTGTAAAACATGGATCTCAGTCTTATAGTCAAATTTTTTCTCATGGCTTCTGACTACAGTGCAAAACGTCAGGTCTTAGTCTTGGTTCCTTCACATATACACTCTCAAAATTTGACCCCCAATTTCTAAAATCATACTTTGATTAATACACTGCCTATCTACCTGCCTGCTCACTTCTCTTTACTAGCCAATAATGTACGCTATCACACATTATGTACAGTTATGCCATGCACTATTCATGTTTGTTTAGTTCCTCTTCTAATATTATTTTCAGACTTGATATAAAGTTTTCATGTCAGCCAAAAAAGGAGTGATTATCAGAAGCTCAGAGGAAAAGCCCGCTTGTGAATCTTAGCTGCATGTTAGCTGAGGTGTTTCCAGTCATCTACTTTCAAAAGACAAAAAAAAAGCATTTGAGTTTCCACCTCCAGCCTATTGTTTATTTGGCAACTGCCAGAGCAAAGATCAGCCCACAGTGGAGCAAGTCAAACTGTATTTATTGCTAGGGTCCTATAAACTGAGTCATAATTGGAACTATGAACCTGCAGAGACCCTTGTTAGAGTTTAATGGACTGGCAAGGTCAGCACAGCTTTCATAGTGAAAATGAAAGTGCTGTCTCGGAGTTTAATGAGCACAATGACATTTCTGCATGCCCCCAAAAATTCCTGAGAGCATCTGGAGCTGGTTTGACTTGTTACAACATTGATTTTTTTTTCTCTCTCATGTTTTTTTCTTTCTGAGGGCAAGCTTATTTGTATATGTCTTAAGAGGAGGGGTACTCATTTAGGAGGAAAGTGGGAGGCTTTTTCTTGAGAACTGGTTTTAAAAGCAGCCTCAATATCTTCCTCTGGAGAAAACAAGCTTAATTCCACCTTTCAGTTCTCTGTACTCCTGATGGGGAAGAGAAAGGCAATAACCAGCATAATTGTTCAAGGTTTAGGGGGAATATTGTCAGCATGGTCTTACAAAGAGGATTACAGCTAGGAATTTGGTTTGAAGCAAAGTACATCCCTTAATCAAGTGTCTGGAAATAATATCCAATATTTTCCTATCCATTAACAAAGACTAAGATCACCAGCCATGCTATAAATCCAGACAAAGCTACAAACAGGCACATTTGTTTATAAAATAATAATTAAAAAAAAATTAGGAAGAAGCAGAAAAAAAGGGATTTTTGCCATCTACAGTAACTTTGATTCCTTGGAATGGCTGCTATCTTTATATCTCATTAAGCAATTCATTCAGAATCATTAGGGCTGGAGGGCTAATGAAGGCTTCTCTGAGTCTCACAATGCCTATTAAAGCAGTTGGCAAATCCTTAATGTTGTGAAACTTCCAATTAATTTTTTAAGGTCAGCCTGACACAGTGCAATCAGGAGTACAACTGCTACATACGATTCCATAGAGAACAAGGTTTTAAGGTATTGCTCCAAATATTGCTCCTTTTGGGTAAAAAAAAAAAAATAAAAACAAAATCCATTCCTTGGTGTCACATTAGTAGAATCACAGAAACATAGAACACCAGGTTGGAATCATAGAATCATAGAACACCAGCTCAAGGATCAGCTGGTCCAAACTTTCTTGGCAAAAGCACAGTATAGACAAGATGGCCCAGCACCCTGTCTAGCTGAGTCTTAAAAGTGTCCAATGTTGGGGAATCTGCCACTTCCCTGGGGAGATCATTCCAATGGCTGATCATCCTCATTGTAAAGAATTTTCATCTTGTGTCCAATTGGAATCTCCCCTAGAGTAATAGGTACCCATTACTCTTTTCCTCGTGACTCGGAAAAAAGGAGTCTCCATCTTCTTTGTAGCCACACTTTATATACTGGAATGTAGTGATAAGGTCTCACCTAACCCTTCTTTTTTCAAGGCTGAACAAACCCAATTCTCTCAGTCTTTCCTCATATGGCAGGCTTCCCAGTCCCTTGATCATCTTGGTGGCCCTCCTCTGGACCCTCTCTAGCCTCTTCACATCTTTTTTGTATAGCAGGTATGAGAACTGAACACAGTATTCCAGATGTGGCCTGACAAGCCCTGAGTAGAGTGGGATAATGACTTCTTTATCTCTTCTAGTGATGCGCTTGTTGATGCAACTGAGCATCAACTGGCTTGCTTTGCCACAGCAGCACACAGTTCACTCATATTGAGTTTGTCATCCACAAGGACCCCCACTTTCCACAGAACTGCTCCTCAGCCTGGTAGATCCCAGCCCGTGCTGCACTCTTGCATTACATTTTCCCAGGTGCAAGACCTTACACTTGGTATTCCTGCAGAGTGGCCCTCCCTTCCAAAGTGTCCACTTCCCCACTCAGTTTGGTATCATCAGCAAACTTAATCAGGGTACACTTGATCCCATTATCCAGATCTCTTATGAAGATATTAAATTGTGTTGGGACCCATATCCGTCCATTGGGAACCCCACTTGTGACAGGTTGCCAGTTTGAAAAAGAGCTCCTTACCACCACCCTCTGGGTGCAGCCTGTCAGCCAGTTCCCCACCTACCACACAGACCACTTGTCTAGACCATAACGCATCAGTTTCTCTACCAGAAGGCTGTGAGAAAACATAGTGAAAGCCTTGGAGAAATACAGGTAAACAACATCCACTGCTCGCTCCAGATCAACCAAGCAGGTTATTTTGTTCATAGGTAACGGTGAGGTTTATCAAGTATGATTCACTCTTGGTGAGTCAGTGCTGGCTTTTCCCATTCACATGTTTCATTTGACTTGTGATAGACCCCAGGAGGATTCATTCCATAACTTTCCTGGAACTGAAGTAAGACTGCTGAGTTTATAATTTTCTGGATCCTCCTTCAAACCCTTCTTTTATATGGGAGTGACATTAGCCTTCTTCCAGTCTTCTGGACATCCCCTGATCTCCACAACTTCTCGAAGACTATGGATAGCAGCCTCTCAATGACATCAGCCAGCTCTCTTAACACCCTTGGGTGGATAACATCAGGGCTTATCAATTTTTAGGGGTCAAGCTCCTGTAATAATTCTCATATCAACTCTTCCTTCATTGGCTGTGGGACTGTGTTTGCATTAACCTGGGTTTTCACTCCCAAGGACTAGGGCCCAATAGCTGGTAACAGTGAAGAAAGTGTTGACAACCTCTGCCTTTTCAGCATTTTTGATGACTAATTCGCGTCTCCTGTTTAACAGTGGGCCCATATTTTCCTTCTGTTTCTGCTTGTTGTCTATGTACCTGAAGAACCCTTTCTTGTAGTTTTTGACATCTCTGGCCAATTCCAATTCCAGCTGAGCTTTTGCTTTTCCAAGTGCATCTCTGCACACCCTGGCAATGCCCTTGTAGTCCTCAATGGTTATTTGTCCATGTTTCCATCTCTGGTATGCTTCTCTTTCAGTTTTGAGCAGACACAGAAGCTCACAGTCAAGCCAAGGAGGTCTCTTGCTCCACCTAATTCCCTTACATTTAAAGGGGATAAACTGTTTTTGTGCTTCCAGGAGAGCTTTCTTGAAAAAATCCCAGCACTCACTGGCTCACTTATCCTCCCATGGAAGCTTTCCACAGAATCCCTCCCAACTGAGCTCTGAGCAAGCTGAAGTTTGTTCTTCTAAAATCTAAAACCTTTTTCTTTGTACCAACCTTCAGCATGCTCAGTAGGATCCCAAACTCCACAATATTGTGATCACAACATTGTGATGCAGACAAAGATACCACTAACCAAGGTACTACCAAGCAGGTTTTCCTGGTTTGTGAGTAGCAAGTCCAGCAGCGTCTCATTTCTGCTTGATACAGATAACATTTCTATGAGAAAGCAGTCATCTACACATTCCAAGAATTTGGTGGATGACATGTGAGCTGCTGTATTGTTCTTTCAACAAATGTCTGTGTAGTTGAAGTTACCCATAAGAATCAGGTTTTGTTGACCCAAAGCTTGCTAAAGTGACCCAAATATTGCTTTGTTGGCCTTGTCATCTTGGTTTGGAGGTCGAAATCAGAGGCATACTGTAAGATCCCCCTTGGAGACGTCCCCTCTGATCTTGACCCAGAGGCATTCAGCAGGGTTTCCACAATCACCATAGTTAACTTCTATGCATTTAAGGTTCTCCTTAACCTTAACCTTAACGAGCGTGACTCCTCCTTGTCTTCTTCCCTGCCTGTCTGTACGAAACAGCCTACAGCCATCCACCATGATCCTCCAGTCACGTGAATTGTCCAACCAAGATTCAGTTATTCCTATGATCTCATAACTTTCTGACTGGACACAGAGCTCCAGTTCCTTCTGTTTGTTCCCCATGCTGTGTGCATTAGTATAGACACACTTGAGGTGGTTTGTCTAGTAATATGTAATAGAATAGGAGCAAGGATATGTCAAGAATAATCAAACATATGAAGAGTTTCTCATGACTAGATAGGTGTATGTGGCAGTTCACAAGGCATGGCAGAACAGAAATGTCATCTTAAGAAGCAGGGTGAAATGTTTAATCTTTTCCTGATTGCTTCATCTGCCATTATTCTACATATTGAGCCCCAAGGGGGCTTTTTTCTTCTGGTACACTGACTTGATCGGAAAAAGCTCCACTCCCCAGTATGTGAACATGCAGTTATTACTTACCATCCTAGTTCAATACTTTCCATTCAGGATAAGGTATCTTACTGGACAGCTGCAATTATTAAAATACTCTACTTCATAGATAAGTGGTTTTCCTACAAAAGAAGTAAAAAACTTTGGGGAAACCTAAGGTAACAATACTTTCTAGCTAATTGCTATTATTAAAAAGCTTATTGCTTATTATTAATGGAAGGAAAAAAAATTAAATTCTGCTCCAAATTAGTGCCCTTTCTTCCTAAAGAGGCCTCTGATTTCTCAAGACTTATTTTTCTTTCAGAGTGACTGCTGTCAGAGACCCACCACCAAAAGACATGTGTCTTTTTACAGCGATTAATGACAGGATTAGTCCATAATAGCAAGTATTTATCTAATTTATTGAACACAGTTCTAGCCTGGAATGTTTTTTTTCTGAAACATCCATTCTTAAAAATGCACTGGTATAAGTCACTGTGTGTAGCTCTCTGCCCTGCTGCTGCTGCCCTCTGGTGGACGATTTAATGGGAAGTCCCTCACTGGTGGCAGTGACCACTCCTACATGTCACTCCTACAGTGACCACTCCTACATTTCCACATTAAAACAGGAAACAATTCCAGTACATTCTTTACTTTAAACACAAATCTTAAATCTCTAGGTGACATCAAATTGGAAGAAGTTTTTGAATGTGACTATATACTATTACAGTATCAAGAGCAAAGACCAACAAATTGGGGGCAAAGCTGCTACACAAACACCCTGAAGCCACATAAAAGTTCATATGCAGTGTGCCAGTGCATCTCGTACTAGGTTCACAGCAGAAGAGTGGCCAGATACTGAGTATGAATACCTGCCAGCCTCTAACACTCAGGTAGAAGAAATAACATAGCAACATAAGGAAACATAACATAAGAACGTCAGTTACATAAGGAAATTAATAACATAAAACATAAAGAAAAAAGTAAGAATTAACATAAGAACATGAGGAAAAACTTCTTTGAAGTTGACAGAGCACTGGAACAGGCTGCCCAGAGAGGTTGTGGAATCTCCTTCTCTCGAGATATTCAAAACCCGCCTGTCCAGCCTGCTCTAGGTGAACCTGCTTTGGCAAGGGGGTTGGACTAGATGATCTCCAAAGGCCCCTTCCATCCCCACACAATTCTGTGATTCCATGAAATAACGTACAAGCCTAGCGCGTGTGAATGCACTGCCCATTACAAGTGGCCAGTGTGGAAACTATATGGGTAGTAGCTGCTAGAGACATTTTCCAGTTGTGGAGGTACTCGCATCTATTTTCACAACCACATGGCCAGCTTCTGACAGACAATCTGGAAGTCCGTTACTTATACATCCTTGACACATTTAATGAGGGTGAAACATCATGTTGCTGGTTTCAAAGTCTTTGTATAAACTACAAGTTAAAAAGTCATGGATGATGAAGTGTTATTTGTTTTTTTAATTTGGGTTACAACTGAGACAAACTGAAAAAATGCAGGCAGAATTTATTAATACTGTATCACTCTAACTGCAATGGAGATCTAGTTGTGAAACCTTGTTTTAAGTGCTTTTTCCATAACAGTAACTAAAGTAGTGCATAAAAATATAATGACTGTGCAGTAGTGGTGCAGTTCAGGGAATAAACTACAAAATATGCATTGCCTTAGTTAATGTATGCTCTTCTGACTATTTCTCTGGCAGCACTTAGTAATTCAAAGTGATTAAATTAAATTGTTTTTATATCTTTGTAATAAAGATAGAGTATACAGCCCAGTTCTCTCAGTATAGGTTGGGATTTTATTACTTAGCTTGATTCTCACTTATAATTGGCCTTTTTGGTTCTCAACGAGCTGTGAATAAAATCTGAGATGTTTCAGATTATGTTAAGGAGGATGCACTTACGAGTGAAATGCATTCAATTTTATGAGAAAATGATGAAGATTATGATTTCACTGTATTTGAAGTACAAAATAAAGAGCCTTACATGAATAATCAGGATTCCTCTGTGTTCTATGTTAATAAGTATTGGCAGCTTCTAGCCTTATTATTACAATTCATCAGACTATAATTTCTGTCTTTTTTTTTGTCTTTTTTTTTAAGATAGAGCTCTGGGACATTAGCTAAGCTTTTCATGCAGATGACTGGATGTAAAACATCAACATCTGAGCACAAGAGTTTTACTTCATCATGTGGACATGTAGGAATGGGCAGGGAGTGCGAAGAGATAGAGGGAGAATTTTTTTTTTGTCTCATTATGCTTGTCATGTACATGGTAATTGCTGTACTCAGATCACAGTATATTTCAATATGCAATTTACAATACAGAATTTTGGTCTTTTTTATATTTGTAATGCAATTTTTAGATTTTATCTTCTGGACAGCTTCTTATTAGAAGAATGGTTTGTCTTTTCAGCTATTTAACATTCTCTTGTGGTATACATTACATATTCTTGTTATATGTGGTGGCTTCATTAAGCTGGGTTCTGTAAAAATAGAATATAGTTCTAAACCTCTGACCAGAAGACTTCACAGCATAAAAGGTAAGACGGTTAAGGTAAATGAAGAAATAGATTAGCATGGAAGGCAACAATAGGATTTTTAATATACTCTAGCTGTAAGTATAATTCGTAACAGCATTTACTTGTGCAAGTAGGCTTTCCTTGGGCAATGACGACAGGATTATTTGCATGAGCATGAATTGTTTCTATAAATAAGGATTATATGATTGGACTCATATTCTGTAAATTATGCGAAAGTATTTTAAGGTATGTCCATAGGATCCATAAAATCACCTTTCACCTCTGGAGACCTTTAAGAACTGGATGATATCACAATATGTAGTAATGTTGCATGTTGTTTAGACTTTCTTTATCTTTACTGGTCATTTATCCATATCTGAAAATCACCACATAATATATAAATTGGCACAATTGTCTCTGTGCACACTCAGGAGGCCTTAATAACAGCTGGTGTTGCCTTGGCAAACTTGCGTGGAAAAGCTTCTGTGAGCACTAAAGTTCACTGGGTTTGAAAATGTATATGTTTATATCCCCCAAATTGCCTTTTAAGAAAGACTATTCAGACAGTGCAAGTCAAAAGTGGACTCATATAACACGGGTAATGAAGTGTACCCTTCTCGCTTTCACTGACGTAAATTGGAAAAGGCTTGTTTTAATATAGTCTCTTTCTCTCCTCCTGGAAATTTTATTCCAAAAAGAAGCAATCTAGGTCAGCCTCCTACTGGTGTACCAATTAACAGGATATGTCCATTATATTTATTATCCCTCTGCAAGGTGTCAGACTTCAACTTAAGAACTAGCAAAAACAGTATGACCTCAATTTACAGAAAATTGTGGAGTGTGAATGTTCTTTACTTTTTCCAGTAACTTGCTCCTCACTTTCCTGTACAATGTATTTCAGTATTGCTGAATTTAAAATGACCAGATTTTGCCATTTCCAATACAGTTTGATGGCCCCATTTTGCATTTTCAGTGACTCTCGCAGAAGATTAATGTTCTAATAAGTACTGAAGGTCTTTGTAGTTAGGAAGCTGTCGTGTTGAACACTCCAATAGAAATCTGATTTGCCAGTGTTTCCTTTTTTTCTGTTGTCCTTACTCTAAATGATAGAAATCACAGCACTGAATGATGCCCTTCTTTCTCATATGTTTTATAAAGAAATAGCACCCCCTTGATCACTATGATATACAAAATAGTAAATGGAAATGCCTTCACAAAGCACACTTCAAAGGTATGATTTGAAAGAAAAAGGAATCATTGGTGATCTTGATGTTAATGGGGGTAATATGAATGTCTCAGTTGAAAAATAATACCAGAGTTGAAAACATACTGGATGAGCAGAGAGCTTCCATAGTACCCAGGTAAACTCCAGTGTCATTTTTTCCTAAAGCGTAGTGAGAAGGATACATATAATTAAACATACATATTATTTGAGAAACATACCAGAGCCCATGAAAGTTAGCATTATTCTGTCTTCAACACATAGTTTTCTAGAAGGCCATATTAATGTGAAAGAAAGATAAACGCAGCATAATCAGTGCCCTGGATTAGGTCTCTAACCTCCATTCATTTCTCTTATGAGCAGGATGACATACTATCTTGTCTGAAAGGGCTGATGGAAGGATAAATTCATAAATGTCTGGGAATTGCCTATATTCAATACTTATGGGTCCCAAAATAGTACTTTCTTATAAATATCAGAGAAAATACCAAGCAGTAAGAAAAATGGTTTAAAAAAAGAAAACACCAAACCATTTCAAGGCAATTCTAGACTGTACCTAGAGTAACTTTGTTTTGTAATTTTCTGAAGAAAAAAAAAACTCAGACTTTACCAGAAGAAAATAGCAATATTTTTCTTTTAATAATCATTTGAGTAAAGGTTTGATTGTTCCAGGAGAGACCAGAACTTCTTAAACAAAGAATAATATTCTGGGCATATACAAAAAAAAAATTTTAAAAACTCTGTCACCTTCTTATCACAGATATAAAAGATCTATAAGGTACTGAAAACTTGGTATATTTCACAGTTCTGTAGGTCTTCCACCCAAATGAGTTTTTTACATTCTGTTGATGCAAATAAGACTAGCAGGCTAAGACTGCTACTGCTATGTAATGAAGACCTTACCTATACTGTTCATTCTAATTCTGAGTGACCAGAGGCTAGCATAAACAGAAAAAAAAACCCACCAATATACATAAATACTGATACTGAAACATGAAAATCTGTCAATACTGATAGTAAAACACCAAAAGGGGTGAGTCATCCACACTGTGATGCAACTTGCACAAGGCAAAAATCACTCCAATGTTACCATTTTGAACAATTCAGCCCTGTTCAGCATTACTGTAATAACCAGTAGAGTATCAGCTGGTGGCACATCATCAGGTCTTCCATTTCTTCAGCTTTACTGTCAGCAGGAGTTCCCTTTACCTCTACAACATGAACTTTACATACATTTAAGCAAGTACTGGAAATACCGGTACACCCATGACCTGTGATAGCAGCAGGCAGCCCCTACTTCACCTCCCTTGCCTTAACACCACTTTTAGGCTACATCATTTACATAATTTTTATGTAAAGAGTTAATTCACTAAGTAAACACTAGTTGAACACTTAGCTAGGTTTCACTGTTGAGCTGGAAGAGTCTGGGAGGAGGCACAGGCTTTATTTCTCCTGAGGTTCCAGAAAGTCGTGGCAGTTTCTACACATTTCAAAGAGCTACTAATCTTCCACCTTTCTTCCAGTAACCAAACAGAAATTGAAATTCCTTTCTTTTTGCCTTCTCAGGGCCCTTTTCAAGTTATTAATAGAGCTATTTAAACAGAAGATATGTTTTCTGGCACTATATATGCAGAAGTGTGGGTGCAAACACTGTGTGTGCAGGCTCACACTCTGGCCTCCATAGCTTATTCTTTTTACGGTTAGGAGTTGATTTCTAATTTGTGCCTGTTTTTCCCCAATCATTTGAAGAGTTTGCCTGCAGTTTGTTTGAAAAACACATTAATTGTAAGGGCTGTTTTCAGCAATGCATGTCGTTTAGAATTTCCCAGGCTGATGGGTCATCACTGCAAGACGTCATGCCTAGTTACTTCTGTCTGATACTATTACGTGACATGGCTGATGATATCGTATCAGCCCAACAAAACTGAAAAACAAATGGGTTACTGAGCACTGCAGTCAACTGTTTGGAACAAACAAATCTCTGTTCAACCTCTACCTGTTCAGAGGAACTAAACACCTGCTAGGGTGTTTTAAGTAGTGGGCAGGTTTTTTTTTGGAGCTGTGAGTAGCAGGAACTGTCATGTATGACAGGTTTACATTAACTCTAGGTAGAAAAGCTGTAAGGAGGAAATTCATTTAGGCAGAGTGAAACTCACTGAAAATACTTGCATGTTGTTTGATGCGTAGTAGTCACCTGTCACTTTGGGAGCTGTGAAGTGTACCATTAGAGGAATCTGTTGTTAAGATTTTTTTTTATTTGCTTTAGTGCTGCATATATGGCTAGCTGAAAATTATGTGCTAAAACTCCTTTTAAAAGAATTTCACTAAATTAAATTCTCCTACAAAAGTATCTGCTTTTATTCAACAACAAAAAAGAAAAAAATACTACAAAATAGTCAGTGAAAAGCTGAAAACAGAAATGATTCGGGTTTCAGCCAGAAAGTAAAAACATTTTGAACAAAACCTTCCAATACCTTCCCATACTTTTTATTAATACATGCCCCAGGGTGTAATACTTTCCATGAGATGGAAACGCAACACCAAATTAATCTTCCAACAAGCTCTAGCTAAGTGTCACCTACCATCTAGAGAACATAACCCAGAAACAAAGGGCAAATATGGGCCAAGTCATATCCTCCATTCTCAGAGAAGGCAGCTAAATGCACCGAGATCTGCAAGAACTGGGAACCAGTTCCACAAGAACTAGCAATCTAGCTCCAAAATACATTGCAGTAATAAAAGCAAGCCAGAGAGAGCACTTCCAAAACCCGGGCACAGAGATCCAACAGAAGTATGATTCTTGAATGATTAGGGCAAAGTATGAAGTATGCTCAGGGCAAAGATTTCCAGTTGAAAACTACCATGGTTTCTCATGAGCCTTTATCACTCGTAGAGACTATGGAAAAGGAAGAATTTGCCCCTTGGGTTATGTATCAGGAATATATTAATGATTCAATGGGGAATACTTCCTAATTACTGAATTAGTCTTTTCCTTTTAATCTTGAATAATCAAAGAGAATAGGATACTGAGTGAATAAATTCATTGACTGTCATATAAATTATGTTAGTTCCCCTGAAAAACTCATTCCTTCTTTTCTAGTGGTGATAAACTACTAATTAGTAAAACATATCAGGAGAATATGTTTATGGTGGTAAATGATAGCTAGAATGAACTGACATTGAATGGGAAAGTGAGACTGCATACCAAGAAAGTTTTACTAGTAGACTCTGAAACATTAGAGTGAAGAGAGCCAAAATTCATATACGTCACTGTCAGTGTTACTTTATTATAGGAGATATATATATATGAAACCAAAAAAGCAAGGGAGCAAAACATCTGGGACAAAGAAGAAAGAATTAAAATATCTTTCATTACTTCTGTAATTTAGAGTATCATTTTTATGTCTTTCAGAATGGTTCTAGCTACCTTACATAAAATGTAGCAGAATAAATTGAACACTGAAAAGACAATTGCAGGCTGCATGTATTAATGGGGTACAACCTGGAGAAAACCTTTGGAAAATGTTTTTTCAACCAACAGTGAAAAACATAGGGTATCTCTGACATCTTTCTAAGGTCAGTAGGAAAAGCCAGGGAGATAAATGCATGAACAGGGCTCCTCTTGCAGTAACGGCAAACCTCAGTCTCCCCAAACCTGACATCTTTCAGCTTAAGAAAGGAAAGAAAGATGCATGGAACCAGAATCACAGTGAACTATGTAGCACATTTCTCACTTAATGTTAACAAAGCAGCAGTATTGAAACTCTCTTGTAGGCTTTTTCTTCTAATAGATCTATCTTTTGACTGACAGTAAATTCAATCAATGAATATGAACTTTTGAATAATATTGAGTACATCAGATATTTTTTCTTTCCATGCAAGATAGCTGGAAAAAGAAAACAGTATCTGGATTTTTTTCCAGAGCAAAACACCTTTCCCAGTGTACAGAGATTTATAGTAATTGAAATGCATGACAGATGCAGTGTAAACAACGTCTAATATAGGATGGGTGTGCATTTACTTATTATGCATATCATAGTGAAAGACACTAAGAACCAGGTTTTTGTTTTCAGCATCATGTATGTAAATGAAATGTGTTCAGTTAGAGTTAAATATTAGCTAATGGAGGATTCTTGAATACTGCTAATTGATTTTTTTAAAATGAAAAACCTGTTTTCTAATGAAAAAAGAAAATGTGTGCCTGCAAAGGAGAAAGGGAGAAAAACAAAAGCACTTTCTATCAAGAAGTTCAGCTTATGTTTCATTTTATGAAAAAATAAATTCTGAAATAAAAATATTTTATCCAAAAACTGTCTCCAAGTTGGTCTGTGCTACCTGGAGGGAAGCCTCAGAGTCACTCTTTGTCAGAGGCTCTGCCCTCCAGTGGGAATGTGCTTCTCAGTATGTACTGCTGTCATTGCGTGCCCCTGCACCCAGCCTACCTAGACCATAATGGTAAAGAAGAGAATGAAAGAACTGGACTACGGCTCCCACTGAGGTGCCACTGCTGAAATGTTTCAGGTTTGGCCAAAGACTTCTTATGTTTGTCCAAAAAGTTTCAGCTGTAAATTTTTGTATAAGATTTGGGCTTTTTTTCCCTGGGAATAAAAAAACTGCTAATTTTCTGATAATTACTTCTCTATCCTCAGTAAACCAGTGATGAGGCTTCATGTATCAAGGGATTTGGAGATGTGCATGGTACCTTAACATTTCCTATAGGTTTGCATAGATTCTCAGAGGCTTCTGGTGGCAAGAAAGGAGACTTTTCAAGGGGCTACAAATCTGTGACTGTTGATAATTTGGAGACAGCTGTTCTGGCAAGTATGTCAAATTCACTTCAATGTATCTACATAAAGTCATCAAAAATTTTAACAGCTATAAATTTACTAATAAAGGTTGAGAACCGCTAAAGAAAAAAATGAATTTCTGTAAAAAGCAAGATCTAATAAATAAAAGTTGGTGTGTATGATTTTTTGGTATACAGAAAGAAGTTAGACAGTGAAGAATTACCAAGGTTGTTGATTAGAGTAGCTCATACCTAGTTTTCCACTGTTTACTTCCTCATATTGCCAGGGAACAAAAGTTGTTAAAATAGAAAAAATGAGGATGGCAATATTAACCAGAGATGAGTCCTTTTTTATATATATATTTTGTATTGGAAAATAAACCATGAAATTCCAGGACGAAAATTAAAAGTAGGTTATTTAGTACCTTATGAAAGTGTTGACAAGAGAAGGAATACAGTACTTAAAATAATGTTATTTTTCATAAAAATACATAAGTAGAGGATGGTAGAAGAGATGGGCCTCCAAGAAGGTTATCATCTGTTAATACACTGTTTGTAGACCATTGATGCTGAAGGATACTGAAGTCTATATCAAATGTTAGAGTACATGGAGTCATCAGATTGTAATGACTATTTATCAATATGAAAGCCTAGGGCATTGCCTAGGATACAATGCTGTTGTAATGCGGCAGATGGAAACCAGTGCACTTCAAATCAGCTGAAAACCAAAAATTCATTCAGAAGTTTCAAAGTCAGAAAATATCATGGTAGTACTGTGGTAATCTACACGGGAGGTTTATAGTAGCAAGAAACTGATAGAAGATGAATAGAAAACTGACACGGTAGGCATCCAAGTTAAAGAATGCTGGGCTCTGCTTCCAAAACATTTTATGTTTTAGTTTCCTAAATATTCCGCTTGGTTCCAATATGCAGAAATCCTCTTATAACTGATGCCAAGTTTTCATACTTAACATGTATTGACTTTCTGTCCTCTGAACATTACTGTATTCATATTCAGCCTTAATCCTTGCTTAACTACTATTAGTTTTTACCATAACATTTTTTCCACACCATTGTCCTGTCAGTGTTCCTTAAGATCCCATTTGCCAAGTTTTAATCTTAGATAAAAGTCTGGATGTAAATATTCTTTATAAGGGGGGGGGAAAGGGGGCGGGGGGTGAGGTATGGAGGGTTTTAATATTAAGACACTCATGACTGCAAGTTAGATTTGAAATCTTAACACCATTAAAGAAGTTAAATAAGCACAACTATAATTACTTCCAGCTTCATTGATCATTTTCTTTCTACGCATATAGAAATACATCTTTAATGAAGGTGTGATACAACCCCATGTTGTAGTAACGAGACTAAGAAACTCTACTTCCCTTTGAGGTGACTGCAAAAGAGCTCTAAGAATTGAAATACAGTGCTTGTTTTATGCTCTGTACAAGGAAAACACCACTTAGAACCCACACAGTACAGAGGACATTGTGGTTTAAAATTTTTTCTTGTCTTATTATAAGAGGCAATAACACAGTGTGTATGCATTGTAGTTTAACATAAAACCTACCATTCAGTGCTTACCTTTTATTTGGAAATTATATATAATTGCATTATTGTAACATATTTTACCTGTTAATTGCTAGTTAGTAAAAGGGATTCTACACTCCAACTAAGTGATGCAAAATAAGACCACTGCAATAACATATAGTGGATTTTTTTCTTTTTTTTTTGGGGGGGGGGGGTGTTAGTATTAGTAGAAAAATCACTAACAACAAAGACTGTAGGTCATATAAGCTTAAGTGAATCTAACATGTCCTAATAAATAGACTACATGGCAGGTATTCTAGTCTTGGCTCTGTGTCTGACCTGCTGAGGGACCTTCTGCATCTCTCAGTTTATCCAGCTGGCAAATAGAATAATGATGCTGAAATCTTTGTAAAAGACGTGAACAGCTGTTGCTGAAGATATATAAATGCAAGGTATTGTTATTATTACTTGAATATGTACTTTTTTATTTCATATCCCTTGCATCCCTGTCATTGTAACTCCAAAACGAATACTGTAATTTTATATATGAAAGCCTTGTTATGAACATATGTATTATGAAGGTGTTATGATACTCCTTCACAGACCCACTCCTTTATCCCCTCCTATACTGTACATAAGCAGCAAGGAATCAGGTAGCAGATTGATCTTACAGCATAAAATATATCAGCACAGACTTTTGGTTGAACTTGTCTTATCTAACAGACCCCCGCAAGACAAAATTATGCTTCTCGAGGAGACAGCAAGCCATTACATTGCATACATCTAAGTAGGAAGACACAGCAGCACTGTTCCCTGCATAAAATAGGGAAAATGTAGAACTGAGGGGTGCAATTCTTTTCCATTTGTTCTTGGTGAAAAGCAATAATGAATACAAGATAATGCTTCCTCCAAAGGAAGATATTTCCTCAGATGTTTCTACCAACCATCTACTCTAGCTCTCAAGATGATGGGCAAAATCTAGGCAACTCACCTGACAACTTCCTCTGATCTTCTCTTTCACTCTTCACAACCCCTATTTGCCTGAGTATCTGCAGAGTGGTTCTTATTCCAATTTATGGCTGAATAAGAGCTGAAGAAAATGCATAATCCACTGTGATAGTGAAACTTCCTCTTAATTTACTTCACAATTTAACTGCATCAGAGGTTAAACAGTAAAGTCTTTCATACTTTTATTTCCATAAAACATTTACCATAATTCTGGATACTATTAAGTAAGGTAACACAATAAAAGCCCAGATTGAAACTGTCTAGGAACTTTTTCCTAGATACTTAACCAGGAAAATGTTCACAGAAATCCCATCCTGACAACCACTTCTGGAAAAAGGATCCAGCTCAAAGTCAGTAAGAATTAATATTATGTAACAGTACCATTGCTGTGACTCCTTGTTAGAATAAAACATAAGAAAATCACTAGTACAGTTCACATTGAGATGAATTGTTGAAGCAATTTTCTTGGGGACTGAGGACAGCATTTCAATACTTAGAACGACTGACACTGATACGTGCTCTGTCTGCTGGAACTTGTCACTTGCATTAAGTAAATAAGTTGAAGGCAAAATAATTGTGTCCTGATCAACCTTTATGTTTAAAGAACTGTAAAAGAAATCACAAAGGTATATAAAGCAAATGCAAGGTGTCGCCTATGAGAACACTTGTCTAATCAGCTTAAATTGCCATTATATTCATACTGTACAGCATCTGTGAAAATAGTATATATCACTCTATGTTTTTCGTGTTCATCTTTACCACTATCTGCCATGTTTTTGATTTTATTAATTATGAAGTAAGGAGCAGTTTATTTTAAGATTAGCAATCAGTTCACACTTGGCTACCTCAGCTACTTTTTTTACATGATTTTAATATACTTTGTGACAACCTGTGGGGCTGTAAGTGCCACATGATTCTGACAGGTCCTTTCAGATGTAATGTTTTAGACTTAGGCAGTTCAGAGGCAGGTATTGCACTGTCATTTTATTGACAGTTAAAGGGGAACTAGAGCTATAGCAATGCTGATTTTGTCTACAAACCCAGTTTTCCAAAGTTTTGTTATGATCCAGTTTAGGTCCCCTATATAAATTAGCATTAATTCTTATATAAAACAACTTATACTTTAGCTGGGCTTCAAGCCTGCCCACAGAGTAAAACAAATCATAATCTAGGCCAGTCCGCATTAGGAAGTTTAACTGGATGTAGGAGTTATTAGTCTCTATTTCATATACATGCAATAATCAAAGATCTTATTGGAACACTGTTTAGTCATTACAGAGATTGTATTTGATTTTCAGTTCTGTTTGCTCAAGCTACAAGTTTTCAGCAGAAATGTCATGTAAGAAGGGAATCAATCAATTGGTGTATGTTACTAGTTTCACATATTTGTCAATCCCAGTTGTTTTCTAGTTAAACATGTGGCAACAATGAATTCTGGTAGATCCCAGGAAGTTACTGGCTGGGAGACATTGTCTCAGGAGTCATTAATGTTAAGCATTTGGAGTAAAAGGTGAATGGCAAAATAAAATGGTAATATTGGCTTGACAGGGAAGCAGAATTAAACAATGCAAAGAAATGAATAGCTGAGCTAGTCAAATTATTCATTACAAAAGATTATTGCAGCAAATGACAAAAAAAAAATCATTAGCTAAAACAAGCTGCCCTTAGAATCACCAACAGATGCTGGCATCTAATAATAATGTTAGTCACCTACAACCAACAAAAAGCCATTACTAAACTGTTATTTAACAGTTTAACAGTGTTATTTAACACTATCCATCCACAACAGGCTGACTGCTTCTCAGAATCAACAGTTCTACTGAATAACTTTCTGTAGTTTCCTAGAACCATAGATTGGTTTAAACTATGAAGGTCTTGTAAGCAGTAGTGCAAAGTTGCTAGTTCAAATACAATTGAATATTAAGCAATGCTGTGCATATGATCAAATTAATAGATAATTCAGATCAAGAATGAGTGCTGAGAGAATTGTTTAAGCTCCTGTCTCCCAGTAACAATAGTATCTTGCTAGAAAATGCTGTCCAGGTGAGAAAATAAGTGGCTAAACCCAGCTGTGACAGCGAAATTTTCTTCTGAATACTCCTTCATGATTACAAAAATATGCAATGATGTTTCAGTTCAGCAAAGGTAGTGCTAAAAATACTGGAAGTTTCAAAACTGTACTGTGTAGTCTTCTCCTCCTGGCACCTGATGTGCTAGGTGATTTTTCAATGTATCACCTGAGAAAGTCATGCTTACTCTTTCAAATCTTCCAGACAGCTTATCACTGCCAGTTGCTGGAAATTTTCTTTGAACCAATCTCTTTTTTTCCCCATTTTATGATGGAAATTGTTATTTGCTGTGGATGTCAGTCTTGATTCATCTGTAGATTCTATGCACAGAAATAAGTATTTACTCTCAAGTTTTAGCTGGACCTGCACAGAATGAGTGTGGTATCTGGATAAAAATGACCATCACCATCTTATCAGGCTAGAATTTCACTCTTAGGAGATGGTAAAAGCTTTTAACTATTAGCTTTTGCCATCATGTGCTCCACAAATATTTTGCTAGCACAAGTGTAATTTTATACTGCATTTAAGAAATGGACTGATAAAATACTGAAAGGCTTTTCTTTGTGCACTGGTACTGTACTTGGGAGCATACAACTATGCCCCAATTCTTACTGTGGGGTTTATGAAGTAGATTCAGTCTGAGATTTTAACTAGAAAGAAAAATGTGTTTCAATTTAAGTGCATGTCTGAGAACAAAAAAATGGTGTATTTTAGTCTGTTACGCTTTATAGTTTTCCAGCTTGGTATATTTGATGATTTATCTAATTATATTCCAGTCTGATTATTCTGTTGTTTACAAAAGAAAGAGCAATTTTGTCGTTAGCTCAATATAGGCTTTTTGCATAGAGATATGGTTTTTTTTTCTTTTTTATCTCTCTTAAAAGAAAAAAACTTCTGTGAAAGTATTTGTTTGTTCTTCAGATGAAGAACCATCTATCAATAATTGTGAAAGCATACTGGATCACATGTCCTAACTCTCTGTGTTCTTTAAAAAAGAATGTATATATTGAGAAATATGAGAGAGGGAAAAAGGAGACATGCAAAATGCATGTCCTACATAGAATACACAAAATCTCATTTTCAGAGTTTGTGAAACACTGCTGTATAGAAAACAGACAAAGCTACTTCAAATAAAATTCAACAACTGACAGTCTTTTTATACCCAAGTCACAAATCTGACTCAGGCTGACTGAAAATTTTCCCTCTTTGATGGTTGTTCAGTGTGGAAAAATTGAGGGTGCTAAGTGAGCTGTTGGTCCCAGTGATCTTTTTCTAGTGAACAAGCACTTGGTGGTTCTGAAGTGCTTTCCCCATCCAAAAGGAATCTAAAAGGAATCCCTTTTAATTTGACATGTTCCATGGTAGTAGACAACGGGAAAAGTCAGTGACAGCCACAAAGTTATACAACAAAAATACTAGTTCAGACTACGTTCTATCTGCTTCTCCAATGTTTCATACACTCAGATAGAACATACTTCCCAAAATTTAGTCTTTTCACTATCAAGGAGCAATAGTATGAACAGAGGTTAGAGCTCCTTTCCGTAGGCGTCTACACCTAGTCATATTTTCATAATTGAGTCAATATTTGGAAAAAAGTCTGTAAATTACTGAGCAGTAAAATTACTTTTCCAGAGTGTCCCTTTTGTTGTCTTTCCTTGTCTCGGTCTGAGGAGCAGTCAGTCTTTATTACAAGAGTTTTTCCGTATGTTCGCTAACATGATGAAAATTAAAGTTTTCAGTTCATAATTTAACTAAAATAATCTTTTTTTAATATCTTGTTTCCATATATATTTGTATGATCGACTGCATTTCTTCACTTCCTGGTCCATTCATGTGCTAGAAATGCATATATGCAAATAATAATCAGAAGAGATGCGTACTGTTTGAGAAGATAGTCAGTCCCCAAGACACTACAGGGAAAAAAACCTCAATGCATAGAAATAGGTCTTACATAGACAACAACGTTAGTAGATAAGGTTTCAGGGACATTATTGAGAATGAGTTCTTCCAGGCCATGTGGTCTACCTACTGCCTGGGTGAACCTTCCCAAGAAAAATCTAGAGCTTTACACAGAGTTAACGTTACTCCATTCCAAAGATAAAAGAAGACAGGTGCAATTTATGACTACAAAAAAGGAACTAGATATGTGGGTTTGTTTAGCTCAGTGACTTTGATTGCCTTAAACTGTCATGAAACCACATTACAAGACTTGGTGTACTAGAATTATTTTTGTATGTCAGGAAAATAGTGGATAATGGCAATGTACTTAGATTTTCAAAAAGCCTTTGACAAGGAACTGTTATAGACGGTAGGAGATATGAGGTGAGAAACAAAGCACTGCTATGGATCAGTAAGTTGCTAGCAACTAACAAACTAACAGTAGCAACAAGTAAGCAGTTTCCAACTTCAGAAAAAGTTAATGGTAGTCTGATC
Organism: Limosa lapponica baueri; assembly: GCA_002844005.1. NCBI lineage: Eukaryota > Metazoa > Chordata > Aves > Charadriiformes > Scolopacidae > Limosa > Limosa lapponica. Next base: position 280,784 of record KZ505947.1, on the reverse strand, counting down.
CAGGGTACCTAAACAGGCACAATTATAAGCTTTGTTTATGTTAAACAAGTTTCCTAAAACAGAGATACTAACTGAGACTTGGCAAAACTTGCAGATGACTGCAGACTGTACTTTTAAGCAGGACTCTTTCCCAGGCCAAAGAGGTCTGAATCTCTTCTGCTTCTGCATTTTTTTAAAGATCAGGTACACAGTATTCAGAGTAGTATTAATCAATATTCATAGACGTTTTAGGCTGGAAGAGACCATCATGGCCCTACTGAAGTCAGTGGGAGTTTTGACACTGTATTTAAGAGGAACAGAACTGTAGCTTAATTTTATGCTTTCTGTTTGAAGGCTGCTCACGCTGCACACTGGAGGCACTTTAACTTCGTGGATTTTGCTGAGGCAGCTCATATGTAGAAAACATAACTCTCTTTTCCTTCTTTTTTTTTTTAGAATTTTGGAGTTTGAGAAGTTTAAGCGTAAATAAAGAACAGATTGAACTTCATTAATGAAGTTATGTTTCTCTATCGTTAAAAAGATGCCTTCATTTCTTATTACTTCATATATTTACTAGAAAGTTTTGTGATCTGCTGTGAAAGCTGACTCTAGTAAATCACACAGTAAGACTATCTACTATAGGAAAATATTAGATCAAGCACTCACAACAAATTGCTGAATTTTTTTTTGATTGCTTATATGGTATGTCTCCACAGTCAAAGGAGGTATGTGAAACAAAATCAGGATACCAATCTCAGTCTCTACAAAACTGTGAAATATGCTTCATCATTTTTTTACTGCACAGTAGATAAGCAAAGATCCACTGTAAGAGTGAGCCAATATCTGCTGTATCACAACAAACTAGAATGGTGAAAAGCTATTAATCAAGGAAATAAAAGACAGAACAGAACCAGAAAAAAGAGTTGAATTTCTAAATTTGCAGCACAAAGTCACATAGAGTAGCACAGTCATTCTGTTCTGGGGGAGAAAGGGAGAAGAGCAAAAGCACAATAGTTTGGGGTTTTTTCACAGTGATATCATGGCCCTGATTAATAGGCTTGCAGTAACATATACCTTCTGCTTGGACTGATAAAATTCCTTAAGTCTAAATATTCCTGAAAATACCTTCAATGCATAACAAAATTAAAACTGGGCTTCCGATTTCTCCCCCAATAAGCAGTAATTTGAGTTTCTCAGGTCCTGACTGTCCAGAGATAGATCAACAGAATTCATCTGTTTTCTTCATGGTGAATATTTTGGTAGTCGGGGTGTCAGGCCACATCAAAAAATTCATTCCCAAGGTGATATGTTCACTTGATGTAGTTGTAGCAGTATAGTGATATGTCGTGGTTTCGGCCGAATCTACCAAAACCAGACCGACCAGGTGGCCTTTCCCTTCCTCCCCCCCAAAAGAGAGGAGAGGAAGAAATAAGGAGATTTAGAAGCTTAGAATGAACTAAACTACTTTAATGAAGAATTAATATTAAAATAAAAAAGAAGAAAATAATGAAATAGATACAATATATACAAAACCGTACCAAGCTCCCAGGATGACAGTCCCATCACCGACAGGCACTGGGGAAGTCTCAGCATGGACTCAGCGATGAATGGGAACTGGATTCCAGCTCTGGAGTCAGGAACACACGGATCGGGTTCAAAGGCAGATGAACAGACCGAGTGCTCTTCGGACGTCGGCCATCGCAGGAAGCGCCTTGACCCTTTGATCCCTCAGCTTTTATACTGAGCATGGGGCAGATGGGATGGAATACCCCAGTTGGTCAGGTTTGGGTCACCTGTCCTGTCCGCTCCTCCCCACAGATGTGACCCCTCTATGTTTTTTCGTTTTCGACCCTTTTAGGGGGCAAATAACGAAAATGGGCTGACCTTGGTTGTTATAGCAATAAGTATAAGCAAGGGCCTCTCCGCATACCATTCCTTGGCACATAGCATAAACATTGGTCTTATCATTCTGAGAACAAGCAGTTTTCTCCACAATATGCCATTAATTTCAGAGAGTTAGAAGAGGCCTAGGTAAAATGTAAAATTACAGAACACAAAATTGGTTCGGTTTTACTTCAAACTGGGACATGATGTAACACATACAAAAGTCTTTTGTGGTCACGTACGAAGGCTTATCAGCCACAAATAGTCCATGGACCACAAAGACTTCAGATCTTCAGAACATGATCTTCAGAATACAAATTAATCCTGCCCCTAACTAATTCTGACCTAATCCTAACTCTTTACCTCTTGTGATGGGTTGACTTTGGCTGGATGCCAGTTGCCTGCCAAGCCAGTCTATCACTCCCTGTCTTCAACTGGACAGGGGAGAGAAAATATGACAAAAAGCTCACAGGTCAAAATAAGGACAGAGAGAGATCACTCACCAAGTACAGTCCTAGGCAAAACAGACTTGACTAGGGGAAATTAATTTAATTTATGGCCAATCAAAAGTCAGAACAGGATAATGAGAATTAAAAACAAGTCTTAAAACACCTTCCCCACCCTTTCCTTATTCCCAGGATCAACTTCACTCCCAGTTATCTATACCTCCTCCCCCTGAGCGGCACAAGGGAACGGGGAATGGAGGTTGTGGTCAGTTCATCACATATCATCTCTGCCACTCCTTCCTTATGCTCTTCCTCTGATCCAGCATGGGATCCCACCCACAGGAGACAGTCCTTCATGAACTTCTCCAACACGGGTCCTTTCTATAGGCTGCTTCATGAACAGCTGCAGCATGAGTCCTTTCCATTGGGTGCAGTCCTTCAGGAATGGACTGCTCCAGCATGGGTTCCCCATGGGGTCACAAGTCCTGCCAGAAAACCTGCTCCAGCATGGGTTCCTCTATCCATGGGTCCACAGGTCCTGACAGGAGTCCACTGCAGCATGGGCTCTCCATGCTAGTCAAACCTCCTTCAGGGCATCCACCTGCTCTGGCACGGGGTCCTCCACGGGTTGCAGGTTAGATATCTGCTCCTGCTGTGGACCTCCATGGGCTACAGGGGGACAGCCTGTTTCACTACGGTCTTCACCACAGGCTGCAGGGGAACCTCTTTTCTGGTGCATGGACCACCTTCTCCCTCTCCTTCTTCACTGACTTTGGTGTCTGCACAGTTGTTTCTCTCCCATCTTCTCACACTTTTCTACCAGCTGTTTTTGCACAGCAGTTTTTACCCCTTCTTAAATACGTTATTACAGAGGCACTACCACCATTGCTGATTGACTCAGCCTTAGCCAGCAACTGGTCCACCTTGGAGTCAGTTGGGGGAATGTGAGGGAAGCTTCTGGAATCTTCTGGCAGAATCCACTCCTGAAGCCTCCTTGCTACCCAAACATTGCCACACAAACACAATGTCCTTGACAAATGCACTCTCTTCCTGCTTATATGCATCCAGAGTGTTTCTGCAAAGATCATTTTCCAAGCATCTCACCTGGATCATGGCACACTTCTGTTTCAGTCTTCTACTGTTCCCTTTTCTCTATCATATCAAGCAGATGCTTATTTCCTTCTATCTCTATCTTTCCTCTATATTTGAATGATATCCAGTACAATAGTGTTTGCTCCTTACTACACTCAACATTACACGTATAATTGGAAATACAGCAGCATTATAAGTGTACATCTGTCAAAACCAATAATCTTGATGAGATACATTATTCTAGATTTTTAAAAAGTCAGAAGGGGATAGTTATGTTTGCCATGGAAATATAAAGTTGAAATGATCTACTAAATCAATACTGTTGTGAAGAACTGCACCTTTCCCCTCATGTCAGAAGCTTGGGTTACTGTGAAAAAGATACAGCAGTCATACACAAATGCGTATCAATGCTACTACAGTCCATTAGCAATTACACTATTGATGATAACTATTACTCTTGCTAAGCACATTTTGACAACTAAATATGAGGGGTGTTAGAAAAGCATGCTGGAAGATGCCATCTTTACCCTTGTTCGGAGGACAGAAACTGCAAACATATGTTCATCCTGCATAGCCCAATGGGAAGGGAGATGCCTGTTCCATTATATATTAATATGATGCAGGACTTTCTCCCTCCTTCAGCCTTGTATGCTTCAAGCTTGAACGTTCCAGCATTAAATCCAAGGCAACTCTAAGTTAGCACTGAAAGCTATCAGACAACGAAGGTAAAATTCCTGGTATAGACCATAAGCACTGTCTCAAACAGTACTCACTTTTACAGCTGAAGAACTCCTTCACCATATCTTTGGTGACAAAGGAGTATTGCCTGTGAAGAAAGGAATCAAAACATAATCTCTACAGAAGGGGAGGAGATAAGGCTGTATAAGCCTAAACAAAGATATCTTGAGTGACCAAGCTGATAGTCCGGGGAGACTTTCACATGAACAGAGGGTGTAAGCTACCAGCCAGCCATGTTCCTCTCCCTCAACAAGTAAAAGTAAGGTCCGTGGAAGATATGAACAGTTACAGGATTCCTTTTTAATTTCTGTTTTTGTCCAAAATGTGTCAGATGACCTCCAGAAGTGCCTTGCAAACTGTATTATTCTATTCTGTGACCTATGGGTGGAAGACCAAATAAGGTATTGTTATGAGAATTTGCTTCTCAGTCATTTGGAGCATCCCCCAGCAACTAAAAGGGAGTCATGCTTGGTACTCAGTGGGTTGTGATAAGTCACAGAGTGGGAGAAAGGCATGAACTGTGGAAATCCAACCTGACAACTGGGATATCTGTGGATGCATCACATGCAGCTCTAAAAAGTGTCAGCAGCACGACATTGTAATGACTGCAACACCATACAGAAAAGTCATTACTGAGCAGAAAAGTTTTTGTCCTTTCCACCCTCTGATCACACGCCAAGTGCTAGATGAGACAGTGAGCTATTGTGCATCCTGCAGAGCAGAACTGTGATATTTTTGTACTTACTTTCCAAAATGGGTCTATTTATTAAGCCAAAATAAAACAGCGGGAAACATTCAATTGCTAGAGTACATGGTACTCTCTGTTTTACTTTTGTTTCGAGAGAAAAAAAAAAAGTTCACCTGATCTTGTCCTTTGGTCCTACATTAAAATCATAAAATCATAATCCTCCACTTAGGATATCACTCACTTACTGTGGACTTAATTATTAAGAAACTGATGAACATTTACAAACACATAAACAGCCAGGAAAAGAGAATTAAGCAGCAGCTAGAACATACATCATTCTTGTCATTGTTGATGTGGTTTTAATAACACATACTTTCTCATATGACATCAGTGGATTTTAAATGCTTACTATGTTGTATGAATTTAATATCATCAATCTATCCACATTTTTCAAGTTTTACTAAAAATGCATTTTTATGTTTTAAGGAAGCAGGAGAGGAGTGAATGACTCCAGACAAGACCATAAGGTTACTGTATTTTTGCTAATCTTTTCTATGTCTTTTAATCCTTAACTAGGTTGCTGTTATCCAGGGGCAAAAGTAGGCCAAAAGATAAGTTGTTTCTAGATATAATTATATATAGTCTTTCTTCCCAAAGCTAAAAATACATTGTTCTAGAAGCATACTTTGGCATTTGAATCAGCCTTACTGGCTCTATTTTTTTAACTGTGTAAACATCTTACGATGTTTCATCTTGGCAGAAAGCTTTAGGGGGAAAATAATAATGAGGAATTGGGGAAAAATAGAGCAAAATAAAGTGAAAATGTAGAAGAAATAAAGCAATATTTTGGCACTCAAAATATGGAGTACTGTAAGCAAAAGAGAACACAGATAAAGCCACGTAAGAGACAGGTTATTTTTAAGTGATCTTTTGAATAGTGAACTTGGAAATGCAGTATATTTTCTTTCTCTTTGTGACATTTTGGTAGGCTGGTTATTGTATGTGCTGTGAAACAGTCATGGGTAATCTCTATTAGCAGATGTGTCACTTTGACTGCTAGGGTGTCATAATTTTAAATTCTTTCACTGAACCCTGCAGTTTACTGCCTCAGAATATCTTTTCTAACTACAATGTAATGTTATCTTTTCTACAATACACTAAAAAATTATCAAGTAAAGTATTTGTTATTGTTCTCTGAAACTTAAATATTGAGAACATATATTAATTCCCCTTAAAAATATTTTTTCTGGGGGAAACTAAAGGCTTAATGAATCACTTGGGAATCAATAGAAGGATTCTGGTTACAGATGAAGGAAGCCTGACTGTAGCAGAGCTTAATCAAATAAATATTTTTTGAAATATTTTTTGTACTGAGGATTGAGTGGTAATAACTTCACTTGTGAGAATTCTGTGAGAATACTGTCTGGACTTAGACTATTTCAACAAATACTGTTCAGCAAAACACAAGGAACTCCTCATTTGATAGGTCTTTCTTGGAAAAAACAGTAAGAAGAAATATTCATTCTGTCCACTAAACACCAGTACATTAATGATGACATGCTATGGTTTGAGAATTATCATCTCCTATAAACCCTAGAGAATTTAAAATGGGGAACTATTTGAAGTATTTAAGTACTTAAAATGCGGGGAAAGTCCAGTAAGATGTGTTGGAGAGTTAGCTTTGAGTCTGTACAAAATTATTTTTTATTTATGGGTTTGAATACTAGACCACCAAATCTAGTTGATAACAGCACAGGAAAAACTGGCTATCATTAGAAATCCTCGACCGATCGGTTAGCAGTCCCTAGTCAATAATCTCTGAGAAAATTATTGAGTACTAAAACCAAATGTTTCTTAAAGAAATTAAAACTAAAATTAAGAGAGATTAAATTAATGGATTACTCATCTTAAAAGATGATATTTTCCTTACAGATAGTTATGTTTAATTTTCCTTACAGATAGTTATGTTTATTAAAAAGTTGTCTTTTGCAGAGAGAACAACAAAAGCCTTTTCAGAAATAGAAAAATTAAACACATTTTCAGTACAAACACAAATTAAGATTTTTATACCTTTGGACTCAGTAGGCATTGGATTCAGTAGCTTTGAATTTTATTGAGAACTGGGCACTGAATTTCCCCCAGTCTCCCTGTGCCTTGGCAAATTCCAGCCCAGATTCCTGATCAAGATCCATAACACATAAATATGTAAAGGTATTGTGTTTCAAGCTAACTTAAGTCAAAACTATAAGTAATTGGCTGAGGAGAACAGGATTATTTACAAAAGCTAACTGCAGCCCAGCTCCCTTCCTCCTCACTGGACAATCAAAGAGGGTTCTTGAAGACCTCACTTTAAAGATGAGTTTGTCATTCTGTTCCCTGTCTCTTTTCTTTGGCTTTGCAAGGAGTGTAGGGGCACAGTTCCACTAGGATAAAGTATCCGTATTTGAACATTTCGCTCATCTCCCCTTCTGTGCATTTGGAAAATTTGAAAACTGTCTCTGGGACACATAAAATGAATTTGTATAACTCTTTTTTTTTCCAGTGTACCGTAATGTACATAAGTAAATACCCTTCCACCAATGAATAAGTAATATGCGTAAGGAAAACTAAACCTAACTTGGCAGCAATTTTTTTCCTTGAGCAATATGTTTGCTTTGGCTAAATCATCATTAGCACCAACAGATTAGCTCTTTGATTAGTGTTGCTTTGCAATTTAAAACCGACTAATTTATCTACCCAAGAAAGAAAGAAACATTTGCTTAAATGAAAGAGGGAAAGAGTATTTTAATTGGCTTGACATTTTAGATGTTCAGCTTCTTTTGCTAAGAAATCTCCAAGTTTAAGAATGACAGAACTGAATTCAGTTCATTGTTCACTAAGAACCTGTTTTGTGTTGAAAAAGCCTCAATGAAATAACTTATCTTGTGCTACTTACATGGAATCTGAACTGAAAGTTACAAGGTCTTCAGCCTCAAACCACAGAAAGATAAGAAAAGGCAAAAGGCTTTTCAGAAGTCTATTGATTCCAGACCTGAACCCAGGTTTTTGAATTACTAAAACTACCAACTGTAATGGTGCACGGAAGCAGATTATAATGCCAGCACAAACTCTGAAATTGAGGGAAAGCACCGGAAATGGTTACAGTGGTATAGCCATGTGAAAATGATCTGCCTCCTGCTGAGCAGAGCTCCACAGTCCTGCTAAAAGTCTAATGAAACCTGTTTTAAAGAGATTGTCAATTAGTTAGCGTACCATCTTCCACTTAGGGAGCTATGCCAACTCTGTAGTATAAGCTCTGAACAACACTGAACCATGCCATGAGTACATATGTGATGGACTTACCAGGTCACTTGAAAAAACCTTATATATCAATAAGATGATGTTGCACTGAATGGTGTCAAGATGCCTTGGCCAGATTTTCAAAGTTTCCGGGAAGCTGACAGCTCTCACCAGAGACAGCAGTGCCGAGAACCTCTGGAAATCAGCAATTGTTACTTCATCCTTTTACACAATTGTGTGTATACAATTTAAAACACTCGGTCTACATATTCAGAAGAAAGGAAATTCTTGTCATAGATCCTTTAGAAAGTAGGACTACACAGAGAGGGGAAAAAAATAAAGAAGAAAATAAAGAAAAAAATAAAGAAAAAATTTTACACCAAATCTTTTACCTAAGGCCAATTTCCTGAGAAAACGGGCAAAAGTTTGTTATGTCTATGACAGTATGAGATGGAACATACTGTTATTATAGCCAGTTCAGGAGTGTCCTTTCTCCTGCAATGAGACATGGGCTTATTCTAGGTAGTTCCAGTTTTCAGATCTGTGTAAGGAATTAAATGGTTTTACTCTTAACCTCCTTAAGAGGTGTAGAAAATACTAGACAACATTTTCTTGATCATCCAATACTATTAATACTAAACTGCATCATTGGCATGAGCCACAAGCTCTATTCACTCTGCTTACACTCCAGTTATAGCTCATTGACATTCTTTATAACAGCCTAAGATAGAGTTTACTGACTTAAAGCAGAAAGTAATAAAGAAAAAGCCTTGGGTGTGGTCACAATAAGCAAAAGACAAGCAATGCTATAAGAAGACGTCTAGTGTCAGATGATACATACTCGTTTTGATCTTATTATTCCAAAAAGTGTCATAGTGGAAACACGTCCATCCTTAGTTATGGCAGATATTAACTCTGGTAAAATAGTCTTTATAAGAGGCGAAAAGTGCAGTGTGGTGAAGTCCTTATACAGCTTTCAGTGTCATTATGCTATACTGCACCTAAAGCAGAACCAGCAGGTATCTTAATGAAAGATGAAAGCTGAGTGGCAGCAAGACTATTAAGAGAGAAAGAAACAAGGGTAGACTCATATTATTTGCTGTTTAATGGAGTGAGGAAATGTATTTGGGGGGGTCTTATTTTTAAGCAACTTCCAGCCCTCAGTGCATTATTTATGTGACTCTCCTATGTAACTTACACAGAGGTTATCTGTACTCATCAACAGACAATATTTGCTACTGCACAAGGGATCATTTCCCACATCCATAGTGGTACAATTTCAGCTGTGAGTTATGCTGGGTTTTTTTGTTGACCACAATGGCATGTAATGACAACACGTTGTGGAAGCATAGAGAAACTAGAATGAGTAATAAAAAAAATCAATAAACTTGTGTTGACTTCCAAATATCACATAATGTCTGATGGTATAATATGTTAACAGCTTAATGCCAGCTTGTTTCTAGGATTACAGATTGTTTATTCTAACCAAACAACATTACAGCATTTTTATATTCCTTCAGTAAGCATATATTAAAAAAAAAATATTCTTTAGTGGAAGCTTGTTGTTACCCTGTGGCAAACTATATTCTAGCATATAATTATGGGGAACTCAGCAGTATAACTTTAACATAGATCGATACTTTGAGATTCCCAGCACAATTCTCTCTTTGTCTTTGCTGATACAAATGAAGTTTTCATGTTGAATTATCTCAGCTACGGTAGAATACCTCATGTCAAGATTTAGATAAAGTGGTTGCAAAAAGAGTGCAAAAATATGAAGAATAAGATAAAAAAATAGATGGAGGAAACGAGTCAGACAATTATTTAGTCACAGTATGAAATGTAACAAAAACTATCAGAACTTTTAGAAAAGAATTTAAATGCCCTATAAAACATACAATAACACTTTGTAAGATCAACATTTTGTCATTTTTTGTCATTTTTGTAACAAAAAAAATTTGAGGTTTATGTTACCTTTTTTTCAAATAATGCTGCTGGTGAAGATATGCAAGAATTTCACTCTGCTCAACAGGCCTTTCTCTCTGCTGTCACTCTACTGTTCATGGCTCCACTTTCCTGAAATATAAGGCTAGCTTTCAGTAAATAACCACGTAACAAGGTTTTTAAGTAAAAGCATTCCAGGAACAAAATCTCATTTTTGAAAATGGGCTCTAGTCTTGTTTATTTTTATATTGTGTTCAATCTGTGCTGAACAGAATTTTGAAGTTAGAGTAACCATCTGGGAGAAAATTCTATCTCCTTGACTTACCTGGCTCCATAACTTGTAGCTTGAACATGCCATTAAAAATAGAGTTTGTACCGACTGCTGTGACAAAGCTGTATCTGAGATAGTTACAAGTTCCTTATGTTCCCAGATTTGTTGTAGTAATGGTAACCACAGGGTAACTGTATGATAACAGTTGGCATATATTCCTTTGAAATTACTTCCATACCATGTGTGTGGTTAACAAATACCATATGACCCACTAAACCTAATACCATTCTATGTCAATAAACCAGTTACAGTTTTACATAGTGTTAACATAGCATTTGAGACCATCAGCTTACAATGGTACCTTTTTTAAAAAGATATTTCTTTTCAAGCAATTTGTTTTTACTATGGCTGGTCATGCTTTAAAAACACACCTAATTATCACATAGATCATGTGTGCATATGTATACAGAAGCTATCTCTTCATTGTGGCTTCTCACAGGATCATCCTTCTTCCTTCATTTGGATTACTTAATACTTATTTTCAGCCAATTTCATCTAAGTTTACAAGGCAGAGGTATTTGAGGATAAACTAGATCTTTCTCTTGAAAGTTAACCTGGAACAACACAGGTACAGCAAGCAACAAGGCAAATCTAAATTTGAAGCATAAGGGACTGTGCTGAAACAGAAAAAAATTACTTAGAAACTAGAAACCTATAAAAATTATTTTCCTACCTTTAATTCCAGATATCTCAAGAAAGCCCAAGGAGAAGAAAAAAATATATTGCAAATCCTTACTCTGCATATGAGAATGTTGCAGTTAAATGCTCATGAGAGAAAAGTCCAACAGGTGTTTAGCATAGTTTTCTGATCTGAGCAACTTTCCTTCACAGAGTTAGAGTCTTCTGAAGTCATTACCTTCTCATCACCATTAATTACACATAACTTTATTTGCTACAACTCCCCTATCTTTCAGAAATTACAATTATTGCAAACCCTACTCTTAAGTGAAATGTACAGTCTTTGAATTTCAAAACTAACAAAGTAAAGTGTTATCTGCATTGTATGCTGTAAATTCTGTTGGTAAGATAAAGAGGATTGGTCAGAGAACTAATCAGCTATTATTCTAAAAATTCTTTCTTAGTCTCCCTTACTATGTTTGGTTTTTTTAGTATATATATTTCTTGTTACATCACCAGACTGTCAAATCAATGCTAAGGTATATTTTCTAAATCTGGATTTTCAACTAGCTTCTTATCTGTGAATAGTCATTTGATTATCTTTCATTTCATTTAGGGTCTGTGAAAGGGCCAGATTGACAGCACAGGAAATTGCAGTCTTACGTTGCAGTCTTATCTACCAAAAGTTACAGAACTAACAGTAGTGTTATGAGCTTCCTCAAGATTCTCTCTAGAAGTCTACCACAAAGGAATAGTGTATCTTAAAAACTCAGAGATTTGTTCACCTTGCATGCCATACAACAGGTTGGCTAACTCCAGTATTTGATGTTAGAGCTAAAAAAGGTGGTAGAATCTGAACCAAGGAAGCCAATCTTAATTTCTAAGAAATCTAATTACTTTCTTCCAAAGATTTTTATGTAGAATGAAAATAGTAACTCTAAAATTGACATACTGAAACAATAGTCAGTTTTACTCAAAATATTTTAATCAAGCTGAAAATATTTTTTTTTCCACAGAGTGGTCCACCAGTTATGCCATGTCAATGACTGATTATTTAAGAACACAGTACACAGAGCAGAATGCACTCAGGGAAACAAAGTTTCATTGCAGGCTACACTATTTCGGTTGGATTCATGGCTGCTGATGTATTAAGTCAGAATTAGATTCAAGTATGAGTCTGCAACACTGAGACCATAAACTGTCACCTTCTAGAAAAAAACAGAAAAATCCAAAATAAACACCAGTTATTGCTATCTTCACATCCAAACATGCTGTGGAGCAGCAGTTGGTAGTGGCAACATCCCAAGGCAATAAAGTATCCAGGAAGCACATCAGTGCAGAAGGAGATAAGGCATTTCCATAGAAATCAGACACTGAAGAACATGTGTTTTGTTCATAAATTGTATGCATAGGAAATGGTAGTTTTGACAACTGTTCCTAGCCCATAGAGTCTGTCCACAGACTGTGTGAACTACTCTGAGCAATGGATGGCCTATAGTTATACAGCCTCAGATTTGAAGACTACAGGTTTGCTTTCTGATCTTTTCTGGTTTTCTAGGTTATTCAGATGAAGAGGTATGTCTACTTCAGCATATGCCATTTAGCATGCAACAACAGCTGTGTTAGTCACTCTTTCAGAATTAGTTCACGCCTTTTTCCCATAAAGAAAACAGACTCTCCTAAAAAAGTTAAAATTCTTGACATGAGAAACATAATATGACCTTGTGATACTTGATAGTACCATCTTCTAAATTTTTGTAACTAATTTAGCTTCCTCAACAGATGGATTCAACTAGTAAGACCCATTCTACAGAAAAAAATCATAGAAAAGCTTTTCTGTCCCAGAATAGCCAATGGAATGTGTATCATAGGATAGCCCCCACCCTAGTTTCTCATTGCAAAATGTGCATACACAGGACCAGATGGCATCTGCATGGGAGTTTACACTGGTCTTCTTGTAAAAAGGGAATACTAATATTCACACGACAAGAGGATCTAATTCTTAAAACAAATAAACAAACAAGTCTCACAAACCAGTATTAACAGGCATATTTTAATCATTAGTGTAATTAATAATGGGTTTGAGAGGCTTCTATCTGTCTTCTATCTGTCCACTGAAGAACTATGCTACAAATGAAATAAGTAATCCTCATCTTGCTAGTTTCAGTTCCAAGTGAAAGCTAAAAACTATCAATAGAAAACAGCAAAAACAATGGTGATTTCTTCTTCTGTTAGCCTTGTTTAATAATCAGAGGTTTGGATCTTCTTGATCTCACTGTCTTGCTACAGAGTTTTGCACATCCGTTAACCATTGTACTACACAGAGCAGCATGGATGTGATACATCTAAATAACACTGTAGTTTCTCCTGCTTTGGCTGTGTTTGGAGCTCCATCAGTCCAGGGGAACTTCATAATTCTGGAGCATCTAACTCTGCCAGTGCATTTACATGTAGCTGCTGATCACCACAGGCAAGCAAGCCCTGGGAGCCTGCTGATTAGTAGCTAAACAGCAACAACAGCTATCATTTCAGTCTAGCACAAAGCAATCAAAGCTACTTTTATGTCAAAACCTTCAATCCCCATGTTGGGCACCAAAAAGAACTGTCCTGGTTTAACCCCAGCAAACAGCTAAGCCCCACAAAAGAGCTTGCTCACTCCCCGTCAGTGGGATGGGGGATAGTTGGAGGGGTAAAAGTGCAAAAACTCAAGGGTTTAGATAAAGACTGTTAGATACCTAAAGGAAAAGCTTTTTGCACAAACAAAGCAAAACGAGGAATTCACAGAATCACAGAATCACCTAGGTTGGAAGGGACCCTTTAAGATCATCTAGTCCAACCAAATTCATTCACTCCTTCCCATTGGCAGGCAGGTGTCCAGCCGTTTCCTGGAAAGAAGGGTTTCATGAAACGTAATGGTTACTTGAGAAGACAAAACCCATAATTCTGAATGTTCCGTCTTCATCCTCCTTCCCCATAGCTTTTGTTGCTAAACACAATGCCATATGTTATGGCATATCCCTTTGGTCAGTTGGGGTCAGCTGTCCCAGCTGTTGTTCCTCCCAGCTTCTTGGGCACCCCTGGCAAAGACCTCTGCATTCTACATTCTGCCTTTTTGCGTAAACTTAGTAGGGTTTGAACAGAAGAGATAAATATGTTGCTGTTACTTTACTCCACCAAGAGGAAATCAGAAATTAAATTACTGAGGTCAGCTGAATCAAAATGATATAAAAATGATAAGACAGTGGGTTTGAGATGGCTAGCGAAACCTTTTCTGGAGAGAAAGTGAAGAAACCCCCCTGGTAGCATACACAGGAGTAAAGGCAAAGATGTTTATTATTTCTGCATAAGGAGAGCTAGTAAGATATCTCACATAAATCTGGCATTGTGTAATTTTTTACCGGTATTGGGATCTTACCACTACCAATTATGGTTTCACAGCTGTTTAACTACAAGGGGAGATGGTAGTTCATGGGTCTGTTCCCAGCTTTGATCAAAATTTTCTGAAAGACTTAGTGTGAAGGTACAGCTGATCAGACACAAAAGCCCTGGTGTACTTCCTTTAATTCATCAAAAATGTTTTCCAGAATTTTTTATATGTAATAGAATCCCTATACTGTGCATCTCCCAGGCAACATACTGAAATTCATTCAACATCAAAAATTTAAAGAAAAACATTGTCATGAATCCTTTTACTCAAGACCAAGCAGAAGTTAGGGTTTGGCTAGCTCAGAGAAAGTGTAACATTGCATGATGTTTCATATTTTACCTTAACTAATACATATTCACCTAGTGAGAAGTTCAGCACACTAATATTTTCCTACAATGTATTCAAAGTGTAAGACTACCATTTCCTTCAATATAACAAGATCAGTCAGATGAAGAACAGTACATAAGAAGTGGAATTGTTCTGCAGCGTATTTTGTTCGTGTGATTTGGAATATGCTATTAGTTAAAAAATCTATTTTAATGATAATGTGTTACACATTATATTCTAGAGGGCAAACATTTTGGCTTCTATTGACTCGATACCCACCAACTAGTTTAAGGCCAAATCCTGAGAGGGCCCAAATTTCCGAGCTTCAAATACACATACCATTCCAAGGTTAGGTGTGAACACCTGTGCAACAAGAAATTTACTTGGCCTGTATGTGATAATGAGACCAAAAGCTGTCTCTCTCATCAATTTCTGCTACTGCAGGGCTGTGGGTTGTTAGTCCTACCTAAAGTGTTAGTTTGAGATTATCTCTAGCAGCATATGCAGCAGAACACCACTTGATATTATAGCAGTTCTGTGTAAATGTAGAGCAATTCTACCAACTTGTATGATTGTATCAGAAAGCAGGATTTCCTCTTTTAAAATACCAGCTGAATTATTTTTATTGAGGTGAACAGTCTTAATTTTAAAATACTTTCTTTCTAACAATATAATTCTGTTTTATCTTTACATTTTTACACTGAAGGACCCCTACATATTTTTAAACCTTTAAAGAGTGAACCCCACAGGAACAATATAATAAAAAATTGCAGCCATGCCTAGTGTAGAAGAGAGCTCTTTAATCCTATAGAGGAAGCAAGCTAGGATAGGTGGTGTGGAGAAACACATGAATTTGAAAATTAAGCTGTGGTTTAGGTTGGATGTAGGTACATTTATTTCTGTGATGCAATCAAGCTGCAATTAACTTCAAGTAACAAGAAAAGCTTTTGTCAGGAAAGGTTCACAGAGTTTTGTCACAAAAAACATAGCAACCATACTAATAAAATAAGAAACTAATTAGTGCTATATTAATTACTTTATTACTAAGGATTTATATTAAAATGTGATGGATACTTTCATCATTAATTATATTATTATTACCATGTATAGTCTTACCAGAACAATGTGACTGTCTCAGTCAAGATACTTCTGTGTTATGTGAGACTTTTTTATTGCTTATATTATTATTGCACACACTTTTCTGTCATCAAAAACTCCTTGATATAATCTGGCATGTGATCATGAAATCTCGGTAAGTTATATAGAAAACAGCCTATTTGAATTTTCTTCCACAACTCTTTCCACATGATAAAAATGGCCATAACATTATTACATGACCGGGCAGGATACCAGGGACTTCTGAGTGCAGAATCTACTGAGGCTTCATATACATTGCTAAATAAAACCACGACAAGCCTCCCTGATGTGATGTCCAGCAGTGCCTCAGGAGATGGCATCCATAAGCAGACCATTCCCAGAGGGCAATATAGACATAACTGCACCAGCCGTAGCTGCTCCTGCTCCCCTCCAACAGAGCTCTCAGGCCATGTATCAGCAGGAGTTCAGAAAACTCTGTCTTCCTTCATGCCACACCTCAAGGCACACAACTCAACCTTCAGTTCATTGCTATGCAAACATTACTTCTATAGGCTGCCAAAACCCCCTCACATTAATTCAGCCACTTCAGACTGAAAGAAATGCCCACTGGAAATAGCTGTTACCTCGTAGGTCTACGAGAACACTGCCTACAGCCTTGGAGAAGACATGGGCTATGCAAAATAGCCTGACCATGCTGCCAAGTCTCATGAGAAAAGGCTCTTTTATTCAGGAATGCAGACAACACTGTAAGCATGCTTCCAGGCCTCAGGACAGCTATTGCAGCTGATCAGGGCAACACATCTCAGTTCAGCCAGCTGCACTTGGCACATGGGGCTGTGAATGCTGGGATGACATGCTGCATCTCAGCACTGTGAGTCTGAGATATCCAAAAAAGCTGGTGAGGAAGGTACTGAAGACAAATCTTAATGCTTGGTGAGTAAGATTTGACAAAACTGATTGCATACATTGGCATCTAGCAAATTCTCAAAGTCCTGCATATTTCTCTAAGAAAGGAAATTACAGGATATTACAGTGGTGCAGAACGTAGAAAAAGCAATAATATTTCCAATCTGATATTTTATCATATCTTTGAGAAAAAATTCAATACTTCTAAGCTCCAAAAGCTAATTAAAACAACATCAATCAAAATACTTTATGTATCTGTGCAATACTGATTGAAAAGAATCAGTTCCTTATCTAGGCTGTCCATTCCAAAGCCTAGGTACCCTATAACATTTCTCCATCTTACATTTTTATGAGCAGCAACAAACTGTACTCAGAGTAACAACTGGACTGTTCTTTTGTCTTACATTCATTATTGTTTATCACCATTTACATTGCACTGCATTAAACAATTAGAAGTATCAAATTCCAATACTTGTTTAGAAGTAAGAGCTGCTTCTTTACTTGTTTGCTAAATTCTGCTGGGTGGTACTTAGGGAAGAGCAGATGATCAGCATATTGAGTTAGAATAACTGGGCAACTGGCAGCATAACAGAGCAGAATATTAGAGAGCTTCTGAGCTGCTGAGACAAATTTATCCATACCAAGAATTTGAGTAGTGTCATTTCTTATTACTTAAAGACCATGAAAGGCTCAGTGATTTACAAAGGGGAAATTACAGTAGTGTAGCTACGACGAGAAGAAGGGAATATAAGGCAACCTGAGTAGACAGCCATCCAGTCAAACCACTTAATTCTTTAAGAATAAAAACAGGAAGAGAGAGATTTTGCTACAAACAGTGTAAAAAGCAATATATGTCAGGAGAACTTACTGTAGCTGCCTTTCACTGGGAGAAAAATCACACAGTTTATCACTGTCCCTTCAGCCGACTTTGTTTGGCCTAGCACATGAGTCCTCATATTTGTATTGTTGTGATAATGAGTACTACCTCTTTCTTATGTACAAGCACATTGATAATGGCAAGGCCTAGTGTGTCATTTCGGCAGCCTGCAAATGACTTGTGCCACGGGGTGAAATTGCTGTCCTTCCACTATTACCACCTCCCAGATGGAATCAGTAGGCTGTCCCTTCTAGTGACAGGATTCAGCGAATCAACTAATTTATGGGTTTTAAATACTCCAGTGGGTAACACTACTCTACATACAGAGAGAATTGTTTCGCGCTGTCTAGCCAACATGAGCATTATTCACTGGTCGGTCTCTATCGTTGTTCACATAAGCAGAGAGGGCCCCTAACCGACAGTGCAAAGCCATTAGAGTTCAATCAAATTCCTGTAAGCCTCTTTCTACTGTGTTCAATGTTCATGTTTTTAAATTTCTTTGCACAGCATGATATTGCTGAATACAGACTATGTGTCACAGTTTCATAACTAATACCTTAGTCAGTGGTGATCTAGACATTTCACTTCTATTTCACTGGAAATAGATTTTTTCCCCAAAACAAAATGATTTGGTTTGATCCTAACCCATTTCTCCTGTTTGATAAGAAGAGTATCACAAAGACTGTTCAGTCTGTACAGATTTGCCCTCAGATCCTACTCTATCTCTCTCCTCTTACCTTCCATTCACAAGTATTCCCATTCTTTTCCTGCACGACTTTATTAATCAATATTCTGACTTATGGCATCTGTCACTGAGAGTGATGCTACATAGTGACACAAAATGGGATTTCTCAGGATTAAAGTACTTGTCTGCATATACTTGCACTTTTGCTTTTATATTAATTGCTTATTTCATAGTGAACATAGCTCTCTCGCTAAACCTCTTCATTCTGCACATACCAGTTGACAGGGGAAAATTCACTTAACCTTCTGAGCAGGAGTACAACCCGAAACCTTTAAGTGTGAATCAGAGATACAATATGCAATTTCTTGCATTCTTTCATGCATCTACATTTCTGATCAAAGAACTAGTAATAAGAAACACCGACTTTTGGACTGCAGTATAATGTACAAATATGTTAGGCAATAAATTCTTGCCCTCTTGCCTTCTTTATAGTTACTTCTCATGCTTTGAATATCTTTCAGATCAAGTCAGACTGAATCTATTGTCATTCTTTTCACAGCTGGATTGATCTCTTTCACACAGGACCTTCCTATGGGACACCAACTTTGTTTAGAAAAAATCTTACAGTAAGTAATTTTGCTTCGAATCTGTTATCAGAATACAGCTAATAATAAGACACAGTAGTTAAGAAACAGTATTTATTTGCAGACCTCACAGAATGGCCACTGTAAACAACTTTATATTAAACTAATATCAGGATTTTTTTCGCCTGCACACACTCCCATTAAGATATAGAACCTTTAGACCCCGATTTTCTGCCATAAATCTCAGTTACAAATCTAGTTCAGAAGCTTCACATCTGTGCAAGTTCTTCTACAGTTGTGTCCATGGACTGTCTATCTACTAGAAAGACTGAAGGACCGGTACAAAACTTCTGTTTTGTTTTATTTTATTTCATTTTGTTTTGGTTTATTTTGCTTTTTTTCCAATATCCAAAATCTAGAATGGTTGGTTTCATACTAAAGGTTTAACCTTGTTCTGATTTTGGTAAAGTGGAAATATAATTTCAGTTTAGATCAGCGTAAAGCAACGCACAAGAGAACACTACTCCATCTAGTGCTCACTCTAAATATAAAACAATGGCTTGGAGCTGACAGTTACTGCGCAAGAATAAGACCTTGTGGGTATGGAAACTTTAGCAAAATGCCAGTAGTGACCAAAAAAATAATCATACTGTGAGAGAAAAACAACAGAGAATATCACTTTGTCAGTATAAGTTCTTAGCTCACCCCCACTTGGAAAGAATTCAGAGAAGAACGATGAGGATAATCACAAGTGTCATGAACAGAGCAAAGAGAGCTCAGCTGTTTATCAGCCGTTCCATTACAAAACCTCTGGATGTTAAATGAAATATAAGGATGTGATTTATCATGTAGCAGGAAGCGGGAATATGAAATTCATTGTCTTCAGAAACTTCTAATGCTAACAGCTGCAGTTGCCTATGTCTAAGTTTTTAAAAGGGCAGGGTCATTTGAGATCCTATTTTAGAAGCAATCTTCAAAGTTCTGGCCTACAATTTGTTCCATTCTAAAGACAATACAGCAGCAATGACATAAAGACTCATTTGACCCATTAGATGTTACTCAGCACCAACACCATGGGATTGATAAACACCCTGCCTACAAGAATACTGCTGAAATAATGAGGATAACTGGTGAAATAAATATACCTGGTAATGATTTGCGTAAGAAAATATAGCCTACACCACCAACTCCTTCAAAGCAAAACAAGTCCAGTGGATTGCTATAGAAATTATAAATCACATATATTAAATTTTTAGCAGTGATAGGCTTATACAACATGTAACCAAAAAAAGCTTTGTAATACTACGTGTTCTTTCACCAAAATTAGATTCTGTGGCCGTTAAAATAAATGGCAGCTAGACACTGGGCAACGTTTCCACTGCTCCCAAGCACCTTCCTTTTTGCAGGAATCCTGCTTTACCTTTACATTTGAAACAAAAATGAATCTACAGAAAAGATCCATAGCAGTAAGTTTTGAAAGGTAATACTCTAGGTCCATCTACTGAAATAGTTCATGCTATTTATATGTCTGAACCCAAATCCAGACAGCTGCGCCGAGCAGCTCAGCTATAGATCGGATATTTTCAGAATGTCTGAATTTATTTTAAAACAGGGGTCATGAGGTAGATGAAAAGGTTCAGACTACTGCTGTTCCCTACAGAGAATGCGTAGAGATGGAGCTGGTGTACAAGGCAGGTCCTAATGTAATGGAACAAGAACAAACTAGGAAGAAAACAAAAAAAAAGAAAGAATTGAAGGAGAAAAGATGAGTCAGAAGTGCAAGTCAGAATGCTGCATTTGCATTCTCATTAACCTGCTGCTTGAAAGAGACACTGTATATGGATGTTTGTCTGGTTCGGCAGATCGAATAGGTTTTCACAAAAGGAAGGGAGCAAGGCAAATTACTATAGTAAGCATATGGATTTTCTTACTAGACAGTATTGAAAGCTGATAATTTCCTTACACATTTTCTCTGAGATGAAAAGAGCAGAGATATCTCAGGTTTACTGTTAAGATTCAGGTTTAAGTAAGCACATCAGAAAATAAAATGCTGCTGGAACTCTTGCATTTGGTCTGCTCTGAAGACTCTACAAAATTTTGATTTGTATTTTTTTACCTAAAGCCAGATATGTATGAACTGCCAGATGTGGCTGTAGCCACTGCCATTCTACTAGCTAGGTGAAGATTAGAAGTTCTGAATTTTAAGTCAGTAATGAAAATTAAAAGAAAGAAAATCTCTTTGTAAATTACAACTAGATTGATAGCGCAGAGTGCCCATGACATTTTAATCTGGTGAAAGTGGATTTTATAACTGATTTAGATTTATTATGTCTAGACTAAATTTAAGCTTTATTTTTGTTAGAAGAAAATAAAGACAAGCATTCAATCAGAGCAAGAATGATAGTTTTAACTTTTCTTAAACTCCCTAGCAGAAAAGCCTAGAAGAGAAATTATATTCTCTTAATATATATCTAGAGCAGGTTTACAGGCTGTTGAGCATCAGACAAGCACAGGATGAAGTACAAATACATCTTTGTGATTAAATTATACCAAAATACCATGACACAGAAACTCATTTCATCTGGAGCCATGATTACTTATTCAACCACTGTCCTGTATGCCCATATCCCATTGGTTTCAGCTGAAGGATTATGGCAAGAGAAATGGAAAGAAATTTGGTGTTGGAAAAACAGTATGCACTGAAATAAATGCTGATTGTATATTGTCGGTAGACTGTGTACCTGAAAAAAAGTTTTACATTGGTAAGCTTTACATTCTTAAATATTTGCTCTTCAAAAAAGCATACTGTACAAAGATGCCAGCCTTGTCCGAGGAGTAGAATGTGTTTTATAGGAGGCAGTAATTGAGACAATTACTGTAAGGCTACTTACGAAATAGTAACATACAATTTAAATGACTGATAAATTTTCTGATGCATTTGTTGCTGATGCCATACAGTCATACAGTGACATTAACATACTGGTAGAAGTTTCCTCTATTGTACACTATAGCGGTTTTAGGCTGTTTTACTTTGACTTTTACCTGAAAAAGAGAACTACAGTTAAAAGAAATTTTGGTCTCTTCCTTCAGCTACCAGTTTAGCCATAGTTAATAGTGGTAATGCATATGTAGGTGGGTGAGGAAGGACACATATTCACAGAGAATCATAATCACCTAAGAGCTGTGTATGCAAGAAAGTTTAAAAAATAAAAAAAAAGAGAGACAGAAAAAGAAGAAAAAATGCCCTTGTAATTCCATAGTCAGGACTTGAGGTATGGCAAAATAAATATTCACAACCAGGAATTCAGAGGTCAAAATAATTCAGCTTGGTGCTTAAATGTGTATTTTAGAGTCTAACCTTAGACTCCCAATGTCTCACAACCTTAGTCTACAACTTCATTTAAAATTTCCATGAAGCATTTGTTTAAGAAGATGGTGATCTCAGATATATTTTTTTTTTCAATTTTTCCTTTAAACATGTGGATTCAATACGGACAGGCACTTTGTGACAGAAGGGGAAAGGACTTCACTGAGAGGTTCAAATTAACAATTTATTTGGACTTCACTCACAGGTCCAATACGCCACTATTGCAGGTTTTATGGGTACTATGGAGAATACACTATTGCAATTTAAAAGCAATTCATGGAATACACTATTAGAATTTACAAGTGATCCTGAAAAGTAACAACACAAACCACAAACACACTATATATAAATATCTTAAAAGAGTGCACTAATCATGATCTTAATAGCATGCCATATACCATACCTATGTTTTTTAATCACTTACCCTCTTTCTCAGGTAAGGCCCCTCAATCCCTGGGAAGTTACCCTGCACAGCATCCTGGACAAGGTGGGGAAGAATCTCCTACAGGATATCTGTATCGTTGGAAGACTCCATTTTTCTCCCCAAACCTTATGGTTTATATTTCCTGATTCTACGGGGGGTGGGGGGTGGGCTGCAGGATTATGCATGAGTGGATTACACTATCTGGAATATTTATCTCTGGTGTTGTGATGGTTTCTTAGCTTCTGTTTCTAATTTTGTGATGTCTAGCACTCACCTAATAGCGGTGGAATGGGACTCAGAGCATTTTTTATTCAAGGCTCCATGGTTCTTATTGTGATGCAATCTTGAAACAACCCCCTGCCATTTTCGCAGCTCCCCCCAGGTTACCTCTGCATAGATAAGGATCTGTCAAGGCAGATCCTCGTGGGATGACAACTCACTGCATCTCACCTATTGTGCTCTGAAACCGGTTTGGCCAGGTGCTCCCATACATACTTCTATATGTTGTGTCTTCTTCCTGCCTCATGATTCTGGTTGAAAATGGTACGCACTTTAAATATCAGTTGGAAGAGTGATGTCATTCCTATCTTAAAACGGGGGACTAAGGCCAAGAAAGACTACATCAATAAATGTATACTTAGCAATGCTCACTACTGAAATATTGAATCTTTGCCTGTTCTGCTATCAAGTTGAATGCACAGTCTTGCATTATGCATAAATGTTCCCATATAACAGCACATGACTTTTTAGGAGGGCCTCTTGCGATAGAGCAAGGGGTAATGGCTTTAACCTAAAAGACGGTAGAGTCAGACTAGATATAGTGAAGAACTTTTTTACAATGAGAGTGTTAAAATATCAGCACAGGTTTCCCATAGAGGTGGTAGATGCCCCATCCCTGGAGACATTCAAAATCAGGTTGGGTGGGGCTCTGAGCAGCCTGATCTAGTTGAAGATGTCCTGGCTCATTGCAAGAGTATTGGGCTAGATGACCTTTAAATGTCTCTTCCAACCCAAACTATTCTGAGTCTATGGGATTCACAGAAGTCAGAAAGCTTAGACACCTGGCTCAGTCAGGCATGAGGATACTCTATGTTCCTCCCATGTTGCAGGTTCTTCCTACTGACAGAAAATCCTTTATCCAGGAAACCTTCAACTGAAATTAAGGCCCTAAACAAGATCAAGCCTTTTTCACCTGAAAGCTGAACATAATAATTAAAGACCAGTGGGTCCAAAGAGCCACCAAACCCTTCTTTCCCACTCTTACTGATAAGTTACCTGGGATGTGTTTTTGCAAAAACAGAGAAAACAAATCTAAAACTTCCTAATGCCCTTTCATTTCTATTTTAGAACAATGGCTCATCATTTTGGAGCACCTGGATCTTTTTATCACATTCAGTGGACATGAATTGATGGTAATCAAGACAAGACTAAGCAGGTTTTAGCCACCTGCTTGTATCTCTTGCACTAGCACTGCCTGGAGCACATGGTTTTCTGTACCAAGTCACACGGTGGCACACAGGGATAAATTCTGTGTTAGA
Organism: Limosa lapponica baueri; assembly: GCA_002844005.1. Taxonomy (NCBI): domain Eukaryota; kingdom Metazoa; phylum Chordata; class Aves; order Charadriiformes; family Scolopacidae; genus Limosa; species Limosa lapponica. The sequence goes on along the minus strand of KZ505947.1, from coordinate 256,552 downwards.
AACTACACCACACCCCTCAAAATTACTAAATTTACTAGCTGATTCTGAAATTTGAGCTATACAAGCTGTTACTGACTGCCTCCCATTCCACTGCCTATGCTTAAGTCCATGTGGCAATTTGGTCTTTGAAGTCTTGCTGACTATAACATACAGATTACCTAAAGTAGGTTAGTATCAGCACAAGTCCTGTTAATATTTGCAGCTTACACATCCAAATGGGTTTTGGTGTCCAGTCCTAGAGAGTGAAGGTTGGAGCCCAGACATACCAGTTGTAAATCCTGATGGTGGTTCATGGAAACCAGGTTTCTGAAGATGCAAATTATCAATTGGTTGTTTATCTTGTCACATATAACATATAAACCTCTAAATGAAATCCTATACAATCAATTAGAGAAGTCTAGCAGAATTAATTTCTTTTTAGTGAAAAATCTGTTGTTATAAAAAATCTGATTAATTTGGAAAGAATATAGCTGCAAAAGAAGATGCAACTTTAATGCAAAATAAAATTGAAAATTAGAAAAATATCAGTACTGGCAGCCTATAAAAAAACTTACAAGAAAATCTTCTATTAGATATTTGTTCTTCTTCCTTTTCTGTTAAATTTAAAAAATAAATAAATAAAAAAAAAGCTGGGGAAAAAATATTAAAAGTACTTTTAAAATTAGTTAACACTTTATTTTTAAAATAGGTTTTTAAAATTTTTTTTTCCTCTTTCTTTTCGAAAATGCCTAACCCTACTACTATCCAGCAATAGTAAATAATATTTATATGCAGTTTTAGTATTCTTACCTAGTAAAAATAGTGCTGTGAACTGTGAGAGAAAATTATTCCCACACACACTTTGTTCCTCTTTTCACTTTCTTCTTCTTAAGTGGCAGTTCAATCACCATCAATTTTCTCATGTAATATTTGAGAAGTGGAAATAAAACCTTAAAATGTGTCACTTTCATTAAGACATTTTCATAATATAATTCTATCTTGAAATTATGAAAAACAAAGAATTTAAAAGAAGTTACAAACAAGGACACAGTGGAAGTTTTGTTGCAAAATAGGAAAAAAAGTCAATCTGTTCTACTAAGGTATATTAATCTGATGACTATTCAGTAAACGATTTTCCCCAAAAAATTGATGGGCTGGGTTTCAGTAGGCATTTGCCCCATTAGCATTTAGATCTCATTAAGACGCAAATCACAGGAGAATATATGGAAGGAGAGCACTGGCCAACTGTTCTCTCTTCCTTTGTGATAAATAGCTCTCTCTAAAAATAATGACATCTCTCTCACACTCTGGAATTTCAAATATATATGGTGCCCTCTGAGACATAAGCATAAGAACACTGTTTAGAAGCCAAAGACTGACTGCAGAGGGGCAGAGGCAAGAGATTACTTGACTATGTCATCTTGGCTGCCATAGAACACAATAATAGAGGCCACAGTGCCTCCCTAGGAAAGTGCAAGGGTCAAAGTTTGGAGACCAGACTTTGTTAACTTCTTCTGAATATTAAATATTGCAGAAGAGCCAGAGAAAGCTCTTCTGCAAGGAACTGGAGGTCTGGGATAAAAGACAGGCAGAGATTCAAGGTCATTTATGTATCATTTTCTCATACCAGCCTGCTTCCCATCAAAAATTGTGGAACAATTGGTACATGCCTTCATGTGCTTAAGGTAGGGGATTTTTGCTGTTAGTTCTGAAGAGTTCACATCATTCGCACTCTACAGACATCTCACTACATAATAAATTTCTTCAGCTGACTTCTTCCTAGACTTTTTTATCCATGAAGAGAATATTTTCTAGCATATATGTAATATCTTGCTCATTTCTTGCTTTAAAGATACTTTATATGACATTTTACGGACTTATCAGAGGCAGTTCAAGTAGATGTTTGAACTACTGTTCTTACATTGTCTGAATAATATGGAGTGTGCCTTATGGTCTTTCCTGTGGGATACTTCTTGCTCTAATATGCTCGTAAGACATAACTGTAAAATGTAAACAAATCTTCCAAAGCCTAATGAATAAAACCAAATTTGTTAGAGCATTTTTAGAACACAATATATCAAATTTATTAAATAATGCAAACAATTAGCATATAGCTATGGTTTTTCATCCACTGGTATCTGTTAAGACATTTAATTTATAATCCCCACCCTTGCAGAACCAATGGGAGATTCTGTACTTATTTCAGTAATGGCAAAATGTTTTTAATTTTACTAATAGGTTTCCAAAAGGCAACAGGCGAATACTGAAACATCCTGTTTTGCCTCACTTTTTATACTCAGGTCAAGAAGACTGTTAGGAATAATTCTCCTTCCACATGTGGCTTTCTTATGTCAAGCTTTTCATTATTGAGCCATCTCCCACGTGCTATTTTTCCCATCTGCATGGTAAAAATAGGGATGAGAACATGGACTACAGTGCCGTTAGAAAACAGATGTATCCAGCCATATACAATTTCTAACAAATGCAAAATTTCTAAAATTTTCATGAACATCAGATCCTTGAAGGATAGCAGTGGCTTAAACATGAATCTTGGGGAAGACTAACAAAAATGAAAGCATTTCCTGAAAATAGTGTGGGGTGTTTTTCTATCAAAGGTATAACATATCAGTAATAAAATTATATAGCGCCCACAATACTTGTTGCTTCCAAAATTTAAACTCCCTACCTTGGTGAAGCGCTGATGGTTATGAGGAAGAAGGAAGTTATTGTAGGAATAACAGATTTTCATACCTACTTCATACTATTTTCTATCAAAATTGTAGTTTTGCTGGAGTTGGGCTTCAGAAGTCTTGGGGACAGATTTCCTTTTGTGTCTTTCTTTTTTAATTAATTAACAAATTCTTTCATTTGGTTCCCAAGTCCCCCTCCTAAGATATATGTCCCACTCTTAGGAGGGACTGTCCTAATTCACAGTCCCCTTTCAGGAGATAGGAACAATCTATACAGTTATAAAACCTAAAGATGAGGATAATTCATCTACTTGCACATGTTGTGTCAGGTACTGATTGTATGTTGCTGCTTTTGCTTCTCAAAACTAGCTTTAAAATGTATCTAAATTTCCATTTTCTTCTAAAGTTCATTCTTTCCATCATTTTAGCTGTTCTCCAGGCTTGTAATTTATTTAACTGTCAGACCTGATATATCATTATTCCTTCATGTGTGCCTCTTACATTTGTAGTGATATCTCCTATTTTGTTAAATGATTCCTCTTTTGAATAAAAGACACAATCCTTAAGGATAGTAGTGCCCCACTCACTCAGCTGCTGTTTAGCAATTTTTAATAGGAGGTATGAAAAGAGATACCAAGATACCAGCTTTCTAAGGCAGTTTAGCTCTTACTATTACAGTAATCAGATTTTAAACAAACTAATCAGACAATAATCCATGTCCTAATCATTATGGCTCAATAATGCATGGGCTATTGAAGCGTGGACAGCCAAAAAGTGCATCTCAGTTCCCACTGTACGAGTTCTTTTGCTTCAGAGTAAACACCAGAGCTTCCTAATGTGGAGGAATTCATACGCTACTTTTCTTGTCTTTCGCATTAATTTAAGAATGGAGATGTCAGAGTATGTGTTTAAAAGTACAAAGCAATAATTTTTTAACCACTGGTGGGAAAGCAGTTTGTCAGTGAGGAGAGAAGTGTTGCAATCATTCATTAATCAGTCAAGAGTTTGACCAATAGATCACAGATAAGTGTACAGCATATGGCTGTGAGTTTCCCTGTTTAAAATGAAAAGAAAAAAAAAAAAAGAAAAAGACAGTTCTGGGAAGTGAGACAGGAGATTTTTCAAAATGTAATTTCCACTCTGCTCTAGTGACTTAAGTCACTCACAAGCAGGTTCAAAACCAATTTGGAGAATGGAATGAAACTATATCTATGAAGATTGCTGTTTGTAACACAGGCTAATAGGGAATATTCCTATGTGAATTATTGTCAGGCATCTATGTTTACCTTAAGGCTTCAGCAGATGGTAAATGGCATTCTAAAAGTTTGATACTAAATTTAAGCTGAGTTGTAAGTTGATACCACTAGCAATAAGAGTTCTAATATCCCTAGTCAAGTCAAAATGAAACAGCAAAAGAATAACAACTTCAGGGACAGCAACCAGAGACAGAAATTTCGCTCAGTCATAACATTTAGCTGAAAAGCTTTTGCAGTGAAACTATGGCTGTTTACAAGACTGGGAGTCCAAATGATATGATTTAGCTTGTGTCTCATAGCAAATGTAAAAGCAGCTGGACCTCAAGTCAATGCTCACTGCAAGGTTCCAATTTTTGAAAAAAAAAAAAAAATTAAAGAGCCAAAGCTAATGGAGTTTCATGGTTGCAGCCTGGGGAAAAAAATGACCCTAAAGTCCTACAGCAATTCTACAATCTATTTCATTTTATTTTAATGGATGACTCTAGAGGTGATTGAAACTCATACAATCCACTAAATATATCATTTCAAACACAATCCATAAATGTTTAAAGTGTATCTACGCCTGTTGTGGTTTTCTTTTCTGTTTACTGAACATTTACATTTTTAGCATTTTGCTGTTTATAGAGATAGGTTATAATTTTCTTTTCAGTTCAATGCAGACAGTGACACAGGAAGTAAAGAGTGCATGCTCTCCCATGAATAGTTCTTTTTCTGTTTTATTGCTCTCAGCATGTGAAATAAAAGATGGGTTTGACTGCAAGTCAATGGTTGCTTTTTGGCCAGCACTGCAAGAACACTAGCCAAACCCTTTTCAGAGAGAGGAAAGTTATACCGAGCTTAAGTTTACAAATGGAAGGAAAGCCAAAACCATTAGTAGACCACAAAGAAGAAGTTCTTCAGGAGACCTGCACCCAAGTAACACACAGTGGGGGTTAAGAAAACAAAGCACAAGCTCATTTGAAATGGTTTCATATTTTAGTGAAAAAATAAAAAATAGTTTAAAAGCTTCCAAAAAACACAAAGAAAGACCAAAAATTAAAGTGTGATTCTGACTCTTTGTTTAATGACCAAAACTCCCAAATCTTCCTGATACTGCTCCTCTTCTGATGAAATTAACCCTTCTCACTGAAAAAAAAAAAAAAGTTTTTTGCCTTTGTCAAAAGAGATCCAGTTGGTGACATTTTAAATAAGTTCTTGCTTTAGTATTTCCTAGAGAAGACTGACTGCTCAAAATAACACTTTAACCTTTTCCCTATTTTTGGTGTGTGTTCTTCATATTCTCTGTGTTTTCCTCACTCACATACAGCAGTTTGTCTTTTGAGCTAACTGCTTCCTGGTCAACACACAGAAGTGAAATATCTCCTAAGTGGGGTTCAAAATGCCAAGAAAGTCAGTAAAAGCAGATTTTCTTCTCTAAGCTGAAAGATACATTTTCCTAGAGGCATTTTATAATCCTTGCTTATCTTTGTCAAAATAAAATACTCTCTTTATGCATAAATATCTGGCTGTGAAATATTTTGATACAATCAGAAATAAAATTGGTGTTGCCATAAATAGATTAATGAAATGAAAAACTATTGGTCAGTTGTTTTCAGACCACAAAGCAGCAGCAAACAGGCGGTTTTAAAAATATACAATAGCATTCTATTACCAAGTGCAATTTACTTTAGCTTTCACTGGAGTGATTTTTAAATTATATAAAGCCTTTTACCTGGAGATCCCACAATTCCAATTATAAGCTGTATTTTGATGCTGAAGCACAGAAAGGCTAAATGGCAAAGCACATCAGCAGCACAGATGAAAATGGAAGCCTAGCTTCGTGAGTGACTGCCACTTAATATCACTCAGTAGCAATGTTGTCACTTTTGCAAGACCCTTTGAAGCCATATCACCGTTTCTGGATTAATTTGACTTTCTTTTCTCTAGACTGACCAATGGAGAGCAGTAAAAACGAGATAATGTTTTCTACAATGAAGAAATAAGAGCCTGTTATACAAAACGGAAAAAGGCATCTAGCAAGTTTTTGAAAATGTTGAAGGCTAAATTCCTTCAGTCCTGGACAGTCAAATGAATATGTGATATTAGCTTTCATTTCTTGAAAAATAGAGTGAAGGATCCCTAGCACAAGCTAGCGATCCCATGTGTACATCCTGTTCTGAAAACCATGTCATAAGGAGAAGAACTGCTCAGCCTGTTTAGACTCATGTTAGTGTGAGTATGATTCCATTCTCTGACATCACACCATCGTTTGGCTGGAGAGACTTTATGTCATTAGCAACAGGCAAAATTCCACTGTCCACAGGTGAACCCATTCACAACTAAAAATAGCTTTATCTGACAAATAACAATTTTAATTCCATTAAGACTCTAGGTCACTTCCTGACTTGAAATTTGAAGGTGAATCTGTACTGACATCTTCTGACCCTCTCAACACATACATTCCATGAATTTGGTCTCCTTCTGACATCCCTTGTTTAATTATTTGATAACACATTTTATTCTTGGATTTGGCTCTTTCCTCCTATGAAAAGCTTTCAGATTTAATTTAAGGAACTTTACCAAAAAGTTTATTTATATCGCTTTGAACTTCACCTCAGAGCTTTTGTTTTCTCATATCTCCTACTTTGAACTAAACTAGCTTCACCATGCATGGATTGGGGAAGATTCCTGTGGCCTGAGACAGTCAAAATGCAGGATTTTGGTGCAGATCACAAAGCCACTTTCATGTATTTATTGATTTTATAGTATTAATCCTTCATATAATAGCAACAATGACAATGGAATTAAACTTTGTAACTGGAAAATGGTTTTCTGTTTTGAAAATAAATGTTTCAGCCACACCTAAGCATTTATTTTATGTAACTTTGTTTACAGTAACTCAACATTTAGCTTGCTGTGGGAGACCCTTATCCATTCACAGTGTTCAATTCCATTTGCCTCACTCTTCACTTATGCTACATAAAATTGACATCAGCCAATCAGGCAGTTGAAACTGAACTGTCTTTTATTGTTATTTACTGCTGATCATTTTTAAAACATCAATAAATAAATAGCTATTTTAGTTACAAAAGTACTGCTAGTGTTTCTTGACTGAAATATGCAATAAGCTTTCCTCTTCCAAAAGACTCTAGTTTTGGGAAGAAAAAAGAGGGCGGGGGGGAGACAACAATTACTACTGCATCAATATCTATCAAAAAAGTGACAGTGTTTACATTAATTTTTTGTAAAAAACAAGATGAAAACATTGCAAGTAAAATCATCACACAGAAAACAATCTGCCCTAACATTTCCTATGACAATGTTTTTTTTGGTTGGGATTATTTCTTTTAACCCATTCACTACTTTTCAGCTAATCCATAGTTTTTTGTAATTCCTAACAAAAAGGAAAGTAGTTTCAAGATGCAGAAGCTGAGTTCATTCCCTCCTATTTGTCTAATTATTAGATGCTTTAGGTGTTGGGAACTATTTATAACATTAACTTAAGATCTGCAATTGTGGTGATAAGTCTAGGAGGGGTGGCTGACACCCCAGAAGGCTGTGCCACCATACAGCAAGACTTGGACAGGCTGGAGAGCTGGGCAGAGAGAAACCTAATGAAATTCAACAAGGGCAAGTGTAGGGTGCTGCACCTGGGGAGAAATAACCCCAAACACCAGTACAGGTTGGGGGCTGACCTGCTGGAGAGCAGCTCTGAGGAAAAAGACCTGGGAGTCCTGGTGGACAACAGGATGACCATGAGCCGACAATGTGCCCTTGTGGCCAAGAAGGCCAATGGCACCCTGGGGTGCATCAAGAAGAGTGTGGCCAGCAGGTCGAGGGAGGTTATCCTGCCCCTCTACTCTGCCCTGGTGAGAAACCATCTGGAGTACTGTGTCCAGTTCTGGGCTCCCCAGTTTAAGAAGGGCAGGGAACTGCTGGAGAGGGTACAGCAAAGGGCTACAAAGATGATTAAGGGCCTGGAGCATCTCTCCTACGAGGAGAGGTTGAGGGACTTGGGTCTTTTTAGTCTTGAGAAGACTCAGGAGGGATCTAATCAACGCTTACAAATACTTAAAGGGAGGGTGTCAGGAGGACGGGGCTGGTCTTTTTTCAGTGGTGCCCAGTGACAGGACAAGAGGAAATGGGCACAAACTAGAGTATAAGAAGTTCCACCTAAACATGAGGAGGAACTTCTTTACTGTGAGAGTGGTAGAGCACTGGAACAAGCTGCCCAGAGAGGTGGTGGAGTCTCCTTCTTTGGAAACATTCAAAACCTGCCTGGACAAGTTCCTGTGCAACCTGCTATAGGTAGACCTGCTCTGGTGGGGGGGTTGGACTAGATGATCTCCAGAGGTCCCTTCCAACCCCATATGATTCTATGATTCCATGACTCTATGGTAAGTCCCCATTCTGAAAACAGGAATATATTACCCAACATAATTTTAGATGTTATAGCTAGCTATATAACTGTCCAAACTGAAAAATCTTTCCTTTGTGATAGCTGGTGGGCAGTGAGGTAGAAACAGGAATTATCTGATATTATGTGATTATTTCTGCATATTACTTTGACTTTCATGTGCGTTCAATGTCTCTACATTGCTGTGTTCTGAGGACATGGATACAAGAGGCATCAGTTAATTTGCTGTTTGTCCATGTATTACTATTGTGTATAAGGGCTGGAAGGAATGTCCTATGAGGAGTGGCTAAGGACACTGAATTTGTCTAGTTTGAAGAAAAGGAGGCTGAGGGGTTGCATTGTTCTCTGCACCTTCCTGAGGAGCGGAAGTGGAGAGGGAGGTCCTGAGCTTTTCTCCCTGGGATCCAGTGACAGAACATACGGGAACAGCTCAAAGCTGCATCAGGAGAGGCTCAGACTTGACATTAGGAAGCATTTATTTACTGAGAGGGTGGTCAAAAACAGGAACAGGCTTCCTAGAGAGGTGGTTGATGCCCCATGCATTGATGCCTCAGTGTTTAAGAGGCATTTGGACAATGCCCTTAATAACATGCTTTAACTTTTGATCAGCTCTGCTCAGTCAGTTGGACTGGATGATCAGTGTAGGCCTCTTCCAACTGAAATTATTCTATTCTATTCTATTCTATTCTGTTCTGTTCTGTTCTGTTCTACAGTTATGTCCATTACTACGTCCATTCTTATAGACATTTATGCTCTCTCATGTCACAAAGGGCCAAATGCAAAAAAATACCGGGGGCTTAGGGACCTAAAACAAGAAGAAGTAAAATTTCAAAGTAAGCCATCTGAAATCCCCTGCTCAGCTGCTGCCTGGGTGTAGTGAGAGTTCAGTGTTAGACAGTGGAGCTCCCTGTCTTTTAAGGAGTCCTTCCCTGGACATATGCGGAAGCGTATCAGTTTAGACAGTACAGAGCAATAACAGAGTGAGTATACCTGCTCTGCACATAAGTCCAGTTAACAGCCAGAGTCTGGACATTACTCTCAGCAGACTCCCCAGTGCAGTCCATTTTAACCCAAAACTATGCAGCCAGACTCCAGAAGATTCAGTAGCTGCCACGCCTGTGTCTAAAAACAGTAAAAAATTTTTTTCAAAAATCTCTTCTGCTTCGTATATCTTTTCCTCAGGTACACACTTAGTTATCAAGCTAGTGAATCATGTTGCCATTTTTTTTAAATGAACAACCAATGAATTCTTTTAAGCATAATAGCACAACCTACACATTCTCCAATCTGAGTGGGAAGAGAGGAAGAGAATCTAAGCATAAAAGTTCTTCACTGTGGCCCTTATTGGACTTGCTCTAAAAGTTCTATTGTTCTTTACAGTGTATCTTTGACACTCCCTCCCAGAGATATTATGAGCCTATAAACAGTTGCAAAACTGTTGGAGATTTGGGTAGTATTTGCAAAGAATGAAGAAATACCATTTATAATTAACAGGCATTTTTGATGCTTACAACAATTCTGATCCAGCAAGAAAAATACAAGATTTATTAGTCTCTCTGACAATTATAACACTTCTTTAATAAAGGTACTCTGTAAACATAACAAAGAGACACTTTCAATTCTCACACCCTCAGTATATTTTAATAGCTCATCAGAAAAGAACTAAGGATGCTAAATAACATCTGCAGTTCAGGTGCCCTCATTTGTATTACAGATGCAGTTTCTGTGCTTGGGCATTATTCTCTGACTGCTTCCTGATCCTCCATTGCAAGCACCATGAAACTTTCATGTAATGAGAAGGCAGCTATTTATACTTCTTCACATGAAGCCTAGATTGTATTTTAAGGCAAAGTCTGCCAACACAACCTATGCATGATGATTCCATAATGAGGGCAATGCTGGACTAAGAAGACAAAAACGACATCTAGATTTATTCCACTTGTAGCTCTTTCCAGCCATCTGAAACTAATCAAAATAATTTTAAATCAATAATGATTTGTGAGAGAGTTTAACATTACCCCAAACATGGCAACCCCTGCTACAGTAGTATATAAATCCTGTTAAATTTTATCAGACATGGGACAGCCTATTAAAAAGGATAAAAGCTACAAATTCTATTAAAATATTCCTCTTGGAATGATAACATATATTTCTTTTTTCCTGGCTTTTAATCCAACTTTCGCACAACTTCAATGTCACTGTCATTTGAAATCAGACTGTTCATGTAATTTATTTTATAAAACTGTATTGTGACTACAAGTCAAATTTTGAGAGTAAATCTGTCCATGTTGGAAGCCTACAACTAAGTTATTTAAAAGTAATACCCATGTGTTGGGTCACAACAACCCCAGGCAGCGCTACAGGCTTGGGGAAGAATGGCTGGAGAGCTGCCAGGCAGAAAAGGACCTGGGGGTGTTGGTCAACTGTCGGCTGAACATGAGCCAGCAGTGTGCCCAGGTGGCCAAAAAGGCCAACAGCATCCTGGCCTGTATCAAGAACAGTGTAGTGAGTAGGACCCGAGAGGTGATCGTCCCCCTGTACTCGGCACTGGTGAGACCCCACCTCGAG